>JAUCMP010000025.1:7500-480000 GCA_030770545.1 Macropodus opercularis | reverse complement strand
GGCTCAGACATGGAGACAGTGGACAGTTCTAAGGACCTGGGTGTTCACCTGATCCGTAAACTGGACTGGACTCACAACAGTGACCCTGAACTAGACCAACGTGGCTCCAGCTGCTGAGACTGACTCCTCTGCAGGGAGCAGCCTCTGTGAGGACACTCTGTGACTCTGTGTCTGTGGGGAGCAGGCAGCAGGACACAAAGAGACTCAACCAGCTGCTCAGGAGGTTCTGTCCTGGCTCCACCGGACTCTGGAGGAGGACGTGGACAAGCTGACGTCCATCATGGACGATGCTTCTCACTGAACCAGACAGTGGAGACTGATCTAGAGTCAGTGTAGGAAAGAGCCACAGAGCCTTCAGTCCACTGTTGGACTGAACAACCAACCAGTCCAACAGCCACCGAGCAGAACATCTGGAGTAGTTTACTGGACATGTACGTATGTATAGTTTTTTGCATTTGTAGCTGTTGTAACAGCTGAATTTCCCCAGTAAATAATAATAAAGAATGATCTGATCTTATTATTTGCAGGAAGCTGCTACTGGAACTACAGGGTTCAGATGGAAACTATAAACCTTTATAATATTCATGATCCCTAGTTCATGTTGTGACTCCACTTTATTCTCGACATAACTAATAACCTCTTCCCATAATGAGTCTTGTCTTGAAAAACACATCATTCTTGTTAATAAATCATTATGTAGACATCGGCAGACGCACCAACAGTGACAGTAAAACTATTTATTACAATTTCACGTCACCCATAAAAAATAATTTAACGCAGTTTGTACAAAGCTGGAGACACGTGATCCCTTTGATTGACAGGCACACGTGGAGGAGAGAAAAGCCAAGACGGCTCCATCACCACCTTGACCTGCTGCGTCCTGACAGAAAATACTACATGGCAGAAACTAAAAATGTAACGAAATCACATTTGAAAAACTGAACGAAGAAAAAAAAATCATATAAAGGCCTTAAGTTTTTCATAGCAACAGTTTAAATCAGTTGACACACGTTTAAACAATAAAACAGAAACTCATCTAAAGGTTTTTTGGGTGTCTTCCAAATGGGCTGTTCTGGTGCCTGAAGTCATGGAGTGTGTTCTGCTTGCATAGGTTTAGGTAGTGTCGCGTGTTTAAGGCAGCTCGGTGTCGAGAAGACCAAGGAATGCAAACAAAGCTGAAAACCTCCTGGTTTTATCAACTCATCACACATTTGCTTGTCTGAATGAAAATACAGGTGAAATAAGTCAAAACGATGCATTCGGGTCGTTGTCTCGTTCCTGTTTCGTGACAGGATGAATGAAATCCACAGCTTGTTGGTTCGTCTGGCGTAGACGCAGGAGAAGTGGATCCGATCACAGAGCTCCAGAGAAATCACCACTTCCTGCACGGTCAGAGTCTAGGGGTCGACGAAGGACACCATGATGTACCTGGTGCCTCTGGTCACCGGCAGACCCTCGTGGTAGTGCGTCAGCCGGCCGGGGTGCATGAAGGACCAGCCCTTCCGCGGAGACTCCACCGTGCAGTCGTACCGTAGGAACCTGCAGCCTCCACCCTGACGGAGAAGCAGTGGAGTAGTAAGGCTACGGTTCTGGTTCTGGTTCTGCTGGGCTTCTTCGCGGTTCATGTCAGATCAGTGCGTGAGTTCGTACCTCGTAGTCGATGTTTTTCCTGTTCAGGGCGATGTTGATGGTGAAGGTGGACGAGTCGTGATGCGGCCGTAGAAAAGGCTGCTCGTCAGGACGGTAGCGCACCACAAAGTTCATGACGGCCTGAGCCTGGACACACACACACAACAAACCTGATCACAACACCTGGACCCAGCGACAAAGAGGAAGCTTTGACACTTGGTGCCTTCATGGTGAATAGCATTTGTACCTTGGGGTAATATCCAGGATAGAGCTTCTCCGTTACGGGGACGATGTAGTCTTTGAGGAACTTGAGCCACTCCTTCTCAAAGTCGATCTGGTTCATGTGGGTGTCCACAGTCGGGACGTTTTCATAGCCACCGGCTAAACGCTCGTCCTGCACACACAGCAAATCAAACGTACTGACACCCTCGCGTGTGCGTCACACACTCGCAGCTCAGGGCTTAACGGGCTACCTTGTGTGAGCCTGAGGACCACTGGCCATGATCCTCCATGGTCTCCACCAGATGGTCACACATCTTCTCGGAGAAGGCTGGAAACCAGTAAACGTCTGGACAGGGCTGAGGGAAGAGACAGAGGAGAAGCCCTAAAGCTAGGTCTAAAGCTAAGCCCAGGTTCTGTGGCTGCACTAAACGTGGCGCGTGGTGCTACCTGCTCCACGAAGCCCTTCTGCTCTTCAAAGATCTTGGAGTAGTTCTCATGGATGTACTTCTCCTTCCAGTCCTGCGAACAGAAAACACACTCAGCCACAGCTTTCTTTCCTCTCACCGTGCTTTCGTTCGTCGCTTACTGACCACAGGGTTGTCGAAGATCTGCCACATGTCCGGGTGCAGCCTGGACGTGTTGAAGTTGGACGAGTCCACCAAGCGGCCGAACTCGTCTCGGTTGGACACGAACATGAAGACTCCCTGTAACCACGGTTTCATTAGGCCCCTGGGGTCATGGAACTGCAACCGCTGTCAGCAGGCGTCGCACGTTACCTGGTCTCTGATGCTCCGGCAGAAAACCATGTCAGAGTCCATGCCCTCGTCCACGAACAGCCTCGACTGGGACAGTTTACTGCGCAGGACGCTGCCTTTGATCAGATACGCCTGAGTGATGTACGGCACGTTCCACAGACCGCTGCACACACAAACACGGGTCAACGATTGTACTGGATGCAGAGCTTCGGTTGGGAAATGTGTCTGAAACGTGCTCACATCCTCTTTCCCTGGACGATCTCGATGTAGTCCTCAGATCTGGAGTAGTAGCCTTCCGGGCTCAGAGCTCCCCAGAAGTTACTCCACAGCTTCCCGTGTCTGGACAACATCGGAGCTATAACCGACCTGACGAACCACAGGCAAGACAGAAAAACCTTTACGTCCTCTCACACATATCAAAATATTAGATGAAGCAGGTTTGACTGTGAAGAGAGAGAACGCTGAGAGACGACTACAAGGCTTCAGCCTGTTCCTGTGTTCAGTGCTAAACAGTAACTCGTGTATCAGAGGGGTCTAGTATGTGCCTTAGTGTTCAGCCTTCTGTTACCACTACGCCTGGGACCAGGGTGTAGGAGCCAGTAAAACGCACTTGTTCTCCTCGATGAGAATCCTCAGGGTGTCAGGGTTGGTCAGGGCCACGTTGGAGTCGATGCTGAAGTAGTAATCGCACTCCGGGTCCTTCCCACAGGCCTCGCTACACACACAGAGTACAACACTATGAACACGTCCGCATGCGTTTGGTGTCTACAGCAGGACTGACAGGACAGAGCAGAGGCTGGACCAGACTCACATTCACCGACACGACATTTAACTGTCACACTCACACAGCCATGGTTCTGGCCTTGTCCTCCTTCAGGTTCTCTTCGGGTCCGACCAGCACGGCACCGGGGAACAGGGACCTGTGACGCTCCCAGAACCTCTGGATGTGGCGCTCGTGGTACACGACCTGGTGGATTCAAGACGCCAGGACACAAGCGATCAGAAGGAAAAAGAAATGGCTTCATCAGTGTTCAGTGAGTGATGAGCTGGCAGGAGGCTGATGAGGATTATACTGATGTGAGGAGGCCAAATGCTACATGTTTATTTGAGAAGCTAATCTACCAAAAACGCTATTATCTATATATGTGAGACCACACGTCCTGGTTTCAGCGTATTTACGCAGCTATTGCTCCGCTACTATCGCGTTACTGCTGAGCTGTAACACGCTCCTCTGCGCCTACGTTGTTGTGGATGAACAGGCGGATCCTCGCCGTGGGGTAGTTCAGCGTCGACAGCCGGTCCAGGAACTCCTCCATGAAGGGCGTCGGGTGCTGGATGAACACGGCGACGTACACCAGAGGCATCTCCTCCTCCTGGAACACAGGGCAACATCCGGGTCAGGACCGTGTGACGCAGAAGCATCAGACGAGCGATGGAACACGCACCTCGTTAAAGAACAGCAGGTCGTCGTCACAGCTCCCGCAGCCGTTCTCATAGGTCCACGCTGTCGGGACGTAGTTTCCCAGATAGTTCAACTGCAGCTGCAGACACATAAACACACACATCTGAAGCCTGCACAGTGACAAACAATCACTAGTTTAGCTTGAAGGTGTCAGATCAACATGTGACAGTGGGAGCTAATCACAGGTTTCCTGCAGTTGTTGTCTGAGTTGTCATTTAAAACCGAGCCATTGAGTCGGTTTCGCTGTGGTTGAGCTCAGCGTCTCTCTGACCAACGCGTGATTTGTTACCTTTGTGGGTCCGTTGCCGTGAATAACGACAGGAAGTGTGTCGTAGGCGACGTTTCTTGCTCTGACCTTCGCCTTCTCAAACTTCAAAACCACTTCATCTGTAAGACAGAGACACTGAGGTCGGTCACAGCGTCGCTGGGATGGTTTGTGTGGTTGTTTTCAGCATCTCTGTCCGTTTCTCTCCTTCCCAGAGTTTCTAAATTCTAACGTAACCACAGCTCAAATCCAGGCTCAGATGTTCCCTCTCACACAAAACACAATTAAAATCGGGTCAGGATGTCACTAGAGTAACAACAAGCTGCCTGACCGTCGTCCTCACAGGGTCACTAACGCGTCCACCAGGTTCTCTTCTTTGGCTAAAGTTGGTTCTTTAGGAAATGTTTCAGTGATATTTCTTGACTAAATAAATCTTTGTTTTCTGTCAAACTGCTGCTGAGAGGCTCAAAACAATTCTCACCAACAGCTCCGTTCAGATTCTGGAAGATCCTGGAGCGATGGTCCAGAGTCATGTTGAACTTGGTCTGTAGGAAAAGAAATCACATTTATCGTTTACCTTTTATCGTTTTATTATAATAGAAACAGAGGCTGCAGTTGTTTGCTGGCTCACCCTCTGTGTTTTGTCCAGGTAGACCTTGGTGTAGAACAGCTGGTCGTCATCATTGTCTTTGTACTTCCACTGCTGAACGATCGCACTGAGCTCTGCAGCGTAGCCGATAAACCCTGAACACACACACATTCAGTTTTCTCTGGGTCTGACTAAAGAGGACACCGGGCGCCTCTGCAGGGTTCGCTGTTGGCTCTCACCTCCTGAGTTGAGGTAGCGTTTCCCAGAATGCACCTCTGGGTACTTGGAGGCCAGTCTCTGGTCGGGCCAACAGAATCCCTCAGCTGAGAAAACCACTCTGTGACCCAGGCGAGAAAACTTGGACAGCAGCTCCTCAGGACCCGAGGCAAAGATCACGTCATAGCTGCACAGAGAGCGATGCCAGAGTTTACTAAACGGAAAGACTTCGTTCACTAATGTAGTAATGAGGCAGGAAGAGAGACCACGGAGAAACACTCATCGACTCATCGCGTGTTCTGGTCCCCACCAACGCGACGTTTAAACTTGATTTTAAGCTGCAGGTTTGGTTATAAATGGGAGCAATTTTAGGTTTTAGGTATTTACGTATTAACCAACAACAGGAACCAACAACAGGTCTACACCAGAACCTAGAAGCTGAAACCTGGGGTCTCTGCTCCTGCTGTGGTCTGTCTGCCCACATCTACTGCAGCCGTTCAAGCCAAAGGGTAAATACACAGCACTTGGTGTCATAGGGTGTTTTAGAATCTAGGCGACTCTAGGTCATAGGTGTCAAACTCTGGCCCGTGGGCCAGTAATTATCATGTACCGCTAATACTACAACTCCCAGAATGCTCTGTTGTCGTTTTGGCACGTCAATCATCGGTGAATCACCACAGCTACAGCTGGTCACCGACAGGATGTGTGAGTGGCGCGCGATTTTGATTTTAGCTGCTTAGATGGCTGCACGGTTAGTCTGCTGCGAGAGACTGTGGGTTCAAATCCCGCTGGAGACGTGAGTTTTTAACAGTGATGTTTATTGTCACCACGTTGAATCTGATGTTCTGCTTGTTGTAACTATGCTTTTAAAACCTCATCAATGTCAGGAAAGTCTTGCAAAATTCTATCAACACGTTTTAGGGGTTTTCTATACTTTTACTGTTTGGATCAACTCAACTGTGTTTTATTAAATTATAAATACCTATTTAATATTATTTCATTATGCTTTATTTTGAAATTTAAGACTTTTAACTTGTTCTGAACATGTTTAGCTCTTTTTTTAACCTCTTGTATTTTTCTTAAACTACCTTTAAGAACTTTTTAAACTCTCCAGCTACAGTCAACGGTTCTTGGGAATAAATTCAGCATCACAGCCTTCACAGAGCATTTTCTTACTTAGTCTAGTTTAGTATAAGCTTTGCTTGTTCCATATCCACTTTTTAAGCGAAACTTGTTTGGGTCCATAGAAAAGGTTCATTGTTATATCTAGAGGAAGATTTTTTTTCAATAAATATCAATGTTGGCCCACGACTTTGTTCCAGTTTTGAATTTTGGCCCAGTGTGTATTTGAGTTTGACGACCCTGATCTAGGTCAAGTTAACTAATGTTTCTGTGAAGCAGAAGCAGGTCTGGGCTGCTACGAGTTAACAATGACGATGAGTCAAAGCTGGAAACGGACACAATGAGACATGAATGAGACACAGACTCCCTGTGCTCTAAACAAACCTGGACTCTGTGTCTGCAGCCACAGCTTTGTGTGTAAGTAGAACAGGTGAGTCGAGTTTCACATTGAAGAGAAAAACAAAGACCAGAACAAACAGAGAGCAAGACACGAAGAGCGAGCAGCAGATACCTGTCCACGAACATGACGACCTTCTCCTTCTGCTCAGAGTGTTTAAGCAGCTCCGTCTTCAGCCATCTCACCTTCTGACCTCCTCCCACGGTTCGAGCCACGTCTCCGCCCTTCCACTCCTCCCCCAGACCCAGCACCTGAGCACACGCAGCCCGTCATCATCATGTAGTTCATCCTCTAATCCAAGGCCTTTAACTTGAGTCCGTAATAAGACTGGACAAACGGAGCGGACGTAGAATCGTAGAATCGCTTACAGAAGCAGACAAATCGCTGCGTTACCTTCACAGAGTAGTTGAACTCTCGAGCGGTTCTCATGAAGCGGTTGAAGCCGTCCGTCTCCTCTGTTGCCACGGTGATCACCAGCAGGTCTTCTGCAAAAACAGATGAAATCTATCCATCACTCACTTAATTGTTAATTATTTATCAATTATTATCAACTAATTGATAACGATAGATAGTTCAGCCTGAAACATGATGAACCCTCTCCCGTCTGCTCCTGCTGCTCCCTTCCTCCAGGTTTTCGAAGAAATGCTGAGGAAATTCCACAGGAATTGCTCTGAGAGGGTGAGGAGGTGAGGAGCAGGAGGAGGGAGCACACTGAGCCCCTCTGTGACCAAGAAAGCGTGTAAAGGTTCCCTGAGTGTCCTGAGCTGCTGCCTCGGATCCCTAAGGTTCAACACGGCCTCCTGTAAATAAGCGAGCAGGCCGGTGAAGTACAGCAATAAACTATTCAAATGTATGAATTGTCATTTGTTGACCCTTGACCCTCAGCTGTACCACAGCAGGACCAGCTGCTTCACAAGCTGAGCTGTAGTTGGCTTCTAGACGTGGCCGTTGTTGGCTTTCTGGCTGTGACTTCGGTTTATGATGATGAGACTCTGGACCCGTGCAGGCTGTTGTTCTATACAGTGTTTAACGGTAGGTTTAAAGTCAGACTAAAGCTTCCACTACACTCGGACCTAAAAACCTAAAGTCACGAAGACAAGAGGGGAAATGAGGATCTTCCCTCGTTCTCCTTGTGGGCTTGGGTCACCCTGACAAAGCCAACGACTGATCTCCACCCGTTGCTTGAATCACTCTGCTCCTTTCCTTCTGGCTTTAAGGCCCAAATGAACACGACCGTCCCCACATCACTCAGATCAAACAACACGAGAATGAAGCGGACAGAGCAGTGGGGTATTAGCTTTATGAGGGTTCTCTAGGACCCTGTCACCAAAGCAGCCACCAGAAGTAAACAGCTTGGGCTGTGACCAAGTGCAGTGTGGTTGAATGAGTCCACTGAGGTTCAACTAAAGCCCAGATTCTACAGCTCAGCTTTTTAGAGTGAATAACAGACGGACGACCTTCAGCGCCACCTTTTTAACAGGCCGCTTCTAAAAGCACACAGGCAGTGAAAGCTGTTTCAGGTTCCTCCTTCTGTGGCGTCCAACCCCCGCCAGCGTCCACGCAGCTGGGCTCAGGTAACGCCACACGCTCAGCCTGTTCATGTGGAGGAAATAAACACGGCAACGACTCAGCGCTGCCTCAAACCATAACCAGCCTACACAACATGGAAGAGAGTGAGCGGCAGCTCCTTGACTTCAGCAGGTCTGGTGGGTGCAGAGCTGATCACAGCTGCTGACACGGTTCAGTCCTTCAAACTACTTCTCTAGGCCGGACTTGCTGCCTTCGTCGCCTGCTGTACTCGCTGAACGGCAGCATGGACGGACGTCAGGGATGGGACGTCTGGACGTTCACTGTGAAACCAGCTACGACCGATTCCTTCACTTACACTGAAGATGAAAAAACCTCATGACACGGCTCAGAGCAGCTCAGCGAACCGGACTGTATGAAGGATCACAGTCTGATGGAGAAGGTGAAGCCGGTTGGTTGCTCCTCACCCATGAGGACTCAGGACGTGATGTCCAGAGTCCACTGAACTTCACTGCCTGGGTTTACCCCTGACCTCAGGGTCGGTTCTTAGTCTCCTTTGGTAGGATGTAGCAGCTGGAGCCGGTTCCGCAGTGAACTCACACAGGTCTGGACCGGAGTTCTGTCCCCTGATCCATGAGCCCACTGACTCCTTTAAGCTAATTAGCCTGCGGGCTACGTTTAAAGCTGGGAAGGTCCAGCTCCGTCATCTCACTTCTCTGACGTACTGACGTTTGCCTCCGTTATAACCTGCTACAGACGGATTCTGTGGTAATAACCAACAAGCGGGACCGGCCCGACCGGCCCGGGACCCTCTGACCGGCCCGGGACCCTCTGAGCGGCCTTACCTGGAGAAGGCTTCCGCTGCTCGGCCCACACGGAGCCCGGGACGCAGGCCACGGCCAGTAGGCAGAGGAGCCCGAAGCAGGACATGGTTCTGAAGGCGTCAGCTTTGGACTCAGGACCGAACCGCTTTACTCGTGTCTCGCTTCCCCGCCGCGTTCACTCCATCAGCTCCCTCTGAGAACTACGGGCGCTCTGCAAGTCTCGCGATGCTTCGGTCTCCGGGATGTCCCGACCCCAGAGAGGCCACCAGAGACACACACGACCCTCCCCTCTGCTGGGTGTCAGCCACTAAGCAGCGCCACAGCCTTGTTTGACGTGGTCACTGGCCAATCACCGGCCGGCATAGGCAGCTCAGAGCCAATCAGAAGAGGACAAATGGAAATAAGTGATTTTTATGGCCCGGAGCTACAGAAACTTCGCGAAAGTAAAATCTCTGCCACGTCTGAATGTTTCCAGAAAGAGAGAGAGAGAGAGAGAGACGTAGAGTCGACATAGAGAGAGAGAGAGAGAGAGAGACGTAGAGTCAACATAGAGAGAGAGAGAGACGTAGAGTCAACATAGAGAGAGAGAGAGACGTAGAGTCAACATAGAGAGAGAGAGAGAGAGAGACATAGAGTCAACATAGAGAGAGAGAGAGACGTAGAGTCAACATAGAGAGAGGGGGATACACAGACTTAGAGCTTTGGGGGGAGAAGAAACATTTTAATTCTAAAATTGCAGGTTAATATGAATCTATAATATGAAAATGTAAACATTTTTTTCTAATAATGCATTTTTAGATCTGCTGATTTCAATTAAACACCTCAGACGCAGGAAAACCTTTAGTCATCAATGTTTCCTATTTTTAGTGATTTATTGTTTCACCTCCTGCCAATCAGACTGGTTAAATACAAACATATTTATAATAAAAACATACTAAACATATGTTAAATATAATAAAACCCACGTGGCGTCATCGGCCCCGCCCCCTCGCCTCGCGCTGCCATGGTAACGCGTACACGCCGTAACGCTGGGCCGTTTAAGCGGTTAGTGGTTCCGCTGCTCGGTGATGGACCGACCGAGGTTCTTCACTCCTGCGGAGGTGGCCGCTCACAACACGGCTGCCGACCTGTGGGTGTCCTTCCTGGGCAAAGTGTGCGACCTGACTCCGCTGATGAGCCGCTACGAAGGTGAGACGGAACAAGGGTTCTGATGCGGCTTAGCACTGATGGACGGAACCAGCTTTAAGTGTCGTCTTTGCAGGGGACGCTCTTCTGTTGCCCATCATGGAGTTTGCAGGGAAGGACATCAGCTGCTGGTTCGACCCTGAAACCGCAGATGTGAGAACCCAGAGAATTTACCCAGTTTGTTCCGTAGTGAAGCTGCAGCTTGAAGCTGTAACGAGTCGGTTCCGTGTCCGTCCTCAGGTTCGGACCCACGTGGACCCGCAGACCAACTGCGTGCGGTACTACACCCCCAGGGGGCGCTTCGTGCACGTCCCGCCTTCCGGCCCTCGCTCCGACTGGGCCAACGACATGGGTCGGCCCTGGTGGAGGGACGCGCGCTACCAGGTCGGACTCCTGTCCGCCAGGACCAGGTGGATCCGCGTCATCAACACGCTGACGTCACAGGCGCAGCGGCTGGAGGTTGGGCTCGTGTGTCACAGACGCGGTCGGTTCTGGTTCCGTGTGCTGTGATGGTGTCTGTTCTGCTCAGGTGTGCTCGGAGGAGACTCTGGCTGAGATCCAACAGCGGTACCTGCGCTACAACTCCCACGCAGCCGGCTACACCTGGAAACACGCTGGCGCCAGTCTGCACATGCGCAGGACGCTCAGCGAGAACAACGTCCCCGACGACGACCCGGAGCTGGAGCAGCTGGGACTGGACCGGAACCTGTTCACTCCCGCCATCCTCCTCCACTTCAACGACGACCTCACCGAGGGATGACCTCTGACCCCTGACCTCCAGCAGGGAGGAGAGTTCACCCAGGGAATTACACGTTGTTGGTGTGTGTGTCTGTTGGTGAATGTGTGTGTGTGTGTGTGTGTGTCTGTTAGTGAATATGTGTCTGTTAGTGAATGTGTGTGTGTGTGTCTGTTGTGTGTGTGTCTGTTAGTGAATGTGTGTGTGTGTCTGTTGGTGAATGTGTGTGTGTGTGTGTGTGTCTGTTAGTGAATGTGTGTGTATGTGTGTGTCTGTTAGTGAATGTGTGTGTGTGTGTGTCTGTTGTGTGTGTGTCTGTTAGTGAATGTGTGTGTGTGTCTGTTGGTGAATGTGTGTGTGTGTCTGTTAGTGAATGTGTGTGTATGTGTGTGTCTGTTAGTGAATGTGTGTGTATGTGTGTGTCTGTTAGTGAATGTGTGTGTGTGTGTGTCTGTTGTGTGTGTGTCTGTTAGTGAATGTGTGTGTGTGTCTGTTGGTGAATGTGTGTGTATGTGTGTGTCTGTTAGTGAATGTGTGTGTGTGTGTGTGTCTGTTGTGTGTGTGTCTGTTAGTGAATGTGTGTGTGTGTCTGTTGGTGAATGTGTGTGTGTGTGTGTCTGTTAGTGAATGTGTGTGTATGTGTGTGTCTGTTAGTGAATGTGTGTGTGTGTGTGTGTGTGTGTGTCTGTTAGTGAATGTGTGTGTGTGTCTGTTGGTGAATGTGTGTGTGTGTGTGTCTGTTAGTGAATGTGTGTGTGTGTGTGTGTGTGTGTCTGTTGGTGGATGTGTGTCTGTTGTGTGTGTGTTGTGTGTCTTGTGTTGAGGGGGATCATTTCCTCTACTCTCACATGTTGACTTATTGACATTCACACTGTAATAAATACACTAAAACCATTCAGTGTCTGAAAACTGTTCACTGTTCACTTATAACCTGGATTCTGACCTTATGCCTTGAGGTTTGATTTCACCTCATACACCTGCTGCTAGTTTCACACACTGGTTCCTTTGGTTCCTCTGCTTCCTTCGGTTCCTGTGGTTGATCTGGTTGATCTACTTCCTGTGGTTCTTCTCGTTCCTTCGGTTCCTCTGGTTCCTGTGGTTCTTCCGGTTCCTCTGGTCTTCTGGCCAACCCTGGTCCTCGAGAGCCACTGATTGATCAGGTGTGTTCAGTGATCAGCAGAGAGCGTTGGAAACCAGCAGGACCGTGGTTCTCGAGGACCAGGACTGGACGCCCCTGCGCTGGTGGTTTGTCCGTGATAAAGGTCCAGTTTGTCTGTGCTGAACCCTCTTTGCCAACACGTGTTGATTTGGAGAAGTGTGAGGGTCAGTTTCCAGAACAGAAGGGAAGTTATCGTGAATCATGGCGCGATTCACTGGAAGCAGAACAAACATCTGTCAGCACGAAACTGGTGAAATGTTATGAAATATGAAAGTGGATCCAGAAACGCTGAACTGATGAGTGGACATCTTTCAGCGTTGGTTGTGGGAGGAAGAAGGACGAGAGCTGAACAGGACCAGAACAGAGAAAGCGTCTGCTGCTGGACCCTGAAGGTGGGAAACTCTACGTAAGTTCTGCCTCGGTCGGTTGTGTTGCTGCTGCTCGTGTTGTGATTTGGAAACGTTGATCACGGTGACGTAACGTTCTGCTGCTGCTTAACGCGCAGACGGCAGCTGCTTTAAATTCATCAGCCAACGAACAGATTTTATAAATGTCATGAAATATAAAACCAAAACCTCACGTGGCCGAACTCAGACCCGCGTGTTTCCTGTTTGATGAGCATAAAACTCAGTCTAAGGTTTGAGAGATGACCAAGAACCCAAATATCAGGCCAACAGCAGCAGGTACCATCATCGCCTGCCTCAACGTGGGGTCACGGAAGGTCCCCTAAATGTCAGGGGGCGCTGCTGGGTTTGGGGGAGGCCTTGAACCTTGTAAAGAGCCTTGAGATGAGGTTTGTTGTTGTGAACAGAAGGAACTGAACAAAGGGACTTTATTACCATACTTGGGAACAGATTCCAGCATCTCTAAGCATAAACACATAAAAGAAGAAAAAACCTAAAAACTAGCAAGTACATGATTACAGGTACTTTTGACCTTTGACCTCGAGGGCGGACTTGATTCTGTCTTATGTCAAAACAACAGGAAGACGAGCGATGATGGAAGACTACCGGGACGACACCGTCCTCCTGAGAGAAGGTTGGTTTGGACTTTGTGGTGTGATGCGTTGTTGCTTTTCTCCCTGTGTGCGACGTCGTGACGCCTCCCTCTCTCTCGCGTCCGTCAGAGGCTCCGCCCAGCGTCCCCGGGTTCCGCCGTTGGCTGGTTCCTGCTCTGACAGCCGCCACCGTCCTGATCCTGGTCATCGCGCTGGGATCCAGCAGTAAGACTCTCTCTCCTGCGGTGGTGGAGCAGAGCCTCCGGTTCTGAGTGTAGCGTTGTCTGACAGCTCGTTTCTGTGATCAGACTCCAGGATGTCGACTCGTCTGGGGTCAGCGGAGCAGAGCGTCGCTGAGCTGAGCCTCGCGATCCGGACCCTGAACAGCTCGCTGCTCCGCGCTGAAGGTAACGCACGCGCTGCACATCCTCCGCAGCCATGATCCATGTCAAGGTGCTGAACCGTGTCGTTCCAGGAACAGCCGCAGAGCTTCGGTCTTCTGTGGAGAACGTGAAGGACCAGCTGACCTCAGGTCTGTCCGGTGTGATGAGCTCATTCCCCTTCATCTGAGTGAACAGTGCTCATACAGCTCCTGTGTCTGCGTGTGTTCAGTGGCCGAGGCGTTGAAGCAGCTGTCGGACGTGGACGCTCTCAGCAGGACCGTGGCCTCACTCAGATGTTCCCTCGACCGCGTCATCAACAACGGTAGGCACCGAGCGTTTAAGGTCCGGCGACCGAGGCCGACGCTCACAGCTGTGCTCCCGTCTCTCAGGTTCTGCCGCAGACGGCTGCTGTCCTCTGGGTTGGGATGTTTTCGGCTCCAGCTGCTACTTCTTCAGCGAGTCCGTCCTGTCCTGGAACGAGTCCAGAGCCTGGTGCGAAGGCCGCGGGTCTCACCTGGTCATCCTCAGCAGCGACGGGGAGTGGGTGAGTCGTCTGACCTCGGTGCTTCGCATCACGGCAGCAGCGTCAGGTGACGTCCCAGCGTTGTCTGTCTGCAGGACTTCGTGACCCGTCATACTATCCCTGAGTTCTTCTGGATCGGACTGACTGATGGGAGAACCGGGCAGTGGGAGTGGGTGAACCGGACGCCGTACACCATGCAGCGCAGGTGAGGCCCCCGCCGGCACAGAGGTCATCAGCTCAGCTGTGAGACCTGCTTCATGTGTGCGTGTCTCCAGGCGCTGGGTTCCCGGTCAGCCCGACAGCTGGACCGGCCACGGCCTCGGCGGGAACGAAGACTGTGCTCACGTTCACGCCAGCGGACGCCTCAACGACGTCCACTGCTCCAGCCTGATGCGCTACGTCTGCCAGAAACGCAGCCACAAAGCCTAGAACCGCCACAAAGTCTAGAACCACCACAAAGCCTAGAACCGCCACAAAGCCTAGAACCACCACAAAGCCTAGAACCGCCTCAACGTGAAATAAACACACTGTCAAAACTCTGGTCGTCTGGTAAATTAATGGTTCTGCCTACTGGGTCACGGCTGAGCTCAGACGCTCTAATGAAGTGAAACGGCCTCGTCTTGGCTCAAACGCTTTTCCCATCTCGTCTCTTCATCTGTCATCTTTACGTTTCCTGTTTCATCCTCTGCTTCCTGACACATTTGACCACATTTAACCGTTATCACGCTGCTCTGAGTTTCACTTCTACTGAACACGTCTACACAGAAGCATCAGGTGTAACAGTAGCGTCTGCGTTTGGTCACTGTGACGATCTACAGGGTCAACGTCTGGTTAGTCACAGGCTCCAGGAAGCTGCTTCATGCTCTGACACAGGTGTGAACACAGCGTTCGGCCTGGTTTGAGGTCCCCTTGTACCAGGTGCCTTCTGTTTTCTCAGAACTCATCCATGCTGCTGGTATCATGAGCTTCCACTCAGAGCCGTTGACCTCTGGACTGACCCAGTAACAGCAGCTGCAGTGTTTTCTGTTCAAAGTGCGTTTAGTGGCCAATGACCTCAGCTCAGTGTTTGGAAAGTCGCAGTGTCGGCCGTCGAACTGGGACAGAAGAAGGAACAGACGGACGATGACGACAGAATATCACGACGAGCCTGGAGACGAAAGCAGCTCCTTCTGGACCAGAGGTACCGTCCGTCTGTGTGTCCGTCTTCACCTGCTGATTCCAGGCGCTAACCGCCGCCGGCCTCCCTCTGTCCCTGTGTCAGCAGAGGCTGCGCCGGTCTCCTTGTCTGGTTCGGGGCCCAGACGATGGCTGATTCCTGGTCTGACGGCGACGCTCGTCCTGGTTCTGATCGTAGCGCTGGGAGCCAGCAGTGAGCACACGCAGATCAACTTCCTCTTTACATGCGCTTGCATCATTTTGCCAGATTCAGCTAATCGCTACGCTATCAGCCACAGCTTGACATTAGTCGTCACCTACAGATTAGTTCTCATGTGGTCATGGTGTCACGTGTTCCGTGATTACAGGCCGTGATGTGAAACGTTATCAGACTCAGATCGGGACGTTTTTCTGCTCATGGCTGATCTTCACGCTTACAATCAAACCTGATTCCCCTGATCTGTCATCATTAGTGACATTGAACTTGACCCCTACCAGCAACAGGTCAGAGGACAGGACAGAAACACGATAATGTAGAGAACTACAGCAACCTTTCAGTGTTTTCCAACAGACTCTTTAATGGAGAAGCCTCATCACTGCTTCCACGCAGCTGATCGTGTGACGTTTCTGTGTGTAGACGCCAGCTTGTCAAACCGACTGTGGTCTGTGGAGAAAAGCAATTCCAACCTGAGTGAATCTCTGATCGCTGGCCAGCAGCTGGTTCAAGGTAACTGAGGTTTGCTCTGTGGCCAGTGGCCGCGATGGCGTCCAGCTCCTCATCAATCAGCCTTTTCCTGTGTCTCAGACGCGGCTAAAGACGTGACGCGGCTGAAGTTTTCTGTGGAGAGCAACAGGGAGCAGCTGAGCTCGGGTACGGACCGACTTCAAGCCGATCGCCACGACAACGAGGCCTCTCGTTAACGAGACGTGTCCATGTGTTTGTTCAGTGTCCGTGGCTCTCAAACAGCTCTCAGCGCTGGACACTATCAGCAGGACCGTGGCGACGCTCAAGTGTTCCCTCGAACGCCTCACTAACAACGGTACGAACACACCGACCAACACAACCCAAACCTGATCAGCCTCATTTCAACACGTGTCCTTCCACCCACACCTGCTGCTCGAATCCGAAGGTGGGATTTGTCAGGTTTGTGAGGTTCGTTCGTCTAAAGGTGGGATTTGTCAGGTTTGTGAGGTTCGTTCGTCTAAAGGTGGGATTTGTCAGGTTTGTGAGGTTCGTTCGTCTAAAGGTGGGATTTGTCAGGTTTGTGAGGTTCGTTTGTCTAAAGGTGGGATTTGTCAGGTTTGTGAGGTTTGTTCGTTTAAAGGTGGGATTTGTCAGGTTTGTGAGGTTCGTGTGTCTAAAGGTGGGATTTGTCAGGTTTGTGAGGTTCGTGTGTCTAAAGGTGGGATTTGTCAGGTTTGTGAGGTTCGTTCGTCTAAAGGTGGGATTTGTCAGGTTTGTGAGGTTTGTTCGTCTAAAGGTGGGATTTGTCAGGTTTGTGAGGTTTGTTCGTTTAAAGGTGGGATTTGTCAGGTTTGTGAGGTTTGTTCGTCTAAAGGTGGGATTTGTCAGGTTTGTGAGGTTTGTTTGTCTAAAGGTGGGATTTGTCAGGTTTGTGAGGTTTGTTCGTCTAAAGGTGGGATTTGTCAGGTTTGTCAGGTTTGTGAGGTTTGTTCGTCTAAAGGTGGGATTTGTCAGGTTTGTGAGGTTTTAGCGTCTAAAGGTGGGATTTGTCAGGTTTGTGAGGTTCGTTCGTCTAAAGGTGGGATTTGTCAGGTTTGTGAGGTTCGTTCGTCTAAAGGTGGGATTTGTCAGGTTTGTGAGGTTTGTTCGTCTAAAGGTGGGATTTGTCAGGTTTGTGAGGTCGGTTCCTCTAAAGGTGGGATTTCAGGTCTGTCTGTCTCTGCCTCTCAGCTTCGGTACCAGACGGCTGCTGTGCTCTGGGTTGGGAGCTTTCAGGCTCCAGCTGTTACCTGTACAACAAGACTCCGATGACCTGGCAGGATGCCAGAGACTGGTGCAACGGACACGAGTCTCACCTGGCCATCCTCAACACGGACGAGGAGTGGGTGAGGCGACGGCTTCCTTTCTACCTGTAAGTCTTCTTCGTCCTCATGGACGTCATGCGAGTGTCTGCCTGTGTCTTCGGGCCAGGACTTCGTGACTCGTCACGCCATGGGCGTCTTCCACTGGATCGGTCTCTCTGATGACAGAACCGGGAAGTGGGAGTGGGTCAACCAGACGCCGTACGTCATGAACCGGAGGTGAGCTGTTTGATGATGCTTCAGAGGAATTTCTACTCTGGCTTTAAAGTGTTTGACCATAATGCAATAGATCTCTGAAGATTTAACAGCCAAGAGCAGCTAGAATCAGGCTCAGCTGGAGAACAAGCTGTTGCCGTGGTAACATCCAAGTCCCGCCTCTGATCAGTCTGCTGGCCTCTGAACTACATCCTCTGCAGAACAGAGGTGAGTCCAAACTGTGCGTGACCGCTCACCTGTGCTCTCTAGGAGGTGGAAACCTTTTCAGCCAGACAGCTGGACCGGTCACGGTCTCGGCCCCGGCGACGAGGACTGCGCCCACCTTCACAACGACGGACGCCTCAACGACCTGCACTGCTCCGTTAGGCTGCGCTTCATCTGCCAGACGCGCAGCCACCGCAGCTGAACAGCGGCGCCACCGCAGGAAGCGAACGCGTCCACTTCACCGGATGGAAGTCTGAGCCGCGCAGGTGAAGCAGCTGCAGCCGACTGTGACCCTGCAAAGACCTTCAGCGAGATGTCGGCGCCAGCGAGGACAAATGGAGGAACAATATTTGAGCAGTGAATGAATCTTTAGTTATGACATACTTTAATAAAAACAAAGCAAACACCAGCGTGAGAGGAGAATTTATTGGTTGGTAGAAGCTACATTAAACTATTGTCTCTCTGTAATAACTAACATCAACACAGATGAAAGTGAAAAGCAGAGCGTGAACAACAACGTGAAGCACAAGGAAACAGCCTCAGAGACAAAACATGAGCAAATGTTCAAGAAGGAAACTTGTTTCTTTCTCCACTAAAACAACGGTTTAAAAAGCCAAATCCTTCACTTGATGCGTTGGTATAAACACATTAAAGTAAACGCACGAGACGACAGCAGTAAAAAAGTCAGTAATATCACATGTATCAGCTCCAGAGCTTAAGTCTCTGCTTCAGGCTACATTTGACTTCACACATTAAATCCCACTAACGAAGTAAATATCTCGTATATGTGTGAGGAACCAATAACCTAACTTTAAATGGCTGAACTAAAGTAAACCTTGACACTGTGGGTTGGATCGAACCTGTTCTGCAAAGCACCCGAACTATGAAACAGCAAAATTCACTGATGCTCTGGAAACAAAGTTTAACGACTCCCAACATCCAAATGTAGTAAAGTGCATCATTATGAGTAGTTTAATTTAAATTTAAATGAGAACCATCAGACGTCTAGTGTTGCATCAGAGTCGTCTGCAGCCAGCCATCGACATCAGGTGGAGCTGGTCTGGGATCAGTAAGGGAAGGTGTGTCTGTGTCACCAGCCGGGTTCTGACTGGGCTGAGGTCTGAAGCTGAGCGTCACGGCCTTCAGGGGCGGAGCTTGTGTCTGTCCTCGCATCCGCACAAACGAACGAACAAGCGTCAGTCAATCAGGTGAAACGCTCGACTCAGGACGAGCTCGGTTCTGGCTCCGCCCAGGTGACAGGCCTCCAGGACACACACCAGCCTCTGATTGGTCAGCTGAGCCGCCATGCCGATGAGGTCAGCTGAGACACAAAGAGAGACTGAGCGTCATCCTCTTTTTTTTTATGTTGTTACTGTTGTGTGTGCTGACCTGGTGACGGTGGAGGCGCGTGGAAGGAGAAGGCCCCGTGAGATAGGATGGAGATCCAGGTGTTGGCGTGAGGGCGGAGGGGAGAAGGCGAGGAATGAGGGAGGAAGACGGCGTCGAGCAGCACGCCGTCCGACAGCGCTGAGGGGAAACGGACAGGTTCAGTAACGCACATGCTGGATCTGCTACACGTCCACACCTGCGGCCACGTCTACCTCTCAGCCTCAGCGTGTAGTAGTCCTCCAGGGCCCAGTCCAGCCTCTCAGGCGTTGCGCTGCCTCCCATCGCCACGGCGACCGCCTGCTCCTCTCTGCGCCTGTAGTCAAAACGCAGCGGCAGCGTTTCCAAGGCGATGGGTGGAAAGGCAGGGGGGAGGGGGGAGGTGACGAAGGACGCGTCGTCTTCATCGCTGTCGTCGTTTTCGTCAGCGTTTGTGTTGTCTAGAAACTCACGGGACGCTTCGAACAGAATCACTGCAGAGACGAGACCCGGGATTATTGTTGTTATGACGACCAGCCGGCATCTCGCACAGACTCTCACGTCAACCCTTCCCACAGACTCACACCTGTCAGGCTGACGCCTCCCACAGACTCTCACCTGTCCTGCCGACGCCTCCCACAGACTCTAACCTGTCCAGCCGACGCCTCCCACAGACTCTAACCTGTCCTGCTGACGCCTCCCACAGACTCTCACCTGTCCGGCTGACGCCTCCCACAGACTCTCACCTGTCTGGCTGACGCCTCCCACAGACTCTCACGCCGACGCCTCCCACAGACTCTAACCTGTCCAGCCGACGCCTCCCACAGACTCTCACCTGTCCTGCTGACGCCTCCCACAGACTCTCACCTGTCCTGCTGTCCTGCTCCGGCTGCAGCGTGAACCTCGGGTGTCTGCACAGACAGAGCGACAGAGAACAGGGTGAGTCCCTGAACCCACAGACGGCAGAAGCACCGCTGGTCATGACGTGTGAGCTGACCTTCACCAAGTCACAAATACCGGCAGCACGAAAAGCAGCTACAACTGTTGTGACATGTCTTGCTCAACATGTTCTACATAGTTTCACTACTTTGTACTTTTAAAATGAAATGTTTTTGAATGTGTGACGGTGTTTACTATCGTCTTTGATTCTCTGTAGTTGATTGATTTGATTATCTATAATTAAATATTAAATGATGCCTTTTGTTCATGCTCCGCCCTCGGACAGACTCCACGTGTGCCTCACCTCCTTTTTGGCGTTTGGTCCTGCAGCTGCTGCTTCCTCTTACGTGGCATCCTGCTGGAACACCACACTGTGTGAATCCACAGTGTTGATGAGTTAACTCCTAAAATTAACCGTGTTGTGTCTCACCGTGCTCCGCGGTGCAGAGGCGTCAGCTGACGGGCGGCTGAGGACGGGGAGGTCGGGGGCAGAGAGGAGGAAGAGGAGGAAGACAGAGAAGTTCTGAAAGAACGAGGGGTGGAGGTGACTGAGGGGGTGCTGGGAAAGGAGAGGATGGGAGACGGGCGAGGGGAGGAGGGAGAGGAGGATGAGGAGGGAGACGGCAGCGATGAAGCTCGGTCTGCCCAGGACATGCAGCGATCCTCCTAAAGGACACAGAACATTAACATTCCAGTCTTTATTACTTAAGAAGCTAAGAAAACGTCTGAGCATTCGTTCAGCAGCTACCTCTCCTCTGCGGCAGTACGTCACCATGGTGACCGTTGCCTGGATACAGAAAGTGTGCCGTTCTCTGTAACAGAGCCTCTCCAGCTCCCTCTGAAGCTCCGCCCCTCGTAGGAAACCTGGCTCACCTGCAAACAAAGCACAGGAGAGTAAGTCCAGGTGAGGCCTCTTACTGCCGCTACACTGCCATATATACATATACACACATGCAGACTACTGTAGGATGAACTGACTCCCTGACAATAAAAGACATGAGAGGTCTTCAATTTCAACACTGTGCTTATTGCTCTCTTTAAATGAAACCAGCGACTGACCTCTCCTGTCTTTCATGAAGGTCTCCAAAGAGTAGGGAGGAGGCGGGTAGATGAAGAACCCTCCAATCAGAGCCCTGCTCAGCACCTGTCCGTCATCCTGGCTTCGGAGCCACTGAAGAAACTGTCGCACCGGTCGGAGCTTTCTGTAACTCATCTGTGAGTGGTGTCCGAGTCCTTCCAATAAGCAGAGAGACGGTTCGTAGTTATGACCTCCGACCACCAGGGGGCAGCAAACGTCAACCACACATTGACAGGCAGCGCGTTACCTGTGCAGTACACCTGCGTGTACGTCGTGTTGGTCAGGTAGAAGCCGACATTATCTGCATCTCTGATCAACTTCAGTCTGGTACAAACGACCACCGACACTGGACACAGCAGGAGATTCTCAAACTCACATAAACGCTTAAGATGCTGCAGCTGTGTGTGTAAATGTCCTACGTGGGTGAAGCTGGCTGTGGGTTTCAGGCTGAGACGTGCAGAAGAGTTTGACCATGACTGGCTGATCGCTGCTCCCGTCCTCCAACGACAACCAGCGATACTGCAAAAGCTCTGCACCTCGACCAGCTGACGACGACACACATTTCTCCTGACTGTTATCATTCGTCAGCCACAGCAGCCACATTCTACGCTTGCTTCTAATGATAATACTTAGTAATGGTTCATTTACTGCGCCAGGGAGCATAGCAACCCTCACCCTTGCTCCTGATTCGCTCTGGTCGTCCTGAGAACGTGAGCAGGCCGATAACGTCACACTCAGAGCCGTGAGGTCGCTCCAGCAGCTCCTTACTGACGAGGACAGAGAGCAGAGCGGTTGCTGTCGTGAGGCTCTTACTGCACGGTTACTGTTTGTGTACTGTACCTGTTGTAGAAGCTGTAGCTTGGTGCAGGTGGAAGATGTTCAGGTGAAACTGAAGATTCTGGGAGGACAGATATCAGTGCAGCAGGATTTCTGCTGTTCACACTGATCTCTGCACAGAACAGAAACAGAGCGATGGGTCAGAGGCAGACGAGGCTGAACTCATGCTCGTGAAGTCACGTCTAAAGCGACGCCAGTGTAGGATGATGATACGGGTTCTGTACCTATGTCGTCCAGCTCAGCCTGGTAATGCTGTTTGACTCGGTAGCGTCTCAGACTGATGACGTCCCCCGGCTTCACACAGCGATACCAGTCCACACAAACACTGTTCCACAACACCACACACACACTCCCTGTCTGGTCACACACCTCCAGCACCGCCTGGCACCAGAGAGACAGCACCAGATCAGTGACAGGTCCACTGGCGGTTCTGACCATATTTACTACGCAGTGTGAAGTAGAATTCCTGTCAGAGTTGCTATATTGAATGTTCAGGTGTACCTAATAAAGTGGCCAGTGAGTGTCCGTGTCACGACCTATAGCTTTCCTGATCGCTTGTGGGTTCACTGACCTTATAGGGACACTCGCAGTTCTGGTCCGTTCTTCCATAATACATCAGGTGGGACTTGTTGATGATGCGTACGATCAGCTGACGCTGGACAAGGCCCCTGGCAACGCCCCTGGCAACGCCCCGGCGGCCGGACAGGTAGGAGTCACGCAGCTCAGACACTGTGACTGCAGGACGGCGGCCTGGAAACACAGCATCAGGATGAACTCGGTGACAGCAGCTGGTGAATGTGCTGCTGTATGAGCTGCTCCCACGCTGTGGACGTCAGTTTTGCAGAGTTTTCACCTTCATCCGCGTCCCGTATGTCCTCGTCCTCCTCTTCCTCCGCGGGTGCGGCTTCCCTCCAGTCCCCGCTGTAGTCCACGTTGTTCCACAGAGGCAGGAACACGCTCCGGCTGGCTCGCAGGGGAAGCAGAGGAGCTGTGGGGAGATGATGAAGTCTGGATTGTCCGAGGAGTTGATCTCCTGCTGTACCTGCAGGTTGTGGGGATCCAAACCAGGGCAGAAGGTCCGAGTCCACCCTCCCGACGCCATCGGCTTCACCGTCGGCTGCAACCTCCACACTCACCAGCCTGTAGCTGCAGGAGCACAGACGTCAGGCTCGGCACATGACAACCTGCAGCAGCTCGCCTGTGCCTACTCACCTGTCCCTCTCTCCGGGGGCCCCGGGGCATGCTGGGAGCTGAGCCGACATGGCGGGCGCGAAGGTGGCGTTACGCAGCGTGGATCCAGGCTGCAGGACTTTCCGCTCCACCAGCCGGTTCAAGCCTGGATCCAGAGTCACCTGTAGCCTGCAGTCCCCGTCCGTCACAGTGACGTCATACAAGTCGTCACCTGGAAGCGCAACGTAAGCACCGAGTTGTAACGAGGTGATGCTGTGCAGAGAACCGGTGTCTTACCGCCGAGCACGGCCTGGTGGAAGTAGACGGACGAGCCCTGGTCTCTGCTGTAGCGACGCAGGTCCAGGACGTGGAGAAGCTCCCTGCACACAGAGGACGCGGACGCCTGCAGGACCAAGGTCCAGGTTCAGAAGGTTCTGAGAACGTCCAGCTACACATCAACACTGACATCACCACCAAGCAGAGCTACTGAGCACGAAGCTCTGAAGCATCTCAGCATCTTAAAGCCTCATTATCAGCAGCATCTGCCTCGAACCGCTGAGAAGCAGACGTTTCAACGGTTTCTACAAAGCTTTTAATCGTCGAAACTAACATTAAAACGAACGTTTGCAACACGCGACCAACAACAACAACAACAACAACAACTGGACCTTGCTTGGGTCGGGTCTGCACCGGGACAGGGTTCTGTGGAAGACGCAGCCAGCAGCCGCCATATTGGACGGGCAGCCCAACAATAACAGTGCGGTGCATTGTGGGAGACAGAGGCGCGCGGACCGGACTAATGTCTGGTTAGATGTGTGTGAGTGGAATGAACAGGCTTCAGGAAACTGGAGTCTTTCAGCTGTTCTGACTAAAAGCATCAGGATGAACCATTGAAGCGACTTTGCTGCCTGGTCAGAGCAGCTCGCTCCGGTTTTAAACTGTAAAGGAACGAACCACAACCTGCTCTGGTTCAGACCTCAGTCCTTATTTCACAGGTCTCTGAGCTGCTCCCTTCTTGTTTCTGCATCTCTGTGGTCGACTGCTTAGCTTTGAGGCCTACGTCACAGATTTCTCACCTTCATTTCATTGTTTATGGTCATTTGTAGGTTCTTTTGTCATCAGGACATGACATTAACTTGACACAATCATCATTTTATTAGCCTTTGTTTACCAGTAGCAAAATATCATGAGAACATCTATTGAACACAAAGACACGACCACACGCGTCGTCAGGGGGCTGCTCTGCGCGTGAAGTGCTGCGAGTCCCTGAACTCCAGGTACAGGCTGAACAGCAGGTGCAGGGACTGGATCCTGCTGCTGTAGACGGGGATGTCCAGCAGGCTGCAGACGACGTCCGCGTACTCCGCCGGGCCGCAGTCGAGGCGAGCCGGCGGCAGCCGCAGGCGGCCCAGCTGCTCCTCCAGCTCGGCCGGCCACTCCTGCATCAGGCTGTCGATGTCGGGCATCGGGCGGCTGTAGTGAACGGTGGCCGGGGGCTTGGAGCGGTGCAGGGCGCCGATGCTCTCCACCCAACTGTCCACAAGCCGAGGGTTGGACTGAGGACTCGCGACACTCGTCACCTTCTTCAGCTGCACGAGAGAGAGTAACAGTAAGACTTAGCTTCTCGTGTACAGTTGTGTGTCCATGTGCATGTTCTTATTCACAACTGTATGACTGTAAAACAACTGCAAATGTGAAGATGTGAGTCTGTCTGTGTTGACATCTGGTTACTGACTAAACTAATGAAACGAGGTGAACGAAAGTCAAAACGGGTCCAAACTGCACCTCAGTGGCTCCGTGTTGTTTGGTCTCCTCCGACAGCCACAGCGACATCACCGTGGGGTCCGACTGTTTCACGCTGGGCTCGTCCAGAACCAGCAGACCCAGACCGTCCGTGTTAGCGTCCGGCCTTGGTACCTAAACGCCACACAGGTCCAGACGGAGACAGAATGAAGCGCTGGCTACGGCCTTATCCTCCCGCCTGCGTAGCTAACACCGATGGCGTCGTACCTTCAGGAAGGCGTCGATGTCTCCCACAGCCGGGATGAAGTCCGGGATGAAAGGCTTCAGGCTGTGATCCAGCTCCACCGTCTGAGGGGCGTAGCTGAAAGCAGAACCAGCGACACGGGCCAGTTACCGAACACGGTCTCTACAGGACACAAGAGTCCACACGGACCAAACGACAGAACAAGACGACACAGGCTAATAACTCATGACTCCTCACGGTGTGATGAACGAGTGAGTGGCTCCTCACCGTGTGATGAACGAGTGAGCGACTCCTCACCGTGTGATGAACGAGTGAGTGACTCCTCACCGTGTGATGAACGAGTGAGTGACTCCTCATCGTGTGATGAATGAGTGAGTGACTCCTCGTCGTGTGATGAATGAGTGACTGACTCCTCACCGTGTGATGAATGAGTGACTGGCTCCTCATCGTGTGATGAACGAGTGAGTGACTCCTCGTCGTGTGATGAATGAGTGACTGACTCCTCACCGTGTGATGAATGAGTGAGTGACTCCTCACCGTGTGATGAATGAGTGAGTGACTCCTCATCGTGTGATGAATGAGTGAGTGGCTCCTCACCGTGTGATGTACTGGAACAGCTCCTTGATCTCGGTGCTGACGGGCAGGTTGGCGTAGTCTGCCGGGTCGTACGCTCCCTCTGGCCCCGGCTCGTCGTCGTCATCGTCCGTATCCTCTTCGTCAGAGTCGTCTTCCTCGTCGTCTTCCTCGTTGTCTGGGCTCACTGGCTCTTTGACTCTCTGAGGCTTCGGGTCGTCGTCGAGCTCATCGCTGCTGCTGCTGCTGGCTGACATCAGGCCACGGATCCTGCTCTGGAGAGAAAGACGCAGCTGGTGTCACTTATTTAGTTATTACTTGTCCTGCTCTTCTAAAACTGGATCTGATTTCTTTCACGCGTCATCAGGTCTGTAAACACCAAAGGTTGGTGTGTGCAGGTGGTTCTGTTCTGGTTCTGACCGGTGGATGGTACCTGCCGCTGTCCGCTGGGAGTCGGGCTGTAGACGCTCGCCACCTCCTCGGTGTCCACCACGTCCAGGCTCTCGTCGTAGGGCTGGTTCTTCAGCAGCCTGGTGTTCCTGCCGCGGCCGGTCCGATCCATTGGACCCGACCTAATGTCGACGCTACTGGACGTATCGTCAGCGATCAGCAGTTTACGCCAGTTGTCCGGTGCCCGTTACTCCGTCAGATCAGCGCTAAGCTAGGCTAACGTTAGCTAGCAACGAGCTACAGCCACAACGGAGCCACCAAAGCTTTAAACCACCGCAGAGGTCGCAACACGACCGACAGACGGGACGTCTGGCCGAAACGCGCGGTCACCGACGGTCCAGGTTCTGCTTAAACACGTTTACAGACACACTTAAAGCGCTTCAGCGCATCGAGCTGCCTGCAGAACGTCCCGTATCCTGGCAACCAGACATGGTGCATCATGGGTAGTGTAGTTGTGGGGGAGAGTCCAGACTGTGGACAGGAGACTCTGACCTGACTAACTGAACCCAGTTGGTGTCACAGCCACAACTGATGACTCAGCAGTTTATTTCCACTGTGGGCTGGGGGGAAACCTGCAGAGTCAGCAGACGTGATGCTAAACGCGGGAGCTTCAGTCCGAGACGTTAAGACGAGAAGGAAGCTGCTTCGCTCCACCTGTGAAGTGGAGACACTCACTGATCATCTGCACATGTTGGAGGAGCTTCATCGTGACTTTCTGGTTATTGTTTTGTTCTGTGTCTGTGTCATTTCTATTTTAGTCTTGCTGGGGATTTAAGTTCAGTTGTTGTGAGCCCACGGTCTCCATCACCACTGTCATGAGTTGACTTCAGTTTCACTAACGCCACCAATGAAACCACGATGTTTAGCTAATAAACACCTTGATAAAGCATTTGGCTGATACATCACACCTCACGCCAGCAGGGGGCGTCTCCCTCAGCGACGAGGCCAAAGCTGAACCCGGGTCTCCTACATCCCAGCTCTGCCACCGAGCCGCCAGGCGTTAGACGGTACCACAGCACCTCCTGCCAGTCAGAGTAGACTTCTGCCACCGAGCCGCCAGGCGTTAGACGGTACCACATCACCTCCTGCCAGTCAGAGCAGACTTCTGCCACCGAGCCGCCAGGCGTTAGACGGCACCACATCACCTCCTGCCAGTCAGAGCAGACTTCTGCCACTGATTCCACCGTGTGTCCCGGGTGACCCCTCCGCTGCCAGGTGTCTTCATGCCACTGATCACCAAGCTTGGGCCAAAACTGTTTGAAATAAAATAAGTGAAGCATAAATCTGTCATGATCGCTTTACTGCCGCCCAGACTCTTATTGTGAAGGGCTCCACCGGACACTCTCTCACCACCCCGTTAGCTTTGTGTGATCACTTCATAAGCTCTGCTCACACTCACTGTCGCTGGAATCGCTTCCTCTCTTTCCGTGAGTTTTGATCTCCTGACCTCGTTTTTCATCCTCTTTCCTCAAACCCACGTAGCAACGTTTCTGTTTTTGTTCATTACATGGTCTCATTACATGGTATCATTACATGGTATCATTACATGGTATCATTACATGGTCTCATTACATGGTATCATTAGATGGTATCATTACATGGTATCATTACATGGTATCATTACATGGTCTCATTACATGGTATCATTAGATGGTATCATTACATGGTCTCATTACATGGTATCATTACATGGTCTCATTACATGGTCTCATTAGATGGTATCATTACATGGTATCATTACATGGTCTCATTAGATGGTCTCATTACATGGTATCATTAGATGGTATCATTAGATGGTATCATTAGATGGTATCATTACATGGTATCATTACATGGTATCATTAGATGGTATCATTAGATGGTATCATTACATGGTATCATTACATGGTATCATTAGATGGTATCATTACATGGTATCATTAGATGGTATCATTACATGGTATCATTACATGGTATCATTACATGGTATCATTAGATGGTCTCATTACATGGTATCATTAGATGGTATCATTACATGGTATCATTACATGGTATCATTACATGGTATCATTACATGGTATCATTACATGGTCTCATTAGATGGTCTCATTACATGGTATCATTAGATGGTATCATTACATGGTCTCATTACATGGTATCATTACATGGTCTCATTAGATGGTCTCATTACATGGTCTCATTACATGGTCTCATTACATGGTATCATTACATGGTATCATTAGATGGTATCATTACATGGTATCATTACATGGTATCATTACATGGTATCATTACATGGTCTCATTACATGGTATCATTACATGGTATCATTACATGTGTTCTGATCTTCATCGAAGTCACAATAAAAAAAATACATAATGGGTTCACATACTTTTTCTCGCAACTGTACCAGCTCACAATGGCTTTAGAAAGAGTTAAAGAAGGCTGCTCCACCGCCATTTCGGAAAAAACACCGTAACAGTAACCCTACAACTCAGAGACTGTGGAACATTTAATTGTGTGATTTTGAGGAGTTAAAAATTAATTTATTGTGTTTACGACCTGTTACACAGGTCAGGTTTTTTATGTGCTTAATTTGAGGCTCGGTCGGATAAATAAAACACTTCGGGTGTGACACAGCGTGTTTGGTGTCAAACCTCTGGCTTTGTTCATTTTACACCGGCAGATTGCGGCCGGTAGTAGGTGGGACTCCTGTAAGGCTGGGCTGACTGTAGGCGAACCTCAGATTCAGGCCCGGTTCGGTCCAGGGACTACGTCTCGACTTAATCTGGAAGAGTCCATGGGGGGGACTGGGCTTCGCTGCGGCGCCTTGTCCAGAGCGTTTTCTCTGGTACATGACGTTTATATAACTAACTGTCCTCAGGCCTGTCGAGCGAATCGTACTATGACTCAGTCCCAACATCCATAGAAGCGAGTCCCTGCTCTTAGATCCTGGGTCTCCTCCTTTATTTCAGTCTTGTAGTGGTCAGATCTGATCCGCGTCTGCTTCTTCCTGCTTCGGTTCGATGCCGCTGTGGTTCTGGTTTACGTTGGTAAACTCAGTCAGTCTCAGCCATGTTGCGTCTGTGTGATCTCACGTTAATTCCAGAGGATCTGGCGACAGTTCAGCAGACAACAGGACGGAGCTGGTGTGAAAATGTCACACACTCCTTAAGTTAATGACCCCATGAGAGACTATTTCGACGTTTATAGCAGGTTATAAGAGACTATTACGACGTTTATAGCAGGTTATAAGAGACTATTACAACGTTTATAGCAGGTTATAAGAGACTATTACGACGTTTATAGCAGGTTATAAGAGACTATTACGACGTTTATAGCAGGTTATAAGAGACTATTACAACGTTTATAGCAGGTTATAAGAGACTTGATGTTTATCAGTTACTTTATTTCAAATTATTATTATTTATCGTCACGTCCATCTTAACAGACTGAGCCTCGTGTCTAGTCTGAGGTTTGTGTGAAGTTCACGTTCGATGGAACCGGACTCGACGCTGACTAACATTACGTCACCTCAGACTGAACGTGGGCCGAAGCTGCGGAGACGGAGACCGTCAGCGGGACCGAACTAACTCAGTTCTGGACAGAAACTCCTCAAACAGCGGGTCACGTCAGCGGAGCTTCCAGACACCGCGAGACATCGCGATAACACGGAGGCGACATTTGATGCGATGTGGCGGAGACAGACGGAGAATCAACGAGCAGCTTCCTGCTGTGAAACCCAGTGGTTTCATTCGACAGGGCTACGGCGACGTAACCATGGAGGAGGAGAACCGGAACGTGGACTACGTCGACCAGAACCGAAGCAAGAGAGGAGCGAAGGAGGAGAACCAGGAGCCGGATCCGGTCGAACAGGTTGAAACAAACGAGGAGCGGGCGGGACACGGATCCCGTCGAGCCTTCCTGCTCTAGAAGAGACGTTGGGGCATGTAGCACTTTGTGGTGTGAGCTACGTTAGCTTAGCAACAGTAGTCACTGAGTCTACGCTGAGGCCAGATACTAACAGAACACACGAAGCAGCGCTTTGAGGTTGAAGAACCTCCAGCGTGTTTCTGACGAGATCCGGGGACAAGCTGACCAGGTGAAGGTCAAACGGGCTTTGATCATAAACTCTGGATCATTTACGACTACGACGATTGTTTAATCTACCATTAGGACAGTTACTGGTTGAAACTGTGTAGACGCCCTGGTATTAAATTTATGTTATGAGCTAATGCTAAGCTCAAAGCTGTAAAGAGATTCACCAAATAAACGTCACATGGAAGCTTCATTTGTATTAACTCTGTGTTGCTGGTAGCCTGTAGATTTATGTAGGTAGTTTTATAGCTTCACCGTAGTTTGATCAAGTCTTCACCAGATACATCACAGCTCAAGATTCACCAAGGTGCACACAGTGGTGAGAAACCGTACAGCTGTGACAGATGTGAGAAAGCTTTTGCCCTATTAAGCTGCGTAAAAACCCATCAGCATATTCACACTGATGAAAGACGCTACTGCTGTGGTTCAGCACATCCAGTGACCTGAACATCCATCGCTGTGTTCACACTGGGGAGAAACCTTACTGGTGTGACCAGTGTGAGAAAACATTCTCCCAGCGTAGCAACCTATAGAAGGACGCGGGCGAAACTGTCGTCCATCATGGCCAACCCCTCCCACCCCCTGCACCAAACCGTGGAGGACCAACGCAGCTCGCACAGCGCGAGACTGCTGCACCCGAAGTGCAGGACTGAGCTACCGGAGGTCCTTCATACCCACGGCAATAAGACTCCACAACACACCAACATGACTGGAAGCATGTTTATAGTGTGATGTGTGCCGAGGGGTCAACATGTTTGCATGTATGTTTTTTTTATATTTTGTTTTCTCTTCTTTTTTTTTCATTTGGCACTTTGCACTTTTTATGTTTATGTTTTTAGATATGTACATTTTCTTTTTTGTATATAATGTGTAACATATTTTAATCTTTTTTTTTTGTAACTATTGGAACTTTTTGTATTTTCTTATTTTCCAACTGTTCTTTGCTGCTGCTGGGTCACCACAATTTCCCCACTGCGGGATAAATAAAGTATTATCTTATCTTATCTAAAAAACACACCAGCGTGTTCATACTGTAGAGAGACTGTTTGTCTGTGTCCACTGTAACAAAGCCTTCACCCATTTAGGACAACTGACTGTCCACCAGCATGTTCACACGGGAGAGAAACCGTTCTGTTGTGAAATGTGTGAAAAAGCCTTCTCTCAACAAGGCGAAACTGAAGACACACCAGCGTGTTCACCACACAGCTCTGACCAGACATTCACACTGGAGATGAAGCCTCTCGCCCTCATCAGCTAGGAGTGAAACGCTATGTCATCACATCTACATACAACTGGACTGAGTTCTCCCTCACATAGTTTGGAAATGAAGCCAATTAAGACTCTATGAATTACTAAATTAATGTAAGACACAAGTCACATGGTTTTAACGATCTTCACTTGTGTCGCCTGAGACACATCATCTGTTCCATGTATGCGATTTGAGCCAGAGCAAAGAATCTGAGGATTAAAGGCTTGAAGACGTTGCCAGTCATGAGGATCAGAGAGGGGAGGAGAGTCGGAGGCGTCTCTAAGCGTTAGCAAGATGCTAACAAAGAGCTGCTGTCGCTTTAATCAACTGGCTGAAACTGATGAGGCTGAGTGATCAAATGCTTTTAGTGTGAAAAGCACCAATAGGATGATTAGCACCCAAAGTGAGGATTTGTTTCCTACTGAGAAGAAGCCTCCCTACATACACATACCAGCCTTCTCTTGTTGTCCCAGTGATTCTGGACACATTAGTCATCCAGTCCGGTCCAGAATTCATCCTGGTGGATGGTTTCAGTAGCAGAGGACTAATCGGACCCAACCTTTAATGAAATTAAATTGAAGGAGTCTTTCCCACGCTCAGACGTCTCGGCCGTGTTTGGGACGCAGAGTCCTGATCAGTGACGTTTCCTCGTTGGACTGTCAACATCTGACCAACAGCAAACTGTGACTTGGCTCTAAACGTCTGTAGCAGACGACACATTAACGGCTACGTTCCCCTCGTTCATATATCAAACGTTTGCTGAATTCTTCCCTCAAGCTGGGACCTGACCACAAACACGTCCAGCTGCTGCAGAGCCAAACCTTCCCACTCGCTTCGTTATCTGGGCCGAGGACTCTGCAGGTGGCGGAGCTGGATCTGGACGTAGCTGCTCCAGCCAACAGAACCTCAGCGTTTTAACAGGCTGAGCCCGAAGAAACTCGGCCATTAATGTTAAAGCTCCAGCCCAACGTCGTGGGGCGAAGCTACGAGTCTCTCAGCAGGCGTCGCCATGAAGGACGATGACGTCGCCGTCCTTCTGCCCAGGACAGATAAGGCCGTTGCGTAACAGTGGGAGCTCCGCAGGCTGCGGTGGGAGGCTGCTGCTCTTTAAAAGCCTACGGAACAAACTGCTGCGTGTTGAGACTCATCCAGCTTCCAGGTAAGACCTCACCTGTCGCTCGTTGTGTGAAGGACAGGCGGCTTCTCAGCGGGTTCACAGATGCTGCTCCGGGTCTGACTGAACATCAGCAAATAGCTTCATGTTCATCTGATTATTGTTCTCAGTCGTTTTTATACACCGACGTATGAAGTTGTTGCGTATTTATCATCCTCTTTCAGCGGAAGGTGGGTGTGAGGTTATGAAAAAGTAAAGGGAGACACAACAGGTGAGAATTCAGAGTAAGATCATTTATGCAGAGGCGGCGAAACGGGAGAGAGACGTGAACAGAGGAGAACGAGGCAGGAAAACGTCTGGATAGAGAATCAGAGCAGGTGGAGGAACGATAGCAGCAGGTTTATTCTGTGACAATGGGCTCAGTGACCGGACTCACGTCTACTGTATCGTTGATCAGGTCAATATTTAACCGAGTTCAAACCTTCAGACCCAGGTCCTGATATAACTCTGGCCCCAAACAAACAGAACTATCACCGTTCTCACAGCTTCAACCGAACCTCTGAGACTAGAATTAATGTTGAATTGACAGGACGGCTGTTCCTAATAAGTGGACATGTCCCCTCCCCCGCAGCCATGGCCTCCACTCCTGCCTTCCTCGTGTTGGTCCTGGCCGGTCTGACTGCGGCCCAAGCCCAGGTGAGGGTGTTCAACCTGCGGGCCACCGGACTTCCCTCCAACCTCCTGTCAACCACAGACGGATACGTCAAGGTGTTCTGCAGCTCCGCCAGCCTGGGCAAAACCTCCGTCGTCAACAACAACGCAGACCCCTGGTGGAAGGAGGAGTTCACCTACTTCAAGGCCCAGGAGAACGGCGCGCTGAGGCTGGAGGTTTATGACAGCGACATCCTGTTTGATGACCTGCTGGGAGTCTGCCAGAGGCAGATCAAGCTGGGGACCCACACCCACGACTGCTACCTGGAGAAAGGCGGGACCCTCACTTACTCCTACACGCTGGGTTAAAGGCGGTGGCACCTGGATCTGACAGATCTCAGACCCGTTAGGACACGAAGGTTTATTGAATAAAGCCCTTCAGCATTCATCCAGTCTCGTCGTTGTCGTAACCTGACGTTTGAACGTTCTTGTCCGTTAATACCAGGGTTCAGTGTGTGTCTGTATATGGTCTCTATTTCCTGACAGTCCAGACGTTACGACATAGCGGAAGCTCAGCAGGTTCACTCACTAAATCCTCCGCGTTACCTGCTGGCTCAGGTGAATGTTTGGACAGGAACCAGGAAAACCTCAGACCTGCAGGTGGCGCCGCTGATCTGGGGAGAAGACAACATTAGTCATCCAACGAGCAGACGAGAGGCCGAACCTTCACTTTCTGCTGTGAATCTAGAGGAAGGAGTCTAAACATGTTTAAAGCAACATGCTTCACTGCTCTACGGAGAAGACCAACACCAAACACATGGTTCAGTCACTAAACACACGAGTCAAACACCAAACACATGGTTCAGTCACCAAACACACGAGTCAAACACCAAACACACGAGTCAAACACCAAACACATGGTCCAGTCACTAAACACATGGTTCAATCACTAAACACACGAGTCAAACACCAAACACATGGTTCAATCACTAAACACATGGTTCAATCACTAAACACACGAGTCAAACACCAAACACACAAGTCAAAAACCAAACACACGAGTCAAACACCAAACACATGGTTCAATCACTAAACACACGAGTCAAACACCAAACACACAAGTCAAACACTAAACACACGAGTCAAACACATGGTTCAGTCACTAAACACAGCTCAGCCAGGATTCAAACACGTCCCAGTGAGAAATGATGGTTTTTATTTACAGACGTAACAAACACGTGACGTTATGGCAGGTTGGTAAATCAGCGGCTGACGCGTCTCTAGGAGGAGTCAGATTCTGCTCACAGCAGCTTTTCCTCCTCCTCCGTCCTGTTCTGGATCCGAACCATTCATCTGGTTCTGTGTCTAAAATGTCGCCTCCGTGTTCTCGCGGTCTCTCGCCTGATCCGAACCACAGACAGGGAGACACGACACCGGTATTAATTGTCTGTGCTGGTCTTCACTGCGTTCGTGCGCCCATATTTTAGGGTTTACAGCAGAGCATTAAACGCGATGGAAGCTACTTTCTGTTTTCATAACAGTCTGATCTGCTCTAGTTATACATTACTACAAAATAAATATGAACACACACAACAAAGCTGCGTCACATCAGCAGCGCGGCAGCAGAAACCGGCGGGAGAGATCGGAGAGAACAAACTGTTTAATAAGCAGAGATAAAGAGAGTAAAAGCTGATTTTGCAGTTAAAAAAACATAACTTACCTGATCAGGGATTGACAGGGACTTTATGAGAACTAAACCACAACGGGTTTGGTCAGGTTTTTATGTGCTTCATTTGAGACTCGGTCGGAGCGAGGATTGATCTGCAGCGTGCGGACGGGATTCAAGATGGCGATCCAGACCCAGATCTGAAAATCATGTTCTTCACCACATCAGTGAGGAAATCCTTTGAGTACAGTGACTCGCTGCCGGAGCGGTAGGAGTTTGAAAAAGGAAAAAACTGTTTCTGAATCGAACCAAAACTCTTCATTGAACTGAGTAGTTGAATTAAAGGGACACACTCATATGTTCATATTGAGTTCATATGTTGAAATCTGATTTGAAATGTGATTTATAATGTCTATGGTTCATTTTGACTTGATTGTGTAAATTGAAGGTATTTTCTTACCTGTAAAAGAAAAGGAAAAAGGTTCATTCAAGAAGAAAAATATAGGGATTCGAAAATAGGTTTAACCTGGGAATAGACCGGTCTAACTTAGATTAGTCTGATTTCAAGTGACTAGGTAAACTAAATAACAAAAAGAGAGACGAATACAATTCATTTTATTTCTCTACTCTTTTATACTTAACTCTACTTACCTCAATACTGAGAACCTGCGAGGTGTATTTTCTTGTTTTATATTTTTATGGTTCTGTATATTTCATGTGTTTGTATTCAGTAAATAGGATTTTGTATTTAAAGCAACGGTCTCTGGTGTAGTGATTTTTGCTCCCCCACTCCTTAGAACCTAGAACTGGTCCAGTAGCGCAGCCAGTGGTGTGATATCAGTGCTACAGACGTGTAGCAGCACAGAAGGGTTCAAGCCTCCTGTGGAGTTGGAGGTTCAGGACCTACGACCAGGAAACGGCGAAGAAGCGAATGCGCTGTGGAGAAGGGAATAACTCTGCGTACAGGGATAGGATGGAAGAACCAATGACTGGAGGAAAGTTAGACATAACGATCCTGTGAATGGACCAGTGGGGAGAATCAGATTCAGATGAAAGAGGCGACAGTAGGATACAAGCCAAAGAAGTGGCAGAATTAAGGAGAAACGAGGAGACGATGTTGGTAGAAGATTCAAAGTAGCAAAGATGAAGTGAATGAGGGAAGAGAGGACAAGTAGTGAATTGAAGACCACTCTGAGGGGAAGGAGTAGCGACAAACTAACGACTTTATCAAATAATCAGGTCTCATTGAGAGACAGTAATTTGCTGATAGTTTGTAGAGATGAAGATCAAAGAATGAGCTGAAAGAAATAGGAAAGAAGTTGCTGAGGTCGAGCTGTGAGGGTAATGGAAGTAAAGTGTAAAACAGAGAGAATCCAGGTTATTGTTAAAGCAGCAGCTCAGCATTTAGACATCAGAGGGTCAGAGCAGGTGAGACATGAACCAGGGACGGGACAGTAGCGACAATGATCTAATGGAAGCCAGAGGTTTGTCCTCACTCACCAACTAGAACGGAGGAAATATATAGATGACATCAGACCAGATGTGATACGTGTTCAGCAAACACGGTTAATTGAATTTAGTGGAATGCAAGGAGGCACAAGAAAGAGCTGAAAATAATACGAAGAGGCAGAGATTCTGTAAGAAGACAGATTAATGGAGTGAGAGGAAAAAGCACCAAAACCCAGAGAGAAGAAGTAACAATAACGGATGAGGATAAAGCAGAAATTACAGCAAAGCAAGTTTTCACAATTGGACTGAAGAGGACTAGAGAGACGTGAAGATGCTGACTGTCATGGAGCCTCCGTTGTGAGGTAACGTGTCAGGCACAGATCTCTAACCTACACTAAACTATAAGCACCATCAGAGTTTATAAGCACTTGTTTGGGTTCATTCTGTCCTTGTGTGGCTGCAGTGACGCAACACACCAGCAGACGTCGCTGCGTCTCCACCGAGGCCTGTTACACTGACGTGAACCAGCAGATTCAGTCTGATCAGCTGTAACTCAGGCGAAACCTGTTAACAACAGATGTGACAACACGTGACAGAAAATCACAGCAACACAGGAGAAAACGAACCAGAACAAAACATCACGGAACCAAAGAAGCTAAGAAACAGAAGAAACTAACAACTCTAGACAAGAACCAAACCTTCCAAGGACGAGAACAAGACCAGACGTCTGACAGGAACTGGAACCAGGAGGAAGACTCACGGACACAATGTGTGATGGAAGGAACCTGACTGTGGACCGGGTCCGTTCTGAGCAGAACCGGGTCCACGAGCTTCAATCAGCTGCAGACACTCGACCGATATAAAACAGAGAAACTAGAACAAAGATGCAACAATAATGAGCCTCACACTGTTTCTGTTTCGGCTGTTTGGTCTCCGTGGCAACGGTGCAGCAGTTAAAGGGGGAGCGGCTGTTTCTGTTGCTGCCTGATTGTTACCATGGTTACATCTGACGAGGTGAATGAAGCTCCGCCCCCTGAACCTGCAGGTTTAACCTGTTAATGACTGACAGACTCTGTAGTCAGCGAGACGTCAACGTCCAACAGCAGAACTGCTCTGAACACAAAACGAAGTACTGCACAAATACTACACAACAACACACAAAATACACAACAACACACAAACTACACAACAACACACAAACTACACAAAAACACACAAAATACACAACAACACACAAAACACACAAACTACACAACAACACACAAAATACACAAAAACACACAAAATACACAACAACACACAAAACACACAAACTACACAACAACACACAAAATACACAAAAACACACAAACTACACAACAACACACAAAATACACAAAAACTACACAAACGATTTGACAGCGTTGTGATGTTTGTCTTCGTGTTTCAGTAAACAAACACTGGACTGAAGTTGTCGTCGGTTTGGACCTAAAGCTGAACCGGACTCGGACTCGGACTCAGAACCGGCTTTAGTTCTGGTTCTTTAGTGAGTTACTGCTACTGATGATGAATGTTGTGAATGTGTGATTATTGCGTCAGACTCAACAGGAAGTTATGGTTTTATTTATCAACAGCTCAGACTTCATCAATCTGCCGTCACAGAAATCACAGTAACACGTTTCTACTGAACAAAGATTCACAGTAAAATAAAATCACAGTAAGAAAACATCACTCGTTTCATCACATTTCATCTACTGAGCTGCTTCACATAAGAAATAACAGAACAACATGTAAGAACATCTCAGCTGACTGTTACCATGGTTACAGCTGTTTACCTCCTCAGTCGGCTGCAGCTGCATCATGGGAAACGCAGGGTTTAGTATTTTAGGTGTTTTGTGACACAGATGTAAATAAACAACATTTTAACAGTTTCTGATGATTTAATGTGTTTAATGGACTGTTTGGGTTTGTTGTAGATTAAACTGTTTAAGGTCTGATGCTGACTTGAACAGGTTTGGATCAGGTTGAGCTGGAACTGGAGCAGGTAAAAACTGGTCACATTCCTTTACTTTTACACAGAAGGCTTTTATTTTGTAACTGCAGGAACAAGGTTCTCTGCTGGTCTCAGGTCACAGGTTCTGCTGGATCGTTGGTTTAGGTTTGGGGAGTGACCTCTGGCCCAGACTATCGTACCCGGTCTGGTGGTCGGGGTTAGTCTGGTACGGGTCCAGCAGCTGAGACACAATAATCTGATCAATTCAAAGCATCAGAACGTGATGTTCTGGCACGTTGTTCTGTTTCCCGTAGATGAAGAGCTGCTCTCATATCTGACTGGACAACCTGGGGAACATTCTAGATGCTGCTCTACCTTAACTACACCTGAGCTGGACCTTGACCTGTGTTATACCTAAACTAAACCAGGACTGAACCTGACCTACACCTGTGCTACACCTTGAATTAACTATAACTAATCTCTGTCTGAACAAGCCCTAGACTGACCCTGGACTAAACCTGGAACCATCCAAGACTGACCCTGGACTAAACCTGGAACCATCCTAGACTGACCCTGAAACCATCCTAGACTGACCCTGGACTAAACCTGAAACCATCCAAGACTGACCCTGGACTAAACCTGAAACCATCCAAGACTGACCCTGGACTAAACCTGGAACCATCCAAGACTGACCCTGGACTAACCCTGAAACCATCCTAGACTGACCCTGGACTAAACCTGGAACCATCCTAGACTGACCCTGGACTAAACCTGGAACCATCCTAGACTGACCCTGGACTAAACCTGAAACCATCCAAGACTGACCCTGGACTAAACCTGGAACCATCCTAGACTGACCCTGGACTAAACCTAAAACCATCCTAGACAGACCCTGGACTACACCAGAAACCATCCTAGACTGACCCTGAAACCATCCTAGACTGACCCTGGACTAAACCTGGAACCATCCTAGACTGACCCTGGACTAAACCTGGAACCATCCTAGACTGACCCTGGACTAAACCTGAAACCATCCTAGACTGACCCTGGACTAAACCTGAAACCATCCTAGACTGACCCTGAAACCATCCTAGACTGACCCTGGACTAAACCTGAAACCATCCTAGACTGACCCTGGACTAAACCTGGAACCATCCTAGACTGACCCTGGACTAAACCTGAAACCATCCTAGACTGACCCTGAAACCATCCTAGACTGACCCTGGACTGACCCTGAAACCATCCTAGACTGACCCTGGACTAAACCTGGAACCATCCTAGACTGACCCTGGACTAAACCAGAAACCATCCTAGACTGACCCTGGAATCATCCTAGACTGACCCTAGACGGACCCTGAACCTCATCCACATTTGAACTGATGTGAGGAGCTGGGCAGTGGTTCGTTCTGAGAGAAGCTCTTTCCACAGCAGATCTACTTCGGTCAGATCAGCTCCAGACCTATGAAGGAAACAACAAGGTGAACAGCAGGTCTACACACGAACAGGTTGGGACCTGAGACGCAGTGGAGGACGAGTTTATCACCTTGCTGTTTGTTCCAGTGTGGGAACCAGCAGTGGTTCTGGATGAGAAACAAGCTGAGCAGGACGATCAGGACCAAAGCACCAGCTCTGCAGAGACACAACCAACCTCAGATAAGACACTGACCAACTGATCCACTGACAGACAGGAAGTAAAACAACCAGATGTTATGATTCATGTTATTTTTCAAATACAGCAGAAACAGAAACCCTGGACTCAGTGAGTGGTGGTTGTCCTGGTGGTTGTCCTTCATGAGATTCAGTTCTGGTGTCATTTCTGATGACAGGCTGGTTCGCTTATCTGGAAGATGTGAATGGTCTGTCTGGAACCAACTGGTCTGTCTGGACATAACTGGTCTATCTGGACACAACTGGTCTGTCTGGACACACATGGTCTCTCTGGAACCAACTGGTCTCTCTGGAACCAACTGGTCTGTCTGGACATTGGTGGTTAAGGACCAAATGAGGATCCTGTGCTGTGTGTTTTGCTGGAACATTCAATGTTGAACCTGTTGAAGCTGGAACCTGATACTAATAATAACAAAGACGCAGATTGTGACGAGTTGAGGCAGGATTTTAACCGATGTCTGTGCTGAAGCAGTTACAACATGATTCACCTACAGTCACGTAGTGAAACCAGTCTGAGCTGCTTCATCATCCACAGATCAGCAGGTAAATCCTAAATCATGTCAAGTTATTGGTTCTTACATCACTGACAGGATGGTCCACTGGTCTGGATCAGAGCCTTTGGGCAGGACAGAGAAAAACAAAAAAGACCAGATCAAAAGGACAGAAGCAACAGAAGCTCAGACTGAAACGTGGAGTCTGAGATCAGGTAGAAATGTTGAGGAGCTGAGTTTATCTGCTGACTTATTGCTGCTTCAGTCGCCGTCATGGTTGGTGGGAGGCTCGTTGTGGTTTTGGGTCCGCACACAGAGTCCGCAGTCTCAGAACACGCGACCACAGTTTCCTGGTCCAGAGCTGGAGGAAGACCAGAGACCAGTTCATCAAACATGTACAGCTGCTGTCTCCAGTGTGACCAAGCTCAGGACCAGCACATCCTCCAGCCTCAGCTGGTCCAGTCCAGGGTTCACTGAGCAGCACTAAGGACCATGACTCTGTGGTGAATGAGGAACAGCTGCTGGTGGTAAACATCTGATAAACAATGTGACGTGGATGGATCCCGGCACGAGTGACTCACAGTGAAACTGCAGTGAGTTTATTACTCAGTGAGAGATTCTCTGAAATCCACCCACACTTTGTTTCAAAGCTTCCAGGACCCACATGTGTCAGGTCTGTGGTTCCGGATCAGCTGCTCTGTGATCGGGTCTGTTGGTGTGTTTACCTGAGCAGTCGGTGCACTCGGAGCAGCGGATTCCCTCCTTCTCTGACCGGGTTATGGAGCAGGCTGACTCCAGGAAGTAGCCTGAGACCAGAAACATAAGCCTCCGTCTGAATCTGGAGCCGCCTGCGTGTCTCTGACTCGTCGACACTGATTGGATAGTTACCTTCATCACATGGTGGACATGCGTTGGGCAGAAGCTTCGTACTGACGGGTTGAAGGCTCATCTTCAGCACCAGAAAAGCGACGATCACCTGGAATCAGACAAAGGTTCAGCAGCTGGTTCAACTGTTCAGCAGCTGAACCTGCGTTAACATCAGGAAACAGCAGCCGGAACCGACTCTGCTGATACGACCCATGACCAGCGGTACCGAAGCGGACCTGCAGCTTCAAACGCAGGAAGAAGCTTTGTGCTGCCGCCACATTGTCTCCTAGCAACAAACCGCACCAATTACCAGCAAACCTGAGGAAGCTCCGCCCTCCTCACTCTGTGTCTGCAGCCTGAATCAGTGGGACACATGCTGCTTTCAGGAGCCTGTCACTGCCATAAACTCACAACACTCTCAGATTCATGGACAGTTTACAGGACTCATGAGATCCGGACTAGACTAGAAACCACTGAGACCAGAGATTAACTGGGCCTTGAATGCATCAGTTCAATCAGGAGGAAAGAGACAAATCCAGCAAAGGCACATTCAAAACTACAAAACCAAACTATAACAGACTATAACTAAACTATAACTAAACTATAACAGACTATAAACAAACTATAACAGACTATAACTAAACTATAACCAAACTATAACTAAACTATAACCAAACTATAACCAAACTATAACTAAACTATAACAGACTATAACAAACTATAACAGACTATAACAGACTTGGGTTGTGTAACAGAACCAAACTCTAGTGAACCTAGTGATGAAACAGAACCAGTCCAGTGGACCCGACAGCAGCTGGTTCTGTCAGAGCAGTGGAAGGTGAAGGAGCGTTTCCAGTCAGACTCACCTGTCTGTCCATCGTGTCTTCAGTCGAGCTGACTCGCTGGAATCGCTGAGACTGTTATGAGCAGCAGCAGGAGGAGGAGGGAGGAGCAGCGGAAGCTCTGGTGGAGCCTCCTCCTGGACCAGCGCCAGGTGACGCACGGGTTCCTCTGAACTGACTGTAGCCAGTCGGGTCTGTATAGGACGTAAAGAAAAGTCCTGCTGTGACTCACCTGTCTCCACCTTTGCCTCCACAGTTTGATCTGAGCTGAGGAAACGTGTCATGATGAAAGAAGAAACATATATAAGACATAACTTGAACAATACAATTCATTCAGTTAACTCTGGTTGGTCCCATGTGAGTCATTCAGTCGCTGTTTGACATTTAGGGCGGTGGCGTCTCCGGGTCGACACAGATGGAGCCGAACTCTGGACCAGATCTTTCTGGGCCTTCAGTGTATTGAACCCAGTTAACTGATCAGCCAGAACCGCTGAGTCATCACTAAATGTTGTGCTGTTGCACATGTGACATGAATTATTAATGTTTGACGTGTAAACTGACCTGAAATCACGTTTAAACTCAGTCTGAAGATCTGAAGCCTTCAGGTCATTTCTCCATCAGCAGGAAGCTGTAGATGAGAGGCCGTTTGTTTGTTTGTTTGTTTGTTTGTTTGTTTGTTTGTTTGTTTGTATTGCAGCAACGTGTGTCCTGCCAAAGCGAGAGCTCGTTTTACACTGAACAGCGCATGCGCAGGGTCTCGAGCTCCTCCTGCCACGAGCCACAGGAGCAGAACAGCGACCCCTGCTGCCACCATCAGCCCATGACGATCATCGCTGTCAGCTGTTAAGCAGCTCAAAAAACCGTGTAAGGAACAAAACAGAGTTTGACCTGTAAGTAAAGTCAGAGCAGTTTGTTTGTCCACAGTTTCAGCAGCAGCTACGCATGTTACAAATGTGCTGACGTGGTAGAAGGTGTGGACCCAATCGCAGACTCAGACGTGATGTTACTCAGACATATTGACTTTATTAACCCACTCGACTCGATTACACATACGTGACTTGACTACTTCCAAAACTCACATGACTCAGGGACCACGGACAGCAACACCATCACATACAACGGGACGGACTGACAAGGACAGAAACAAGAGGGCAGGCTTAAATACAGAACTAAACAGGAAATTAAACACAGGTGTAACCACTAATTACAGGGGAGGACAAAGGGAGAACGTGACGTCACAAGAGACAGAAAACCTGGAGCCCTCAGACTCCGGGTTGGATCGCAACAACGCACGACGAACAAGATCAGAGAACGAAAGGAGGAAGCTTCACTGTTACATCAGGTCAGAGGTCGAGTTAACGCTGCTTCCTGCTCTGAGGAGCGTGAAGCAGCTCAGAGCCTCCAGGTCTGAGGCAGAAGACACTGAAGCAGCTCCGTCCTGGAGGAGGAGCCAGCAAAGGGAGCAGGACGGCTGATGTCCCGGTTCTCTAGGCGGAGCCCTGGACACATGGAGCTGGGTGTGTTCAGCTGATCTCCTGTTAATGGTTGATGTTGGAGGTGGTTCTGAAGGCTTCAGTTTCTGCTATTCCTGCGTTTTCTCCAGTTCGTATCCACCAAACAACGACAGACTGCACAGAAACCAACAGATGCTTCATCTGCTGCTGTTCTGCTCTTTACTGTCACATTAAAACCCGTAGAAGCCTGATGCACAACCTTCAGAGTTGAATCCAGATCCGTGAGCCTCTGGGATCTCAGGGATCTCTGCATAAATGTCTTAATGGTCTTAACGTGTCCTGGTCTTCATCAAGTCCCAACAATAGAAAAACTTAAACTAATGCTGCACAAACATGATGTGTCTTCATGTTTTTATTGAACATAACATGTGAACATTCTCAGAGCAGGTGGTAAAGTCTGTGACCCCTCGGCTGATGATTCTCCCAGAGTCCGTGACCTGGAGTCCGTGACCTGGAGTCCGTGACCTGGAGTCCGTGTGGTGAGGCTGGATGTGTTGGTTCTGTCCTGCCTAGAAACTCACACCAGTTTGTAGTTTACTGTTCTCGGCGCTGAGGGCTGGTCCGGCTTCTCATGTAGGACAGCGAAGGCACCGCGATGCGTTTGGGTTGATCCTCAGCGACACATACCTGCTTTGTTGCTCTGACATGCAGCTGCGCCTCCTGGTGGCGGCGCAGGGAAGCTTTTAGGAGACTAAACACATTGATCATCAGGATTTTGGTGATGTTTCAACCAGAAATCATGGGATTGTTCCATAGTATTTTATTACTGGTTACATATATTCATATATTACTCATTTTATTCCTGTTCTCAAACATTAATTTGCCTTAGCAACAGTAACTAAGAGGACGATGTTTCATCTTCCTGTAACAGAAAACAAGAAGCTGGTTAACGGATCTAAATGGTAGTAGACATGGTGACACACACACACGAGCCAAAACCACAATGTGGACGTTAAAACCAAACAAGTCCACAATATCGAGCACAGGGACTAAAACAGATAAAACAGACCCGGAGCGAACTGATCTGGTCTGTGCTGAGAAGCGTCAGTGAGTCTGAGGCGACTCGCTGAGGTTTGCTGGACACACATCGTCTTTGCCTGTTGGTTTGTGTCAGTCAGTCTGAAACAAGACAAGGAGCTGAATGTTAAACATATTAGTAATTAATAATTAATAAGTGCTTATTTGCAGGCGGAGATCAAAGCTGTCACTGTCGACAGGCTCAGGCCTCTCTTCCAGAGACAATCTGTCCTGCTCTCTTCTGCACATTTCTGCCTATTATCTGAAGCTGCTGTAAAAATTGAGTTTCCCCAACATGGGATCAGTGAAGGTTTATCTTATGCGCCTGTTTTCTTACTGCAGCCCTGATGGCCACATGTTTGGGACAGAACATCTCCAGAACACAAGGCTGATGCACACGAGGAGCAACGGGTGGCTCTGTGGTCCGGTCCAACAGATGAGCTACTGTAGCTGGTTCTGGTAGAAAGTTCTTTGAGGCTGTATGGTCTCGGACCGGTCCGAGACCATACAGCTGGATGGGTGTCCATGGCAAAGGTGACCTTTCCTTATTTCTTCTACAGGACCTGCAACAGAGTGAGAAGCAGAACCCAGACCTCAAGACTAACAGAACCGATGGATCCACGCATCAGCAGGTCAGTGTTGAAGCCTAAACACACAAGACCGAACCTCAAGTGTCTGTGTGTCGCCCCTTAACTCTGGTTTTACATCCTCTGAGCCATTCCACATTATTTTTGTCCTGACGTCTGCTGTGACACAGAATGAAAAATGAGACTAAATGCTGGCGCATGTGGCAAGTTGTGATTAAAGACACTTTCACACAGGGAGCAAACTCAAAGAGTTTTCTTCCTGTACGTACGAAAAGAAAGAAAGAAAGATCACTACGTGCGGGGCAGTTGTCCTGAGCTCCGGTGCTGGGCGTCATCACGGTGACGAGCCGAAGACCTTTGGTAGCTGCTATGGCGTAAAGACGAGCAGACGGGGAGGCTGGAACCAGAATATTGTTGTTATTAAGAAGATCTGCAGTGTCACAGAGCGATGAGCTGCTCAGTTCTTGTTATAACTGTCATATAAAACGTTCATGCCCAACGTGTCAGTTACCTGTAACGGCCGCATGCCAGGACTCATCACAGAGCTGGAAGATGCTGTCTTCAGCAGGTTCCCTCAAATCATCAGAGAATTCATACTAAAGAGAAACACTTTGTCTGCGACCACTTGGAAAACGCTTCCTCACAGTTTATCGGGTTAAATGTCATAAACGTGTCCATACCGGAGTAAAGTGCATAAAAACCTTTGTTCTCAAGAGCAACTTCAAACAGCATCAACGGCTTTACCTCAGTGAGAAGCCGTACAGTTGTGGTCACTGTGGGAAAAGCTTCGCCCGGTTTAGTCACCTCCAAGTTCACGAAAGAATTCATACGGGAGAAAGACCGTACAGCTGTGAGCAGTGTGGGAGATGCTTTAACATAGCGGTTGCACTAAAAGCCCATCTAAAAATTCACACTGGAGAAAAAACTGTGATCTGTGCGGGAAAGGTTTCATTACAGTGTCGCAGCTCAAAGTTCACATCAGTGTGCATACTAAAGAAAAACCCCACTGGTGTGTCCACTGTGACAAACACTTCTCTATTAGAAGCACTTTGAAAAGCATCTACAGATTCACACTGGAGTGAAACCGCACAGCTGTGACCAATGTGGAAAAAGCTTTATTAATAAAGCCAACCTTAAAACACAAACAGGTTCCTACTGGATAGAGACTGTTCTGCTGTGACGACTGTGCCAAAGCATTTATTACAAAAACTGCCACGAAACTCCATCAAAGTATGCACAGCGGAGAGAAACCATTCAAATGTGACAAGTGCGGGAAAGCGTTTTCAGCAGTAGGTGAGCTTACTCAACACGTGTGTCAAACTGGAGACAAACCGTACAGATGTCACCAGTGTATGAAAAGTTTTACACAGGAATTGAGCTGAAAAACCATCAAAGGATTGATACAGATGTGACCAATGTGGGAAAGCTTTTTCTTGGCTGTGTCATTTAAAAACACATGAAAAGATTCACATCGAAGACAAATCAGTAACAGAGACTAGTGTGTGAAGAGTCAGACGAGTATCTGCACTTAAAGAGTCAGTATGGACACGTCTGCTCAGCCACTGAAGAGGAAATAACCTGGATGGACAACAATCCGTTTGACATGTTCTTCGGATCAGCTGCTCTCCTGTTATATTGTGGGATGGTTTAGTGTTTGGTCTGTTTTGAGCGAACAACCTGGCGTAAAAGCTTGAGCCTGTGAGAAACTGTTTCTCTGCTAACATGAGGACTAGTTCCAGTGGGAGCAGTTCTCTGGTTTCTGTCCTTCAACTGGAGACACTTTCTAAAACTACCTGAAAAGCTGTCAGTGAACTTTGATTTTGTCTTTGCTTTGGTTTTCAATAAATACAATTCTCTGCTTCTCTGTTTATGTTGAGGACAATGATAATTACCTGTAATATGACACAGGTCCAGCTATTCCACCGTATAATGAAAATCTGACGGTTTATGACTGACTGTTAAACACAGCGACGCTGTTCTTAGGATGGATGTTGGTCTAAACAGTCTCTGTGGGTTTGATGGTAGATTTACTGTTGTTTTATTTCATACTCACAAAGTCCAAGAAACAACAACAACCCAGAGGAGGCTACGCGTGAACCTCACCTCAGGCCACCAACGCTGGCGGCGTCTCACAGGACGTTGACCATGTGATTGATCATAACCACTGATCAATCACCTACAGGAACCCAGAGACTGAGCCACTCGGCTCAGGCTCCTTTTGTTCTGAAGGCAGGCAGCTCGTTACCAGACACTACGACCAAGCCAGCAGCTCGAGGTGTGTTAAGCTACCAGCTCTGGTTCTGGTTCTGGTTCTGGTTGTGCAGTGTGACAGCTTGTTGTTCATGAGACCAGTGTTTCCAGTGTCTCGTTTCATGTGATCGGGACCTTTTGTTGTTTAATTGACACTGATTATCATTAATTACGATGGTGCCACAGTTAATAATTACACATGTTCCCTTCCTTTACAACGGAGACGTTTTTAGATTGACTACGTGTTTATAGGAAACCACGAGTCGAGCTGCTTTGTTTCACTTAAATCGGTCGCAGCGTCAGAAATAGTTGTGAGAAAAACACAGGTTGATAATGTGCATGAAGATAAAGGATGAAATATGAGATGGTGAAGATGACGTTGCTGGTCCGACCTTAACAGAAACTCGTGAACGGATCCGTCTCGTATCCCTGGTTTCTGCTGCTGTGAACCAAGCTGGTTGTTTCCTATTGAAATGAACATCTCAGAGTTTCACCCTGTTTGTTGCTGCTCACCTTCAAGTTGTACCTTCGTGAATTTAATTACTTTTTTAATCCTGCTCTATATTTTATTATATATTATCTATCTTCATGCTCTTTGCGGGTTTTTTTTTATCACTATTAAATTTTTATCAGTTCAAAACAACTTGGCAACAGTAACTAAGGGCGCGGAGCGATCGCGCGACAGACTCTGTGCATCGCGAGATCATAACGGGTCCATTTCAGCAAACATGGAGGCGACAGTCGGAGCGTAGCGTTTGACAGCAGGTCCACGATGGACGAGCAGAACCGAGACTCTGTCGACGACGACGTTTGCAAGATAGAAATAAAGGAGGAGAAGCCGGATCCGGATCTGATCACGACCGAAATCAAGGAAGAGAACCAGGAATTGAACGTGACCCACATTAAGCAGGAAAACCATCATCCGGCTTTCGCGGACCAGAGCAGCCTCAAGGCGGAGACGAAGGAGGAGCAGCAGGAGGCGCAGGACCGAGGCAGCGGCCCGGCAGCTGGTTCCGAGCAGCAGGTCGGTGGGTTCATCGCAGCCGCTTCGTGAGGCCTGGTCTACGGGATGAACTCGACGAGAACCGGCTGGAGCTAAACGCGGGTCCATTGTTAATACGCAGGGTTTAATGCGGTAATTTTTACATGTGTGGCATCAACTGGACAGACGAACCAAGACCGAAACACTGGATCTGTGGCGTGAAGCATTAAGGCGATTACAGGCTCGCGGGGTGTCGCAGAAACTCGCGCGATAGAACGTGACTTCCAAACAAACAAACATGGAGGCGGGCGGGCCTCGTCGTTAGCATGTCGGCTAGTAGCGTTAGCTCTCAGCGCGCGGACCAGAGATCCGAGGTTTGAGTGAGTTGACTGAGAACCACGTGACTCCGAGGACGTCCCGGCGTTTAGGCCCGAGCCTCCACGTGAAGCATCAGGACCAGTAGAGCGAAACCTGAACCAGTCTCACGTTCAACAGTGACGGGTGTAGACAGAACCGGTTTCCCCCTGATGTCGGCTGAAAGAATTTACTCCTTAAATGTATTGAAATGTTAAACGTTAAAGCTTGTTTTTTGTGTGGAGGGTCTCAAGTGTAAAGTATTAAAGCTCCTGACGCGTAACAGGACTAAACTACGAGCAGTGAACTAAGCGGCCGCTTCAGGCCTAGAAGGCTTCATAGTATCTTCAGTTAAAGGTGCAGTAAACTCTAATGAAGGTGTAGAAGCATCTCAGGGGTGATCAGAACAAACGGACAGCACCTAAGTTAAATATATGTGTCACAGCAAAGGGTCTGAATACTTATTATTTATATTTCAGTTTTTCTTTTTTCATGAATCTGCAAAAATGTCAAAAGTTCTGTGTTTTTCTGTCAATATGGCTGCTGTTCGTACATTAATGAGGAAAACATTGACTTAAATGATTTTAGCATATGGCTGCAATATAAGAAAGAGTGAAAATTTAAGGGGGTCTGAAAACTGTACGTCCAGCAAACGACTGCTTCAGAAAGAAAAGGGAAACAGTCAAGTTCACACGGTGGAGTCTGTGTAACGTGAGCAGGTGAACTGGGACGTTGGCAACGTGCTCGTTAAGGAGCCTGACTCATGAGGCTGCTGGCAGCAGGTCAGACACGTGCAGGACGTTTCTCTCTTTCATTGTATCTATCAATTAGGTCCAAAGTCCAAGTATAACAGTTAATGTTGATCCAAGATTAACAAGTGTTTATTCACCAAAAGCCGTGAACATCCTCCTGGGAAAGACCTGTCAGAGAGGTGGTGTCCGCCTCCTGCATCCTCTCATCTCTCAGGTTGTCCCCTCTAAGATTCTTACCTCTTTGTTTTAAGCTGTGACACAGACATCGCTTCCCAACGACCTCTGCAGTGCATCTGTGCCGGGAGTCATCTCACACCTGTTGGTCCTGAAACTTCTTATCATTTTAATTACAGTTGGCAGCTGTTTTGTCAGTCGATGTCGTATCATTATGTCTATTCCCATCATCTCTTTACCAAGGTCACATCCTGTTATACAGGTGTTTACTCCACGGCCTCACGTTTACACAACAATTCTTTCTGCTTTTTTCACGACTCTGTGGATGTTGTTCAGACTTAGTGCAGCTAGAAAACCACACTCGTAGGTCATCACACGTCCCGTTGCACAGTGATAAAAGTTCACCATGAGATTCCACGAGAGATTGGCTCTACTCAGTTTCCTCAGGTAGCAGAGTCGCTGCCAGGCCTTTCATCACTGAGGCAGTGTTGGTGTCCCAGGCCAGATCCAGACGACAGTGACTGATGCACTTTTACCACCACGGTCTCGTCATGTTGATGCATGTGTTCATTCCTGCTGGCATCTGTACAGGCAAAACCAAGGAGACACGAGAGGAATGTTAACCCTTCTACTCCTGCAGAATTAAATAGTGATGCGATGCAAACATCACATTAATGACTGGGAACAAAGATAGTTTAGTAAATGCTTGGTTACATATTACAAACGACAGAAGCGAAGAGAAAGACAGGACAAATGAACTGAGTCTAAACAAGCAGCCAATGGGATCCACTAAGCCTAGACCACAATACAAGCTTGAACAAAGTCACAGAATCATCTGTCGTTAGTCTGGAAGTCGAGTCCTAGCAGCTGAACTTCTGTCCTCTAGGTGGAAACGTTGCACCACCAGCTTCACGTCTGATAAAAGTTGGCTGAAGACATTTACCTTCCACCTGTAGAAACAGGCTCCTCCCACCATTAGTGTCAGTCACTCACCTCCCAGACAACCTCAGCTGGATGAATCTCCACCCACATCTTATTATTTATTCATCCAGACCATGTTTTGTTTCTTATTTAGACTAACGAACATTGTTCCTGGTCTTTACAACCTGTACAGATACTCTGTAATGGTGCCGTTGTTCTTTCAGATGTTCTGGATAAGACGTTTATTGTCACTGGAACATTTTACCAGTACAATGAAATCTGAAGCGTCGTTTGTCAGTCTCACACTTGTTCCTGGTCTTTAAAAGCTGCTGTAACGTACATAACCTTTAAGGTTTTTTAGTTGTTTGCTTGGCCCAATAGCAAAGTTTAGCTAATTTTTAAACTAGTCCTGTTGTTTCCACTAGTCCTCATCACCCGTTTAAAAACTGGGTTCGTCTCTTTACTAAACGTTAGTGTGAGAAACAAGGAAAGAATTCGTCCATGCGTCCGTCAACCTGACTCAGGTCTAATTCACTCATTTCCTTTAAGGCTACTAGTTAATGTCAGTTCTCCAGCAGACGGTTCTCTCCTCTAGACCGGCAGCGTTACATTAATTGACAGTGTTATTATTATTCCAGTAATTCTCGCAACGACAAACAGGTTACGTATATTACGTTTATGAAAAATATATTTTCTGTACTTTTATGCTTATACAGTCGTTGGTTATTTTGTGACAAACTGTTGGAAATGTTTTGAATGACTGTAAAACACTGCATAAAATGTAAAACACTGCATAAAATGTAAAACACTGCATAAAATAAAGGTAAAAGAACTGGATCGATCCCTCTACCATGAAATCTAACTTGTTTCTTTGTTTGTCTCTTTACAAACAGAGCAGCGCAAACAGCTGTGAGCAGTGTGACGAAGCCTTCGCTACACCTTCAGACCTAAAGACTCATCGGATAGTCCGCACCAGAGAAAGTCTGCACACCTGTGACCAGTGTGGGAAAACATTCACTCGGTCGAGTAACCTAAAATCTCATCAACAAATTCACACAGGAGCGAGGCCGTACAGCTGTGATCAGTGTGGAGCAGCTTTCACCGCATTACGTACTTTAAAAAAACATAAACATGTTCATACAGGAGAGAAACCGCACAGCTGCAGCCAATGTGGAGCAGCTTTCAGTAGATATGATTACCTAAAAATCCATAAACGTGTTCACACTGGAGAGAAACCATACGGCTGCGACCAATGTGGGGCAGCTTTCACCACATTAAACACTTTAAAAATCCATCATCGTGTCCACACTGGAGAGAAACCTTACAGCTGTGACCAGTGTGGCGCAGCTTTCACTACATTAAGTAATCTGAAGATCCATAAACGTGTGCATACTGGAGAGAAACCATACAGCTGTGATCTATGTGGGGCCGCGTTCACTGTTTACCACCACCTAAAAAACCATAAGCGTGTTCATACTGGAGAGAAACCCTATAGCTGCGACCAGTGTGCAGCAGCGTTCACCACAATAAATATCCTAAAATCACACAAGCGCGTACACACAGGGGAGAAACCCTACAGCTGTGACCAATGTGGAGCAGCGTTCGCCAGATATGATCATCTCAAAAGTCATAAACGTGTCCATACTGGGGAGAGACCGTACAGCTGTGACCAGTGTGGGGCAGCGTTTGCTAGATACGATCATCTAAAAATTCACAAACGTGTCCATACCGGGGAGAAACCGTACAGCTGTGACCAGTGCGGAGCAGCGTTTGCCAGGTGTGATCATCTAAAAAGTCATCAACGTGTTCACACTGGAGAGAAACCTTATTGGTGTGACCAGTGCGGAAAAAGCTTCTCTCAGCACAGCAACTTAAGAACCCACCAGTGTGTTGAAATCGAAGTGAGGGTGTGAAGTTGAAACAGAACGGACCCAGGCTAAAAGCTACAATACAATACAAAGTAAAGAAAATTAGCATTAGCTCCTGACAGACACCAACAGGCTACATTCACCTCGAGGCCACACTCAGATGCCTTCGTTCCCAGACAGACCACAGCTTTTTAACTGCGTTGGTTCTCTGAGCTCTTTGCTTCTCATGCAGCCTTTGACACAGTGATCTCTAGACCTGACTCTGCAGGGGCTACGTGGGTTTTGGTGTCTCGTCTGAAGTCATTTTGATGGAGGACAGGAGGAGCCAGGAATCGAACCACCAACCCATCTGCAACTAAGCCTCAGTCAGTGCGATCAATGTGCGACATGAACTGGGAGGATGTTTGCTTTTCTTCAGCCTTCGTGGACCATTAGTCTCTTATTGAAACTGCCTTTGTCATTAAGAGCCTTCTTCATGTTGTAATTCTGCTTTGTTTGAACCTCAGAATAAGAAAAGCATCAAACTGACAAACTGTAACGTCTCTCTCATCGTGTGAATCGGTCACATTTCTCTGTCCTGCTGGTGACACCTCGCCAGGCTCCAGCTGTCGTTTGTTTCAGCTCAGACCAAGCAGCTTCCTGGACTCGCTCCCCTGTTTTGTCAGGTGCAGAGTTAGAAGATGTGGAGTTTTTAGAGCCTTACGATACGAAGCTTTGGACGTCTAGGACTGATGACGGGTCTCCTTCCTCCCAGTGTTCCACAGGTTGAGACTGAGTGAACTTGAGCTGCAGCCATGTTGGAGGCGCTGTGTGAACAGTGGAAGTGGAGCCATGAAGCTCGTGAAGGATCAGTTCAGCTTTACTTGTATTTGGTTTGTTGTTTCGCAGTGTTTGTCGTAATGTGGATGTTTGTTATAATGTGAACATGTAGATAAACTGGTTCTCTTGTCTATTACATGACAATAAATATGAACCTAACTCAATAATTGACCTTTGTTTCTTATCCTGTTCTGAATCAAAGCTCTCTGCTGCCACCTGCTGGAGGCTGTGAACTGCAGCATCTGCTTGTCTGATTCCCTGTTCGCCCTGTTGGAAGCTACCAGAACTTCAGAGCTTATGTCTAATGTGTAGAGAGTTCAGTACCAGTTAAAGCCTCGTTATGTGGAGCGTAGATGTTTCCACACTCTGTGCTACTAAATCAGATCATGTCTCTTATTCAGCAGCAGAAAGTTCAGGTTTCTATGTATGATTTTGTCCAATCAGCTTCAATCTGAGCTGTAGCTTCTAAGGGTCATGGATAAATGATTCAAGTTGATTTCATAGCTAAACACGTTGGGCTCAGAATCAGCCACTTCCTGTTTCGTGTGCATTGGTACATGTGCTTTCAGCAGCACCTCTTTTTCCTGAGGACACTGAACTGCTCGCCCTCAGCCATCCTGCTGAACCTCCAGCGGTTCTACCACTGAGCCCAAGGCTGTGCAGCAGGTTTACCACCAGACTCAGCAGCTCCTCTCCCACAGCCGTTAACCACTGACCTCCAGCCCAGCTCCTCCGCCTCCTCACCTTCACATGTGTCCACCTCCACACGAGGCCACAGCCTCAGACTTAATAAACGCTCCACACACAGTGACTGTTTCTGCCTTGGCCTTGCGTCGTTAGTTACTATCTGTAAATCGGTTCTTTATTCTGTTCATAACACACTAAGTTACAAAATGTTTGAAGTGTTTGCTGTGTTTGATCATGACAAGTCGCTTTCAGTGACCTTGGATCACAGCTAAGCTGTTTGGTCGAGCATCCAGGCCTGTATGATGCAGGAAATCCAACAAGAGACTGAGCTGAACCTGCTCTGACTGTCGGCACGAATCCGTCCTAAACTGGGAGCTGCTTCACAGGAGAAGAGCAGGAAGCTTTATGTCTACAGAAGAGTAAACCCGGTGACCTGGGGAGAGAAACTCTTCCTGGTTTCACGGATTTGATTTGGAGCCACCAGTTGTTGAGGGCGTCGGCTGTAGAGCCTCTCACTGACTTCACCGCCTCAGAATGTTTCTCTTCATTCTGGAGGTTGTCTACAACCTGTGGAATCTTGCTCCAACTCGATGCTGCTGCCAGCGTTTGGCTGTAAACATGCAGTGAACCACGTCCAGAGGTCATTCAGTGATCTGCCACAGCTTCTAGGATCTGGCTCGTTTATGGTTTATGCTTATTAGAAGAGAAACATCAGACTTTTTACGCCTGGAGCCTTTTAAAAACAAGCAGCAAACGTTCATGCATCATGTCCATCAGCTTAGTTCAAAATAAAAGCCCGTAAAACACGAGCATTAAACCAGACAATGCACAAGGCCTGATCTCAAGTAGATCAGAGATGGGTTCAGGCCCCAAACCCCTGAGGGATTTATGAACCAGCAGCACATAGACATAGACGACTGGCAGCAGAACAGCAGCGATGGCCTCAGTCCTACTGGTTCTTGTTAGAACTGGCAGCAGAATTCTGGACGACCTGAAGCAGTTTGGAGACAATGAATGAGCCGTGCTCTGACTGGTGCTTAGCTAAAGGCTCCGTGTGTCAAAAGGTGAAAGGTGGGTTCAATAATGATGGAGTTATTATAATTCACTTCCTCATCATCTAATATCACCTGAGGAATAAACGTCAGAGCAGCCTCTCAGAGAGATGCTGGGAAATCAATCCGTGGCTTTACTCATTATGTTGACTGCTGCTTAGGAGGCTCTTCGTTGAAATCCTTGTTACAACTGTAACAGATGCTGTAACCAACCAGGCTCAACACAGCATCATCGCTTTCCCTCTGCTGGATTCCTCTGCACGGCCACCAACACGCCGTTAAGGCTGAGCCTCCTTCAAATCCAGTCAGACACTTATCTATGGTTTCTTCTAGATTGGAATAGATGACGTGTAATTCAAGGTTTCCATAGTAACAGTGGAGGAAGAAACCTCCAGCAGACCCAGGATCAGTGGGAGAACATCTGCCTTGACCAGTTGGAGTGAAGGGAAAGAGAAGAGAGAAAAGAACAACAACAACAACAACAACAACAACAGACTCAGGCAGGATGGTTGGACCAGCAGCTGAACACTGAGACACACGACTCTGAGTCTGACGATACCTGGAGATGAGAATAGAGACAGAAAGAGAGAAACACAACTAGGAGAGAACAGAGACAAAGTTAGTCACATGTGGACATGGAGGCATGTTAGTGGATGGTATAGATAGAAAACCAGAGGAGCTCAGTGAATGAAGGACGTCCACAAAGAGCGTCAGCACATGTCTCCCCCTGCTGCTGCAGGTGTGACGGCGCCGCATGTAGTGCAGTGAAGACTTCAGTCAGCTGGTCGGCACACGTCCAGACGCCATCGGGACCAGTCGCCTTCCTCGGACTGACACCTCACAGGGTGCTGTGATGGATGGATGTTAAAGAGGAAAACAAGGAGACACATCATCCTCCTGCTCCATCAGCTGCGTCGTCCCTCAGGACAGTGGAGTCTACTGGTGTGAGTCCAGCTCTGGGTCCAGCAGCAGCAGCATCAGTGTCTCTGGTCAGAAGGACGTGACGATGCTTTTATGGGTAACATAGCCACATCAAGTGTAAATAGATACAAACTACGGTCAGATGTTGTAACTGTGAGGCCAGTGTTGTAGTTGATGATGAACAATGAAGTCGGGCTTAAAGACATTTAGACTTTTTAAGGCTTTCTTCCCTTAATAATAATCTACTCTCAGACCCCAGCGACATAAAACTCATCACAGGACGTCAAACTCCTCTGTTGCTGTGATTCGTAGCTTCCTCTACGTGGTTCACTTGCTTCTTATGAGGCTGTACCACACAAAGGAAAACACCACCACAACAAGAGCTCACTTATAGTTTATTCACGTTTGAGCCACGGATCCCAGTTTGCTTCTGATCCGTCCGCCATGAAAGGCTGAGAATGAAAACGACAGACGAACAACCTGCATGACTTTACCTTCAGCTGGTGACATTTGATGGTCACAGGATGAGCTCTGAGGGCTAGTTAAGACTAACCAGACCAATCAGCGCTAGTTAAAGACTCTAACCACGCCGATCAGTGCTAGTTAAAGACTCTAACCAGACCAATCAGTGCTAGTTAAGACTAACCAGACCAATCAGTGCTAGTTAAGACTAACCAGACCAAATCAGCGCTAGTTAAAGATTCTAACCAGACCAATCAGCGCTAGTTAAAGATTCTAACCAGACCAATCAGCGCTAGTTAAAGACTCTAACCACGCCGACCAGTGCTAGTTAAAGACTCTAACCAGACCAATCAGCGCTAGTTAAGACTCTAACCAGACCAAATCAGCGCTAGTTAAAGATTCTAACCAGACCAATCAGCGCTAGTTAAAGACTCTAACCAGACCAATCAGCGCTAGTTAAAGACGCTAACCAGACCAATCAGTGCTAGTTAGGATTAACCAGACCAATCAGCGCTAGTTAAGACTCTAACCAGACCAATCAGTGCTAGTTAGGATTAACCAGACCAATCAGTTAAGACATTGTGTCCTCATTCACCTGTCGGACTACATTCATGTGGATACTGAGATAATGAACAATCTGTGTCTACGTGGTCCCAGCGTGGATGGAATTCTGAGGTCAGGTGATCAGGTCTGTAGTTGTCATGGTGACTAGAAGCAGTTGCCAGTCAAACAGAGGAAGCAGCAACAGGGGTGTGATGTCATCGGTTACCGTAGAAACAACACAGTGAGAAGACCTGCGGACAGAGTGACAGTCAGACGCTTCCTTTTCTCTTCCTTTACTGTGTCTTCGGTTTCTAACAGCTTTGTCTTCACTTTGCTCCTATTCCCCTTCCTGGTTCCTTCTATACCTCCTTGTCTCCTTCTTTTATGGTTTTGTGTTTCTTCAGTCCAACATATTTTTCTTTCGTCCATCTCTTATTCCTGCCTCCGTAGTTGTTTCCCTCTACCTTTCCTTGTCTAGATACTAGTTTCCTTCCTCCTCCCTGCTAAATCCTTTGCTGCTAACTTGTTTCCCACATCTGAGACAAGTATGTGTGATCCAGGTGTGAGTTACCCAGTGTGTAGGCGCAGGCCAGCTTCTGATTGGTGGAGACATGCAGGCAGCGTGGAACCACCGAGCTGGTCTCACTTTGGAGGGGGAGCATCAACACTGTGACACACAACAATGCCAACAACACACACACCACCCCCTGAGACACACCACACATGGCTGCACGCACACACACACACACACACACACACACACACAGACACACACGTTAGTCAGACACAGTAGCAAAATAAACTACCGTACACCTCTCAGGGTGCACTGTTGTCTCCTCATCTCCTTCTCATTCTTCTTGTCCACTACCCTCCTTTCCTTGTTCCTTCTCCCTCCTCTCGCCTTGAAGCCGTAATCAGACTCACCTGTACAGGGAGGCAGGTGCAGGTTGGTTTGTGTGGGCACCAGCAGAGGAGACAGAGCCGTCAGCGTCCTCTGCTGTGTCACTGCCCTCCTCTCCTCCCCTCTGCTTCCTCGTTTCCTCCTCTTCTCATCTTCCTCCTCTTCTCCTTCATCATCTCCTCCTCTCAGCTCAGCCCAAATCTCTCGGACTCCCACTTGGCCTCCTCCTCTGACTTCCATACGGAACCGATGTTTGCGGCCCAGGTTTCGAGGGGAGACGTCCAGGTGACGCACCACCCTGACGCAAGCATCAAAAGTCACATGTCTGAGACGGATGTCGTCCATCAGCAGCCCAGGATCTGTCTACTTACAGGTCAACGCACGACTTGGCTCGAACGCTGCCCTCGGCCTCCAACACCCTGTAGAGCAAGGGAGCAGTACACAGCACTGGAGAGAGAGACAGGTGAACAGAGAGACAGGTCACAGACAGGTAAACAGAGAGACAGGTCACAGACAGGTAAACAGAGAGACAGGTGACAGACAGGTGAATAGACAGACAGGTAAACAGAGAGACAGGTCACAGACAGGTAAACAGAGAGACGAACAGACAGACAGGTGAACAGACAGGTGAACAGAGAGACAGGTGACAGACAGGTAAACAGACAGACAGGTGACAGACAGGTAAACAGAGAGACAGGTGACAGACAGGTAAACAGAGAGACGAACAGACAGACAGGTGAACAGACAGGTGAACAGAGAGACAGGTCACAGACAGGTAAACAGAGAGACGAACAGACAGACAGGTGAACAGACAGGTGAACAGAGAGACAGGTGACAGACAGGTAAACAGACAGACAGGTGACAGACAGGTAAACAGAGAGACGAACAGACAGACAGGTGAACAGAGAGACAGGTCACAGACAGGTAAACAGAGAGACAGGTGACAGAGAGGTGAACAGAGAGACGAACAGACAGACAGGTGAACAGAGAGACAGGTGAACAGACAGGTGAACAGAGAGACAGGTAAACAGAGAGACAGGTGACAGACAGGTAAACAGAGAGACAGGTAAACAGAGAGACGAACAGACAGACAGGTGACAGACAGGTGAACAGACAGACAGGTGATCCACAGGTGAACAGACAGACAGGTGACAGACAGGTAAACAGAGAGACAGGTGATCCACAGGTAAACAGAGAGACAGGTGAACAGACAGACAGGTGACAGACAGGTGCTCACTCTTGAAGCTGATGCTGAAGCTGTAGGGGTTGTACAGGGTCAACACTCTGCGGTGGCAGCTCCTCTGTTCAGAGTAGAACAGCAGCTCTGTGGGGAACAGGAAGACAGGCAGGGGGGGCACAGCGTCCACTGTCTCACCCCCAGCAGCCTGCTGCCGGTCCCCTGTCCTCCCCACTGGCTGTCCTGCCTTCCCACCCTGTCCCTCTTTGTCATGGTTGTCCCTCCTCCTCATTGAGCCGCACCGCGTGGTGTCCCACCCACAACCATGATCCGAGCGCTTTCATTGGACAACCCGCCACCTGACGATGACAACAAATTAAGATTTACATCACATGATTATATCTTATTCAGCATATTATGACTAATAATGCTTCTAAAGTATTAAACATGTCTATTGGTTGGTTGGTACAGTACAAATGCAAAGATGAAACAACCTGCAATTCCCTGGCTTCTCAACAATGATCTTCACTGAGTCTGTATTAATTATTTTAGGAAGGTTTCTGTCAGAGTGAGCTCAGTACAAGCTGGCAGCGAAGGAACCATGACCCCGCACACACCACTACTAGTAATAAGAATAATGATGATTGTATCGAACTGTCTATTATGGCTCAACAAACACATGACGCTTGTGTTTTAGCAGCTGTGATGACGTCACAATGCGTCACATTTAACGCAGGCGCGGAGCGCAGCGCTAATGACAGAGCTAACAACGGGCTCCAGCCTTAGTAGCGTATTCACGGACGAACAACGCGCGTCTCTTCGTCCGGAGTCTGGGCTGTAACTTTCTGTTCCACGTCATAAACAAGCTCCGTCTAACTGTGTTTATGATCTGCGTGGCTAAGCTAACGCTAACTGCTTCTACACCGTTCAGCCCAGGGTTAGGGCTACGTTAACTGTCTTAACGCAAAACGCAGCAACCGCTGCTGAACTGTACCTTTAAACGCGTCCGTCCATTCACTGAGATGCATCGTAACTGAATAAACGCAATAGAAACGAGGCTTTATTGTCTCTACTTACCGCCACAGCTGCCTCCACTTCCTCAGCAAGCTGCTGCGTTTAACAGGCCCCACCCCTGAAGATCGCTCGTCCAATCACAGTGCAGAAAGAGAAAACACCGGAATTGTACTGCGCTGTATTCGCGTTACTCACTTCAGAATCTGCTTATTACTACGTTTGAGCTAAATAATCACATAACCGTTCAAATCTAATCAGCCTAAATCACATGTCTTCGATTAATATGCGTGCAAATCAGGAGGAGTTGTACAAACTGCTGGTCCCTGAATGCAGCACACGTCGTCACAGTTCGTGCGTCTTCGTCCTCGCCCTCTGATTGGCCTGCTCGGTTCGTGTTTGCGCACGTTGCCCGCTGCAGAGTCACCTTGCTCCGGGTGCTGCTGCCCCTTCGGTACCGGTGAGAACGCGGGTGGACCGTGCGACCCAGAGGCTCACACGCAGCGGGACTCAAACTGACCGATCGGGGCCAACATGGCGCAGACGAAGCCCAAGACCTCTCCGAAGGCCATCAAGTTCCTGTTCGGGGGCTTGGCCGGGTAGGTGCCTGCTAGCATGCTAATGGCGTTACCTGCTGAGCTGCAGCTAGCAGTACGCTAAGCTAGATACTAGCAACCATGCTAAACAGCTAACTGCTCCGGTATTAGCAAGCAAGGCTACACGTAGCGTAGCAGAGTCATGTGTGAGAGACAGTCAGCCCGCATGCTAACAGAGCTAGCCCCGCTCATTACGTAACGACCTGGATGCTACACGTGTTGGTGCGTGGAGCCTGTGGTGGCAGGACTGCGACCAGCGGAGCTGAAGGTCAGAGAGAAGCCAAGGCTACAGGCAGAGTCAGGGGCCACCAGCTCCTGCCTCTGTCTGGGTTTACTGTAGTGTCATCTGGGTCTTTATCCAGAACCTGAGGTCAGTGTCTTGCACGGGGACGTGTAGCCTGGAGGATCTGAGAACGACCGTGTGGTTTGTGGCAGCTGATCCTCAACCGCCTCAGAACCACCGGTTCCCCTTCATCTGATTAAAACCAGCTACTCGGGCTTTAACTGGACCAGTCAGTGACCTGCAGTGAACCTGCACCATCACTGCAGCACAGACGCATTGAAGCGTTTCTCTCGTTTCCCTGTGAAGCTGCAGCTGTTTGTGTTGGACACAACTCAGCGTTTATTTACGTCCTGCGTGAACCAAACCACAGAACGGTTGAACCTGTTCCCCGGCTCCAAGTCACAGATGTCACATCCGTAGCTGTAGGTGCTGATGTGTTTCCTCCGGCTTATGAGCATTAGGTCACCTGTTAATCATGGTGGCTGCTTCCCCAGGTTTAGGCTTAGGACGATTCACATCAACACAAAACTGAATGTTGTGCAGTCACAGCGGCTTCAGGTTCAGGTCCCATCGCTCTTCTATCAGCAGGCGTCCAGACTAACCTACAGAGACAGAGACGCTTCGTCCTGTCAACCAGGAACATTTAAAACTGGCCTCTACTTTACCTTCTACACCTCCAGGGCCTTGACATGTTGATCTGTTTTGTCTGTCCAGTGAGTTGTGGGTCATAACCACTCACTATAAAAAGACACACTGACGGGCAGCAGCTGCACGTCTGTCCTTTAAATGTCACAACCCCCACAACCGTTAAAACTTTAAGAGTTTAACGTGTCTGGCAGCGTTGGACTGACTCCAGCCTGTGTCAGCGAGTGAACTGTTGAGGTCCTGCAGGTTCTGGAAAACAAAAATGTTTCAAGGACTCAAAGAGCCCAAAGTCCAGGCAAGATCAGGTCTGGGTGTCATTCCAGGCGCCAAAGAGTCAAGAACCAAAATAGACCAAATCAGAGACTGGGCTCAAACTTCAAATCAAATCCTAGTGAGGGACGTGGACTGAAGCACCTGGTTGACAATCACAATAGGGATAAATGTGTTTGATCAGCTGTAGGTCGCGTCAGGCTGAACCCGGCTTCAGATAAACAGTTGGAGCTGGTGACGAGTGTCACTGCTGCACTGGAGTAATGAAAACCAGTAAGAGACCAGACGCTCCAGTGACGCTCCACTGGTTCCACTGGTTCCTCTTTAAGATGCCCCGCTTGGCTCCCAGCTGCAGCATCACCTGTCTCACCCGATGGACTCTCTCTCTCTGTGTCTGTCTCTCTCTGTCTGTCTCTTTCTCTCTGTGTCTGTCTCTTTCTCTCTGTCTGTGTCTGTCTCTCTCTGTCTGTCTCTTTTTCTTTGTGTCTCTCTCTCTCTTTCTCTCTGTGTCTGTCTCTCTTTCTGCCTGTCTCCCTCTCTGCCCGTCTACCTGTGCAGGATGGGTGCCACAGTCTTCGTGCAGCCTCTGGACCTGGTGAAGAACCGGATGCAGCTGAGTGGTCAGGGAACGAAGGCGCGGGAGTATAAAACCAGCTTCCACGCTCTGTTCTCCATCCTGAAGAACGAGGGCGTGCGAGGCATCTACACCGGGTGTGTAGCGCCGGGTTCACACGTCTGTTAATGTAGCTCTTCCTGCTAATTGACCTGTTAGAGGTAAACGAATGAAGCAGTTCACTGAGCTGAAGCATCTGTAGTCACGCGTTTCCCTCGTGTCCGTCAGTCTTTCAGCAGGTTTGCTGCGTCAGGCGACCTACACGACCACTCGTCTGGGCATCTACACCATCCTGTTCGAGAAGATGACCAGTGCTGACGGACGGCCGCCCAACTTCTTCCTGAAGGTACGCGTCGGGTGAACTCGGCTCCTCCCATGACTAGATCAAACGCTGAGACAGTCTCCCCCTGCAGGCTCTGATCGGAATGACAGCTGGAGCGACGGGAGCATTTGTGGGGACGCCAGCGGAGGTGGCTCTGATCCGGATGACGGCTGACGGACGGTGTGTTTGTGCTGCGCGTCCGTGTCCGTGCAGGCGTCCAGCGGGTTAACGGACTGTGTGTGTGTCTCCAGGCTTCCTCCAGACCAGCGGAGAGGCTACACCAACGTGTTCAACGCGCTCGCTCGAATCACCAGAGAAGAAGGAGTCACCACGCTGTGGAGGGTGAGCCGGGTTTTCTAGAACCAAGAGTCAAAGGGCAGAACAGTCCTTTCAGTTATTATATATAAATATATTGGTTGTTAATATGATTATTGTTGTGGTCGGGGGAGTCGCTGTGTGTTATTGGTGTTGTGTGCATCTTGCAGGGGTGCGTTCCCACCATGGCTCGAGCGGTGGTGGTGAACGCCGCTCAGCTCGCCTCGTACTCTCAGTCCAAACAGGCGCTGCTGGACTCAGGTACGTCCGCGTCACTGCGGTCGCTTGCTGACGAACCGAACCGAACCGGCGTAACCGGGTTTTCTCTGCGTGTCTCCAGGGTATTTCGGGGACGATATTCTGTGTCACTTCTGTGCGAGTATGATCAGCGGCCTGGTCACCACGGCAGCTTCTATGCCCGTCGACATCGTGAAGACCAGGTGAGCATCACGTCCAGATGGAGCCAGTGTTTGAGAAGCAGGTTGTTGAGATCAGACTCATGAAACGTTTGTGTCTGTCTCAGGATTCAGAACATGAGGATGATCGACGGGAAGCCTGAATATAAAAACGGTTTGGTGAGTCTTTCAACTTTGACCTTTGACCTGTGACCCCAGTGTTTATGAGGAGTTTCAAGGTTCAAGTTTTTATCTTTACCTCACTTCAGTTGTTTATATATTTACTTGAATTATGAACTATTATATATATATTATATATTACTATATTGATAAGTGAATAGTAAAAATATTAGAAAAGTTATCATCAGGACGTGATTTGTTAAGAAAAGAATATTTTAATAAAGGCCCTGCAACCTTGGGAATAATTATTATACTAGGTGTTAAAGGTATTGATTCCAGAACTTGTTTTCTTGTTGTGCTTGTTTTCTCGCTCTGTTGCTGCTGCTGTGTTTTCTGGGTCATTCATTGTCTTCTGTGTGTGTCAGGAGGTTCTGGTCCGGGTCGTGGGTAAGGAAGGATTCTTCTCCCTGTGGAAAGGCTTCACTCCGTACTACGCTCGCCTCGGACCCCACACTGTCCTCACCTTCATCTTCCTGGAGCAGATGAACCGTCTCTACAAGACCTACGTCCTGGACCGTTAGCGGAGAGCAGCCGCCGTACATTTCAGTCTGGAATCGTCTTTTACAGGAGCCGTGCGTCGTTTCGCTAAAACCCAAATGTCGGACGGTTCCTTTAAAGCACAGAAGCTCGATGGCGTCTGTTAGCACCGTGTGACAGACGCTGTTTAAAATCGAAATCTTTTTGTAAAGAAAAGAATGTAAACATAGTGTAAACATCAGTGATGTTTCTAAGTAATAATTAATGTGTGTAGTTTATAGAATTATTAAACTCCTGCCCCAACAACACACTAGTAACCACGGTTACGGCTTCTGATCACAAGGTGGATGAATAAAGTTTTGCCTCAGTTCTTAAACTTGTCACAATGTGTTTATGAATAAAAGTTCCTCAAATGCTTTGTCCACTAGAACCTGTTCCTCAAATGTTGCGTCTTTGAGATGAACTGATTTCATCAGTTAGTTAGTTTTTTTTAAAGTTTTTTCAATGAAAGCTTTGACCCTTCATAGAAAGTGAGTCTAGGCTCATTCTAAACCCTCAGTCGTCTGTTGTGTTCACAGTTTGTTTGATGTGTTGGCTGCACGTGTTGCTTTGGGCCAGTAGGAGGCGCTGAACTCGGCCGGTTAGAGCATCCAGTCCCTTCAGTCCCGCTTCATGTGAAGCAGCCTGGGTCGGTCTGGTGTCGGTGGGTCGGTGCTGCCTCTGCTACTTCCTCCGTCGTGTGCAGCACTTAATGACTCTTCCTCTTACAGCAGAGAAATGGTTTCTTTTCAGGAACAACCTGAAGCGACTGTAACGTGACAGAGCTGTGATGGTTCTCCAGGAATGTTTGGTTGCTGCTTTGCCCCAGACCTGACGAACCGGCGCAGAGCGAGACGTTGTGAGTCGGGTCGAGCTGAGCTGATGCTGAGCAGGAAGCGTGACAGGAAGCGAGTGTGGTGAGACTGTGCGTTGTGAGCAGCCGCCTGTTTCCTTATAAGGTGTCGCTGGGCCCAAAAGCTCATCAACTGTGACAGCGACACCACTTCCTCCGCTCTCGTCTCTCGACTTGACTCAGAGAAGCCGAGTTCGCCGTTGGGGGAAGTGTGTGACATTCAGCTCTTCCTCTGCTCGTGTTCGGCTCCACTTCTGCTCCAATCTGAGCTGAGTTCAGCGTCGTCAATAGGAACCAACGATCGGACAAGACTCCACGTGTCTGTTTTTATTCTTGCTTTGTGGCCTTTGTTCTGTTCAGAGCAGAACCAGAAGAAGCCTCAGCAGGTCCGAAGGTCACGGCACAGAGCCTTCAGGGAGGGGGAGGCCTGCAGCTCCTGGTGCAGCTCCTGGTGGCTGTGATGAACTTTAAACAGAACTAGTTTGGTTTTACTTCTCTGACTCGGACCCGTCCCTGTAGTTGTTACAGACACATATAAGAATAAAGTACTAGTAGAGATACTTCCTCTGATCCGCTGCAGGCCTGTGGTTCTGGTTCTGCTGCTCTTCCTGACAGGACCGTTCCACAGCTGAAGGCTGTGTTCTGCCCGTTTGGGTCGGACCTCAGTCCGTGTTTGTTCTCAGCTGTCATTAGAGCTGATTTCCCCTGAGGATCCACACGCTGAGGGACGAGGCGTCGAACTCTTACGTCCTGTGATCAGAGGCAGAGCCAGCGCTTCAGCGCCGCAGGGAACAAATAGCTGAAATACTACAGTGCCTGAAATACTTCCCTAAATACTACAGTACCTTAAATACTAGAGTACCTTAAATACTACAGTGCCTGAAATACTTCCCTAAATACTACAGTACCTTAAATACTACCCTAAATACTACAGTACCTTAAATACTACCCTAAATACTACAGTACCTTAAATACTACAGTACCTTAAATACTACAGTGCCTGAAATACTTCCCTAAATACTACAGTACCTTAAATACTACCCTAAATACTACAGTACCTTAAATACTACCCTAAATACTACAGTGCCTGAAATACTACCCTAAATACTACAGTACCTTAAATACTACCCTAAATACTACAGTGCCTGCAATACTACCCTAAATACTACAGTACCTTAAATACTACAGTGCCTGAAATACTACCCTAAATACTACAGTACCTTAAATACTACCCTAAATACTACAGTACCTTAAATACTACCCTAAATACTACAGTACCTTAAATACTACAGTACCTTAAATACTACAGTGCCTGAAATACTTCCCTAAATACTACAGTACCTTAAATACTACCCTAAATACTACAGTGCCTGAAATACTTCCCTAAATACTACAGTACCTTAAATACTACCCTAAATACTACAGTACCTTAAATACTACCCTAAATACTACAGTGCCTGAAATACTACCCTAAATACTACAGTACCTTAAATACTACCCTAAATACTACAGTGCCTGCAATACTACCCTAAATACTACAGTACCTTAAATACTACAGTGCCTGAAATACTACCCTAAATACTACAGTACCTTAAATACTACCCTAAATACTACAGTACCTTAAATACTACCCTAAATACTACAGTGCCTGCAATACTACCCTAAATACTACAGTGCCTGCAATACTACCCTAAATACTACAGTGCCTGAAATACTACCCTAAATACTACAGTACCTTAAATACTACCCTAAATACTACAGTACCTTAAATACTACCCTAAATACTACAGTGCCTGCAATACTACCCTAAATACTACAGTGCCTGAAATACTTCCCTAAATACTACAGTACCTTAAATACTACCCTAAATACTACAGTGCCTGAAATACTACCCTAAATACTACAGTACCTTAAATACTACCCTAAATACTACAGTACCTTAAATACTACCCTAAATACTACAGTGCCTGAAATACTACCCTAAATACTACAGTACCTTAAATACTACCCTAAATACTACAGTACCTTAAATACTACCCTAAATACTACAGTACCTTAAATACTACAGTGCCTGAAATACTACCCTAAATACGACAGTACCTTAAATACTACCCTAAATACTACAGTACCTTAAATACTACCCTAAATACTACAGTACCTTAAATACTACCCTAAATACTACAGTGCCTGCAATACTACCCTAAATACTACAGTACCTTAAATACTAGAGTACCTTAAATACTACAGTGCCTGAAATACTTCCCTAAATACTACAGTACCTTAAATACTACAGTACCTTAAATACTACCTTAAATACTACAGTACCTTAAATACTACCCTAAATACTACAGTACCTTAAATACTACAGTACCTTAAATACTACCCTAAATACTACAGTACCTTAAATACTACCTTAAATACTACAGTACCTTAAATACTACCCTAAATACTACAGTACCTTAAATACTACCTTAAATACTACTGTACTGTAGATACAGCTTTACTCGTGTCAGCTCGTCACAGACCTGAGGCCACCGATGCTCCTGAAGGTTTCACATTCCTCACAAACCTGAGTGCCGGGGTCAGAGGTCAGGCCTCTCCCCAGTGGTCATGTTGTACCTGTCTGCGCCTATTAGACCTCAACCCAGAGCGACGGGACTTGGTCCCCACGGAGCTGAGCTTCGTCCAATCGCATCGCTCCGTGTGGTGACGCTGCTCTAGAACAGCACAGATCTAGACTGAAGTAGCTCCAGTACTGGACGAGCGTGGCAGCGTTAGTGTCTGTGTCTGAGTCTGAGTCTGCTCTAGTTTACTGGAGGCAGAAACTAGATGTAGGAACGGACTGACTGCATATAACACTGATAATACTAGTACCTATAATAATCATAATGCTACTAATAACACTTATAATACTAGTACCCATAATAATCATAATGCTACTAATAATACCCATAATAATCATAATGCTACTAATAATGCTGATAATACTAGTACCCATAATAATCATAATGCTACTAATAACACTTATAATACTAGTACCTATAATAATCATAATGCTACTAATAACACTGATAATACTAGTACCCATAATAATCATAATGCTACTAATAACACTTATAATACTAGTACCTATAATAATCATAATGCTACTAATAACACTGATAATACTAGTACCCATAATAATCATAATGCTACTAATAACACTTATAATACTAGTACCTATAATAATCATAATGCTACTAATAACACTGATAATACTAGTACCCATAATAATCATAATGCTACTAATAACACTTATAATACTAGTACCTATAATAATCATAATGCTACTAATAACACTGATAATACTAGTACCCATAATAATCATAATGCTACTAATAACACTTATAATACTAGTACCTATAATAATCATAATGCTACTAATAACACTGATAATACTAGTACCCATAATAATCATAATGCTACTAATAACACTTATAATACTAGTACCTATAATAATCATAATGCTACTAATAACACTGATAATACTAGTACCCATAATAATCATAATGCTACTAATAATGCTGATAATACTAGTACCCATAATAATCATAATGCCTATTTCTGCAGCAGTAGCACAGGCCTGCGCTTACGTAACCAGCTCTGAGGCTCCGCCCCCTCGTAGCTGGGTGGGCGTCCGTGTTGCGACTCGTCCTCGGCCTCCTGACGTCTGCAGGTCTGAACCGGCTCAGGTATGTGTGCGAGCTGAGGAATGCAGCGTGTGCGAGCAGATCATCAGACTCGGCTCCAAACCTCCGAAAGGCTGGATGTTCATTAACGCCGAAGAGCACGACCCACAATGCACTGCGGCGCTACCGGAGGGGCAGCAGCACCGAGCTAGACAGAAACAGCCCAAAGTGACCCAGAGACACAGAACCAGCTCTGCAGCCCGACCTGCCTCCACCAGGTGGTTCTCATCTCACCCAGCTCAGAATCAGAGTCAAACTGTTCACGTGCGTCATCAAAAACATCATGAAGACGTGAAACAACTTCTCACAAAACTACAAAGACACAGTTACACAAACCAATGACAAAGACACTGTGGCCACAACGAGACAGAAAAGGCTCGTGTGTTCTGGGTCAGATGATTTAGGATCGTTGGGACCTGTTGTGTGAGGATCCACCTACAGCAGCAGCAGCTCAGCGTCGACATGAAACAGGTCCAGAGGAAGTGGTTTATGAGGAAACCAGCAGCAGCTCCGAGCTCGAAAACAGACCCTGAGCTCTGAGCTCGGCTTCTCAGACGCTTGTCTCTAGTTCAGAGTTGGACTGAATGCAGAGCTGTACTGGTATCAGACTGGTTACTGGTATCAGACTGGTTACTGGTATCAGACTGGTATCAGACTGGTTACTGGTATCAGACTGGTATCGAACTGGTTACTGGTATCAGATTGGTTACTGGTATCAGACTGGTTACTGGTATCAGACTGGTTACTGGTACCAGACGGACCTCTAGACGCAGACACCGCTACATGATGTTGGGTCTGTAACATGGGGGTACATGTTCAGGACAGGGACTAGTTTGAGGGCCAGACTCAGGTTTAGTTAGAACCAGCCTTGGATTCAAACCAGGTTCATCTTGGGACCAGGTTTGAGATCAAGTTCTGGTTGGGACAGATTTCCAGGTTGGTATCAGCCTCACTTAAGGTTCATTTAGATTTGCGTCAGGAAACGATTAGAATTAGGTCCAAACACTGTCATTAAAGTAGGTTCTGGTCGGAGTCGGGTCCAAACACTGTCATTAAAGTAGGTCCAGGTCGGAGTCGGGTCCAAACACTGTCATTAAAGTAGGTCCAGGTCGGAGTCGGGTCCAAACACTGTCATTAAAGTAGGTCCAGGTCGGAGTCGGGTCCAGGCGTTGTCTTTAACCCAGGTTTTGGTCATTAAAGCAGGTTCGGATCAGAAACATCTTTGACCCAGGTTCTGGTCGGAGTCGGGTCCAGGCGTCGGCTCACTGTGTCTCTGCTCGGTGCTCCAGGGGGCGGGGCCTGCTGAGCGGGGGCAGGCAGGAAGCAGTCTGGGCGTGGCCACACGCATAAAACAGGACGCGTCTTCCTAGTTCTTGCATTTGGCTGCTGCTCTTCCCTCCTCCACTCACCTCAGCCTCCACCTGAACAGGTAAACACACTCAGGGCTTTGTGTGACTGTCGCTGTCCTGGCCTTGAACTGAGCCCTTTGCTTCTGACCAGGATGTCGTGGGACGCGTACGTCACTAACATGATGGGACCTGACCAGAGCGGGAAGCCGTCGGTCCGGCTGGGGGCCATCTGCGGGATGAACCCGCCCAGCGTCTGGGCGTCCACGCCGGCCTTCAGCGTCACGGTAAAGCGCCGCACACAGCAAAACGCACTCAGCAGCCGCAGAGCGTGACAGGGCCTCGTCTGTGGAAGCCATGGCGTGAGGACGATGCTTGTTCTGTAGGGCTCAGCAGGGTGAGGTCGGCACTTCCTCCTTCAGCCTGTCAAACCAACGAAGCTTCGCTGGGCTTAAAGGCAGGAAAACCCAGTAAAGCCTCGATTTGACAGAATCCTCCACAGCAACAGGTCACACAGGCGCCGCCGCCCGTTGGCTCGTGTTTCAACCGGTTCAAGAAACTGCTGTGGACGTGTCTGATCTGGGCTCTAGCGACTCGGCCGCTGCCTGTGGGCGGGTGGAGCGTTCAGGTGCTAGACTGGAACGTGGAGCGTTCAGGTGCTAGACTGGAACGTGGAGCGTTCAGGTGCTAGAGTGGAACGTGGAGCGTTCAGGTGCTAGAGTGGAACGTGGAGCGTTCAGGTGCTAGAGTGGAACGTGGAGCGTTCAGGTGCTAGAGTGGAACGTGGAGCGTTCAGGTGCTAGAGTGGAACGTGGAGCGTTCAGGTGCTGGACTGGAACGTGGAGCGATGAGCCGCTGTCAGAGGAGCTGGCAGCTCTAGCGTTTCGTGCAGCGTTTTGCCTCAGCTTTAGTTCAGCAGCAGTTTGGCGCCGTTTCCGGTGGTTTTAGTTCCGCGCTGCACACGAAGTCTTTCTACAACTGCCTTATAAGGTCACGGTGCCAAAAAGAGCAGCAAATACAGGAAGTGGAGAAGATCACTTCTCGTTTCTGCGTCACCGCTGAGAGGAGGGCGGAGGAGCCGACGTTGCAGACGCCAGAGATGTCTTTTAACCTTTAACCCGAGGTGAATCCGTGCACGTGAACCTGCCTCTGATTGGCTGCACGGTTTCAGGAAGTGCTTCTGTCTGTGCAGGCAGCGCGTCGTGTCGTAACCTGCCCTGCACACATTCCTCTGGCTTCTTGTCCTGACGCTTAGCCTCAGATCTGTGTAGAACGTAACCAGCCTCCACCACAGGGTCCATCTGCAGGCGCTGCTGATGTGTCAAAGCCCAGGGCAGAGCCACCGAGAGCCAGCAGGCTACCAAACGGGTTCGGCCGCTGTGGCCTGCAGGCGCGATGCCGTGAGGCTGACGCTTCCTTGTTTCCTCAGCCCGAACAGATCAAAGCTCTGTGTGGAAGCCCCTCGTCCTTCGCCCAGTGCGGCCCTCACATCGGACCCTACAAGTGCAGGTTCCTGCGGGACAACAAGGACACGGACGGCATGTGGTGCATCGACTTCAAGACCACAGCTGACACCGAAGGCAACTGCTACAACGTTTGTGTCGGCTACTCCTGCACAGGTAGGACGCGTGAACACGACACCTCTGCTCTGTGACCTCTGACCCTGTGCTAGACGCTGCTGGGCCTTTAGTAACAGCAGCCACAGATAAAAGGTTAAGTCTCGCTACGCGCTACGTCACGCTAACAGCACCATGGATGCTAACAACGCTCCACATAAAAATCCGTACCTAGAATTCAACAGCACTAACAACATGTGGAAGTAGTTATTGTAATAGTAGTTTTAAATGCCAACGATGGTTCTGATTGATTTGTGAAGTCACTGCTGCACAGGGACACGACTCTGAACAACCTGGGCTTCTATTGATGATGAATAATGTGTTTTGTGAGTGTGGTGCTGGCAGAGCTTCCTGTGACGCAGACTGAACCGAATCGGCTGCTTTTAGCTTCCTGTGACGCTGACTTGCAGTGAACCTTGCGTCCTGTGTCTCCACAGCCATCATCATTGCTATCGGTACCAGCGACGCCTCTGGGGGACAGGTCGCCAACCAGGTGTTCAAAAACGTTCAATACCTGCGGCAAAATAAAATGTAAAACCACACGCGCCCTCCTCCAGGACCCAGAGACGACGGCCCTCCTGCCGCTGTCCGCTGAGGGACACGCCGCCGAATCTGGACTGATTAATAAAGTTTAAAGTTGTAATGAACCGGTGATGAGGGAGACACGTTAGACCTCGTGTCTCCGGCCCGTCACACAGGGAGCAGTGTTACGTTTTACAGTGGGATGGACCAGCATCCAGTCACAGCTCTGTAAAGAAAAGCCACCTGAAAATAAAGATGCCAAAATGTTTATTCTGAAATCCTGTGTGTGGTGTTTCCTGCTGATGCTGGCGTTGAAGCTGAATCTCCCAGGACCAGTCGGAGAACAGACGGTGACCTGCAGGTTCTCTATGAGTCTCTGGTTTAGCACCAGTCAGAACGACTCAGCACAGATTGGTTGACTTGATTTCATGTGGACGTGCTGATTAGAGGCAGAACATCTTTGAGTCTAAGAGACTATTAAATCCTACGAACTGGCTTCTATGAATATTTATGACTTACAACTTTAGTGACCAAAGCAAAGACCACTAATACTTCATGAGTACTACTGATGTCACTACATGCATGTACTGCTGAGGTACCACTGACAGGACGACCCTCCCTAATCACGCTGCCTCTACCAGCTACTGGCTCCTCTACTAGTGTTGTACTACTACCACAGGACGAAACCAACTGACTGCTCCAGAGACGAAGTGACGCGATGTTATATTATATTTAGCCTGCGTGTAGGTGCCGTCCGAGCTGAAAGGCTACGGTGTCTCGTGTCCTCTGCTGTCGGGCTGACTGTCCTTCTTGGAGGGCGCTGAGCTGCTCTCATGTTTCCTTTACATGACCCTTGACCTTCTGTGTTCGTCTTAGGGACCGTTGCTTTAGTTACACCTCACAGAAAGCGTTCGCCTAATGTTGTGTAGCAGTGGATACTCACACTGCAGAGTTTCATCATGTTCAGAGAAGCTGCTGCATAAACAACAATAAAAGTAATTTATTTAAACTTTATGGACGAGAAGATGAAGAAATAGAAAGAAACAGAGAAAAACACGAAGCCAATACCACCAGTGTTCACCACACGTCTCCAGTGTTTTTTACACGTCTCCAGTGTTTCCTACACGTCTCCAGTAGTTTTTTACACGTCTCCAGTGTTTTTTACGTGTCTCCAGTGTTTCCTACGCGTCTCCAGTGTTTCCTACACGTCTCCAGTGTTTCCTACACGTCTCCAGTGTTTCCTACACGTCTCCAGTGTTTTTTACACGTCTCCAGTGTTTTTTACGTGTCTCCAGTGTTTTTTAAGTGTCTCCAGTGTTTCCTACACGTCTCCAGTGTTTTTTACACGTCTCCAGTGTTTTTTACGTGTCTCCAGTGTTTTTTAAGTGTCTCCAGTGTTTCCTACACGTCTCCAGTGTTTCCTACACGTCTCCAGTGTTTCCTACACGTCTCCTGTGTTTTTTACACGTCTCCAGAGTTTCCTACACGTCTCCAGTAGTTTTTACACGTCTTCAGTGTTTTTTACACGTCTCCAGTGTTTTTTACGTGTCTCCAGTGTTTTTTAAGTGTCTCCAGTGTTTCCTACACGTCTCCATTGTTTCCTACACGTCTCCAGTGTTTCCTACACGTCTCCAGTGTTTCCTACACGTCTCCAGTGTTTCCTACACGTCTCCAGTGTTTTTTACACGTCTCCAGTGTTTTTTACGTGTCTCCAGTGTTTTTTAAGTGTCTCCAGTGTTTCCTACACGTCTCCAGTGTTTTTTACACGTCTCCAGTGTTTTTTACGTGTCTCCAGTGTTTTTTAAGTGTCTCCAGTGTTTCCTACACGTCTCCAGTGTTTCCTACACGTCTCCAGTGTTTCCTACACGTCTCCAGTGTTTTTTACACGTCTCCAGTGTTTCCTACACGTCTCCAGTGTTTTTTACACGTCTCCAGTGTTTCCTACACGTCTCCAGTGTTTTTTACACGTCTCCAGTGTTTCCTACACGTCTCCAGTGTTTTTTACACGTCTCCAGAGTTTCCTACACGTCTCCAATAGTTTTTACACGTCTTCAGTGTTTTCTACACGTCTCCAGTAGTTTTTACACGTCTCCATTGTTTCCTACACGTCTCCAGTGTTTTTTACATGTCTCCAGTGTTTTTTACACGTCTTCAGTGTTTCCTACACGTCTCCAGTGTTTCCTACACGTCTCCAGTGTTTTTTACGTGTCTCCAGTGTTTTTTACACGTCTCCAGTGTTTTTTACACGTATCCAGAGTTTCCTACACGTCTCCAGTAGTTTTTACACGTCTTCAGTGTTTTCTACACGTCTCCAGTAGTTTTTACACGTCTCCAGTGTTTCCTACACGTCTCCAGTGTTTCCTACACGTCTCCAGTAATTTTTACACGTCTCCAGTGTTTCCTACACGTCTCCAGTAGTTTTTACACGTCTCCAGTGTTTCCTACACGTCTCCAGTAGTTTTTACACGTCTCCATTGTTTCCTACACGTCTCCAGTGTTTTTTACATGTCTCCAGTGTTTTTTACGTGTCTCCAGTGTTTCCTACACATCTCCAGTGTTTCCTACACGTCTCCAGTGTTTCCTACACGTCTCCAGTGTTTCCTACACGTCTCCAGTGTTTCCTACACGTCTCCAGTGTTTTTTACACGTCTCCAGTGTTTTTTAAGTGTCTCCAGTGTTTCCTACACGTCTCCAGTGTTTCCTACACGTCTCCAGTGTTTCCTACACGTCTCCAGTGTTTTTTACACATCTCCAGAGTTTCCTACACGTCTCCAGTAGTTTTTACACGTCTTCAGTGTTTTTTACACGTCTCCAGTGTTTTTTACGTGTCTCCAGTGTTTTTTAAGTGTCTCCAGTGTTTCCTACACGTCTCCATTGTTTCCTACACGTCTCCAGTGTTTCCTACACGTCTCCAGTGTTTTTTACACGTCTCCAGTGTTTTTTACGTGTCTCCAGTGTTTTTTAAGTGTCTCCAGTGTTTCCTACACGTCTCCAGTGTTTCCTACACGTCTCCAGTAGTTTTTACACGTCTCCAGGGTTTCCTACACGTCTCCAGTGTTTCCTACACGTCTCCAGTGTTTTTTACACGTCCCCAGTGTTTCCTACACGTCTCCAGTGTTTTTTACACGTCCCCAGTGTTTCCTACACGTCTCCAGTGTTTTTTACATGTCTCCAGTGTTTTTTACATGTCTCCAGTGTTTCCTACACGTCGCCAGTGTTTCCTACGCGTCTCCAGTGTTTTTTACACGTCTCCAGTGTTTCCTACACGTCTCCGGTGTTTTTTACACATCTCCAGTGTTTTTTACACGTCTCCAGTGTTTTTTACACGTCTCCAATGTTTCCTACACGTCTCCAGTGTTTTTTACACGTCTCCAGTGTTTTTTACACGTCTCCGGTGTTTTTTACACATCTCCAGTGTTTTTTACACGTCTCCAGTAGTTTTTACACGTCTCCAGTGTTTCCTACACGTCTCCTGTAGTTTTTAACCGTCTCCAGTGTTTTTTACATGTCTCCAGTGTTTTTTACGTGTCTTCAGTGTTTCCTACACGTCTCCAGTGTTTTTTACACGTCTCCAGTGTTTTTTACACGTCTCCAGTGTTTCCTACACGTTTCCAGTGTTTTTTACACGTCTCCAGTGTTTTTTACACGTCTCCAGTGTTTTTTACACGTCTCCAGTGTTTTTTACATGTCTCCAGTGTTTTTTACGTGTCTTCAGTGTTTCCTACACGTCTCCAGTGTTTTTTACACGTCTCCAGTGTTTTTTACACGTCTCCAGTGTTTCCTACACGTTTCCAGTGTTTTTTACACGTCTCCAGTGTTTTTTACACGTCTCCAGTGTTTTTTACATGTCTCCAGTGTTTCCTACACGTCTCCAGTGTTTCCTTCCTCTGCTCCATCTGTGCTACATTCTCCAGCGGTGACATACCAGCTGGTGCTAATGTAGCTGTGGATCGGTGGGTCTGGGTCGTTCCCTGCGTGTTTGTGGGCGTCCGTGTGGCCTTTGAGCTGCAGCTGGTCCCTGCCTCCGCTGCCTCCTCCCCTGCCTGCTGCGTCTATAAAGAGCCTGCAGCCGCTCGTCCCAGCCAGTCGACGGTCGGACGGACGGACAACCAGAGACGACGCCACTCAGCTCAGGTAGGCTGAAGCCTTCATTGGTGTGTGTTTCACCTACTTCCTGTTTAAAACCCTCCTGCTCTGGTAACGTGCAAACCTGACTCACGCTTTTATTTTGAAAGCCTGACATGCGTATCGGCTTAGTCTGATATTTTGCTTGGGCTGCGTTTGTATTATCTGAGTCAAAAGACACAAACTTCTGAATATTGACTTTCAGGAGGTTGAAGGTCAGTGTTGAGATGTGACAAACAGCAGAAGCACAAAGTCCAGACGGCCGTCAGCGAGCTGAGGCCAGGCCTCCGACCTCAGCTTTGCTAACAGGGATCCGTCACTAAAGAGCTAGTTTCACAGAGAACAGGACTCACTCGTGAAAACACACCTACGGCTGGAGGACGATGGAGCAGATCCCCATGAAAACCACGACCATCGTTACACACTCACTGCTGCACGAGGCCGTTACACAGTTACATAGTCCAGCTTCACATGCAGAACAAATCACACAGTAAAACTAAAGATTCAGCAGCTACACGAATGAACTGCAGCCGTTTAGGTTTTACCTTTAACAGTAGCTTTAGCAGGACGCTGGTATGAGTTATTTTAGGCTCAGCTGATAGCAGGGCGCTAGCGTGTTAGCGGTATCTCTCATTGTGAGGGACAGTAAAGGCCACGTGTGGTTTCAAGTCCTCAGCTGTTCCTGTGGCATCTCTGACCTCTAACCGTGAGCCGTGCACACAGTTACACAACACACAGGCAAAGCAGAACAACTACTGCTACCCTGCGGGACTGAAGCCCATCCTGACACTGGACCTTCTCTCAGCAGTAGTTTAGCTGAGGAGCTTGCGCTGCTTTAGCAGAATAGTCACTTTATCAGTAGCAGTAGTGTCCGACTGCAGAACTGCTCCTTACAGTTGATGAAAGAGGTTTGTGGTAATTCGCTGCCTCTTCACTAGGAAGTAAAACACGTCGCTAGTACTAAAGCAGTAGTTTGCAGGTGTTGGAGTAAATCTGGACACAGGGACAGACGTCGGCTATCGGAGAGGGTGTCAGTTCACAGATACCTCTGCAAATGTCAGGAGCATTGAATTGTGTCTGTGTGTAAGTCCAGCAGCTGCCAGGAGACAGTCGTGACCTGCACAGAAAGGTCCAGGATAAGGTCAAAGGCTTTTGCGGCCTCACTGTATTAATAACTCTCTCTGGAAGACACAGAGGGAGTCAAGAGAAGGTTAACCCCCTCCTCTGGGAGAGAAATGGTCCCTCCCTCCCTCCCATTGGTTCTCTTAGCAGCCTGTCAGGTGGGAGGGTTGTTGATTGGCTTTGAGGTAATGGGTGGGTGGGGTTTGACGGCAGAGGGACCTACTGTCTACAGTCAGAGAGGTATCGTGGCGCTACACAGGATCTGTGCAGCAGGTCTGACACAATTACACATTTGCTCAGTGAGTGTTTTCTAGATCTCCAGTTAATTATGGGTCTGTCCAGAATTTAGAGTGGTATGACATGGACGTGAGTCTGGGAGACTTAAATCAGCTCTTTGCTTTTTGTGTATGAAAAGTTGGACTGGACTAAGCTTTAGTGGGTTCAGCTGTTAGCTAAGAGTCTTATCCCAGAGAACGGTTCTGTTCCTTCCAATGATCGTAGAACTGAGCTCTGTCCTCTTTTGGCCCTTTTCTCCTCAGTAGTTTTGTCAGATAAAATGGCGACAATATATTCAGGCCTTTACAACTAAACTGATAAACTGTGGATAATAGAAGAACATCGTCTGCATATAGAGCAACGACTTCAAACATCTCATAGGTCTGGTTCTGTTCTGCGTCTGCCCCTCAGTCAGGATGTCTATCACTAAGATTCATGCCCGGGAGATCCTGGACTCCAGGGGAAACCCCACAGTGGAGGTGGACCTGTGGACCGCCAAGGGTGAGCACATGCACATTTTGAAAACGTGTCAGAAGGTCACTAGCGCGTCGAGCAGCTAGCAGGGCGGCCTGTTCAAGCCATCCGTGTCTTCCAGGTCTTTTCAGGGCTGCAGTTCCCAGTGGTGCGTCGACTGGAGTCCACGAGGCCCTGGAGCTCCGTGATGGTGACAAGAGCCGCTACCTGGGCAAAGGTATGAGCAAGGCAGCAACAGGCTGAGGGTTAGAATCCCCACAGATCACAGCGGTGAATAATCCGCTCTGGTACGTGTTAATGTTGTCCTGCAGGTACGCAGAAGGCTGTGGATCATGTGAACAAGGACATCGCCCCCAAGCTGATTGAGAAGGTATCTTTACTAATATCACATCGTGTTCACCCACTGCTGCGTCATTACAGCTAAACACGTCACCTGCTCATCTGTCTCTGCAGAACTTCAGTGTTGTCGAGCAGGAAAAGATCGACAAGTTCATGCTGGAGTTGGACGGCACCGAGAACAAATGTGAGCATCTGTGACGCTGCCTTTGTGTGTCTGCAGTGTTTGTTTCTCACCCGTCTCTCTGCCTCACAGCTAAGTTTGGTGCTAACGCCATCCTGGGCGTGTCGCTGGCCGTCTGTAAGGCCGGAGCAGCGGAGAAGGGAGTCCCTCTGTATCGCCACATCGCTGACCTTGCCGGACACAAAGACGTCATCCTTCCTGTTCCTGTAAGTGGGCGGGGCTTTCTCTGGAGGGAGGGGTGAGAAGCTTTACGTGGGAAGCTGCGTAAATTTTTATGAGTTGAGTGGCGTCCAGCATCGCTGGCTTCCAATGGGCCCAGGCGTCGCAGGCCACAAAGGCATTTGTTGTATTTCTAAATGTTTTTTCCTGTGTTCAGGCCTTTAACGTCATTAACGGAGGAAGCCACGCTGGAAACAAACTGGCCATGCAGGAGTTCATGATTCTTCCCGTTGGAGCCTCCAACTTCCATGAGGCCATGAGGATCGGAGCTGAGGTGCTATAATACAGATTTCTGTGGGTATTTTTTATGTGTGTTTGCTTTTCTACTCTTTATATATTCATGTATATATCACGTACGTTCAGGTCTATCACAACCTGAAGAATGTGATCAAGGCAAAGTACGGTAAGGATGCTACCAACGTGGGAGACGAGGGAGGGTTCGCCCCCAACATCCTGGAGAACAACGAGGGTGAGGCGTCCACCAGGCTCAGTCTTATTTCCATGTAGCACTTGTGCCTCCTTGGAACCTGCTACATGTTTATTCGTTTGGTCCGTGCAGCTCTGGAGCTGCTGAAGACGGCCATCGAGAAGGCCGGTTATCCTGACAAGATCATCATCGGCATGGATGTGGCAGCCTCCGAGTTCTTCCGCAGCGGAAAGTACGACCTGGACTTCAAGTCCCCCGACGACCCATCGAGACACATCAGCGGAGAGCAGCTGGGAGACCTGTACCGCAGCTTCATTAAAGGCTACCCTGGTAACGTCGTATCGTTAGGCCTTCACCTTATGTGACTTCATCCATAACCAGAAAATGTGTGTGAATACTGAACACCTTTGACCGCTGGAGCTTCCAGCCTTTAGGGGTCAGTGCATCAGCCTCTGCTCTGCCTTTTCTCTGGCTTGGCTTACCGCTCTGCCCCTCTCTGTCTCCAGTCCAGTCCATCGAGGACCCATTTGACCAGGATGACTGGCAGCAATGGGCTAACTTCACCGCCTCCACAGACATCCAGGTGAGACCGAAAGTCCTACTTTTCAACACTTTCAACTCTGTGACTTGATGTCGTCTTTATCACGTTGAACATACCAAAAATACTTCTAGCTTCCAGTTAGTAACATATCACATCTATGGAATCAGGAAACAAAATCCAAATCAGGGTTCCTGGAAACATCCTACAAACTTTCCCTAAAGCGATGACAGTAACATTAAGGTAACCTACCTGTGTGTTCTCTGACCAATCAGATCGTAGGAGATGACCTCACTGTAACCAATCCCAAGAGGATCCAGCAGGCTGTGGACAAGAAGGCCTGCAACTGTCTGCTGCTCAAGGTCAACCAGATCGGATCTGTGACCGAGTCCATCCAGGCGTAAGACACCTGTCTGTCCCTCTGAGTGTGTCTGTCTACCTGTCAGTCAGTGTGTCCGTGTCTGTTAGTCTGTCTGTCTGTCTACCACTCTCTCCCTCTCTGTGTCTATCTGTCTGAACCTTTTTGTCATGTCTTCCTTTTCTTTTGTTCCTTGGTTGATTCTTTTGTCTCGCTCTCCCCCGTCTTTCTTTCTCCCTCCTGTCTCTACTTGTCTGTCTCTCAGGTGTAAGCTGGCTCAGAGCAGTGGTTGGGGTGTGATGGTCAGCCATCGCTCGGGAGAGACTGAGGACACCTTCATCTCTGACCTGGTGGTTGGACTCTGCACTGGACAGGTAGATGAACAGACAGACAGACACAGACAGACAGGTGGAGAACCTAAACAGAAAATATGGACATAGGTGGCTGTACCAAGCAGAGACAAGACAAGTAGGGAAGCAGACAGAATGAAATAACATCACCTGTCGCTAACTGTCTCCCTCTCTCCGTCTGTCTCTCTCTGCCTCTGCTTGTCTGTCTTATCCTGGTGCTGCCTGTCTGTCTCTCAGATTAAGACCGGTGCCCCCTGCAGGTCAGAGCGTCTGGCCAAATACAACCAGCTGATGAGGTGAGCGCTTCCTGTCATTTATTTACCAATATGACACCAGTCAACTGAATTTCACACTAAACAGTTTCTACAAAATAGAAGAAGTCCAGTTGCCATGACTCAACGTTCAGACAACTTCACTGGGGCGGCAGTGGCTCAGAGGTAGAGCTGTCGCCCACCAATAGTAGGATTGGTGGTTCGATTCCTGGCTTCCCCAGTCATGTGCCTCGGCACTGAACCCCAAGTTGCCCCCAGTGTGTCAGCTTAAGCTGCATAGCAGCTCTGCCACCGGTGTGTGTTTGTGTGCGTGAATGGGTGAATGAGACGCAGTCTTAAAGCTTTGAGGACCGATAGGTAGAAAAGCACTATACAAATGCAGACCATTTACCATTTACCAATCACCTGGATGAGAGCCTCCACAGACAGTAAACAGTATTTTCATGTGACCTCTGTGACCTTTGACCTGCAGGATTGAGGAGGAGCTTGGAGACAAGGCCAAGTTTGCTGGCAGAGACTTCCGTCACCCTAAGATCAACTAAACATCCTGACACCTGGCGACCAGTGAAGCCCCTCCTCCGTTACGCTGGGGGTGATAGGTCAGAGGTCATGGCGAGTTTTAGTAATTATAATTCCATTAACAAAGTTTTGTATACAAAACACAAAGATTTTGTAAAGACTGAAGAATAAAAGCCACCTCTTCATTTACTAACAGCTACTGGTTGAATAAACGCGACTGTGACGACCCTGCGTGTCCAGTGTTCTGCCGTCAGCTGAACATGTACAAGACGCGGTTTATGAGGTAAACAGGTTCCACCGCTGTGTCCTCGTACGGTTCTGGACTCTTTAAAACTCTTTACAATGGAAGAAACCATCAAACACTACATTTATTGAAGACATCCATAAAAACTACGTCTAAACGGTTTCATATCATATGAAATGTTGCTTGACTACAGAAAATAACAGAACCAAGGATGGTTGATCTGTCTACACAACACAGAGCAGTAAGTACAGCAAACTAAAGGCTTTGACCTTAAAGGCCTGTTTTCTAAAACATTATCTAGAATATGTCAAAGCAACGATAACTGATCACGTGTGAAGCCAAACATGGTGAAGGTTTTAGCCCCGTACGTAGCTTCCAGGTTCTTCACATCCTGCTGTGATCCTCCAACACTACAACAATAAGATGCCAGTGTGAGACAGAAACAACTGGCGAAGCAGAGACTCTGGTGAGTTTCTCACAGTGTCGGACTCATGACCCGCTGGTTGTCCGTGTTCTTAGAAATGCTCATTGTGGCGTCTGGGTGGTGGGCGGAGCCAAAGTACAGGCCACGGTCCCAGGTAAACTGCAGGAGGCCTGTGTGTTTAAGTTCAGAACCTACACATAAAGAAGAAAAGATGTTGCTTCTCAATTAAAAAAGCTAAAATAACAGCATAGATTAGTTAAACTCAACATGTTTCCATACACAACCTCGCCTGTGGGTCAGTGGCTGGAGGCAGAGCAGGTTTCTCACAGCCTCTGCGCTGACGTCAGTGGTGGAGGAGTTTGGGGCGAAGGCACCCGTTGCCTGGCGAGGAGCAGCAGGCAGGATGTTCTCACCTCCCTCTGAGCGAGAGCAGCCACAGAGAAGCGTCGCTCAACCAGGTCCTGTGTTCATAACCTGCAGCTGTGTGATGTCACCGGTTTGTGACCCGGTGACCTCCGCTGCACCGGACACGGTACGGATGAGGCTCCACAGCCTGTGAAGGCAGAGACACGTAGCAGCAGAATTACTGCACTACCCATGAGCCTTCGCTGTGCCACATTCAAAACAAACTTTATTCCACTTCCGGGGCATCAGGAACCTCCTCAAGGTCTGGACGACATTAAATGTAGAACTAGTCTAATCAGCTGTTTGAGGTGGACTCGCCTTCAAGGAGAACTGGAGGCGGCTCCCTGTGTAGCATTCACATCACATTCCTGCACACACCAATCAACGGCTGAGTCTCTGACATGAGGTGATTGATGAGCTATTATCTGTGTGTGTGTCTAACGACCCCCCGCTGGCTTTGTCCCAGGCAGACATAGCCCCGCCCCCATTCAGCATCTGACGTCATCAGACACACACCTCGTCTTCAGAGCATGCGAACCTCTGACACCCCCACCCATCCACAGGAAATAGTTGCTAGCGACGACACAGTCACCGCGGTGACAGTTAACAGGGAGGTGGGACAGTTCGGGTTAAAGGTCACGAGGGTCTGAGAGACTTCTGGCTGCCTGCAGAATCCTTGGCTATAAGTGGCTGAAGCCCGAGGATGATGATGATGCAGGTAACCATAACAACAGCGTTAACAGGATGAAGTTTGACTCCTCAAGAACAGCTTTGACAAACATTTTACCTTCTAACAACAATGTGTGTTACCTCCTGGATTTCCTATAGGACCACTTTAATCATCCGTCAGTTTCAAGGACTGTTCCAGGCCTTTTCCAGGCCTTGGTCATTAAATGTTGTGTTTCATTGTTTATCATTGCTTGTGATTGTCCGTGTCACTGTGTGTGTGTGTGTGTGTGTGTGTGTCGTCATGGTAATCAGTAAGAATGTGTGACATCACGGTGGTCACATAAAAGTGTCCGTGAGCAGGTCGAGCTCAGACGCGTCCTCGCACAGGACTCAAACCAAACCCGACCAAAAAACAAGCGTCTAATAATCAGACGTTTAATTGGAGAGAAACCTTTGACGACCAACAGGATCCTGGAGTTTGTTGGGATTTTCTTTTTACATTTGGATTTTGTTTGGAGTATTGTTCCTCAGTAAGTTTGGCTTCACTTGTTCAGATGCTGCTGTCGGATCAAAGTCCAGGAGCTTTAAAGTAAATTTGACTTTAAAACCGTGACTAGTCGAAACTAATGGATTGTAGCTCTACTGAGTTTTAATTTAATTAATTACCTTTTATTATTGGTTTTATCTTAATAATGCATTTGATTTTATAATACAATCGTAGTAAATAAATCCAAACCTAAAACTTTAATAATAAAACTCTTACACCAAATAAATTGGTCAAAAATATGATTAAAATAAATAAAGAAAACGTTAAGTTTTACACGTAACATCTCACAAACTATTATCAGATGAAACTGCTTTTGAATCTTTCATATAAATATCACAGACAGTGAAGGATGGAGGGTGTTTCAGGGATCAGCGTCATCTTTATGTCACACGTTATAAAACCTTTGTAAACAAACAGACAAGATGCGCCGACGTTACAGATTCACAGATTTACAGACTGAAACAGAATGTCATGAATGTGAACCTGCGAGGTTTCAACTGTGGGAAGAAAATGAAGCTTTTCTTTTTCACACTAACAGCAAGAGGTCGAAGTCTGAGCTGAAGCGTCCCAGTATCAGCTTAACAGTAACCAGTCGGTTCACCTCCGCCTCTGTCCCGCCCTGCTACCTTTCACCTGCTTCTCACCTGTCACACACTCACTCGCTTGTAAGGCATCAGTAGGTTTGCATGCAGATGACTTTACGACGCGGTTGTCATGGAGACATGATTTAATTGATTTCTTTTGTCTTCTCAAAAAAAGATGGCTTCGTTATTATCTTGCTCGTCCTTCTTTGTGCCGATACTTCTTCCGATTCTCACTGTCACCGTGGAGACAAGACCTTCACCTCAGAGAGATGACAGACAGGTCTGTGGAGGCGAACCTCCTCCTCTTCCTCATCATCATCATCATGGTCGCCGTCATCCTCCTCCTCATCATCATCATCTCACCTGTCCCCTCACGTTGTGTTTGTCACCTCCTCCTTCTCATCATCATCATCATGGTCGTCGTCCTCCTCCTCCTCCTCCTCATCATCATCTCACTTGTCCCTCACGTTGTGTTTGTATCCTCATTGTCTATCACGTTATGAGGTTTAATGACATTCATCTCTTCCTCATCCTCATTTTTAATAACTGTCAAAAATGCTCAAAACCAACAATAGCACCAATAAAAGCACAGTCTCGAGCTGCAGATGAGCTTCAGGAGTGACTTGACTCTGTCTCTGCTCAGGTGTTGGACTCTCTGTTCGGCTCCCATCTTTCTTCTCTCATCCTGGCCCCGCCCACCTCCGGTGACATCGCAGAGGGCTCAGCTGGACGTCCCGCAGCTTCGTCCTTGCCCTCGTTTGTGGGATTGGCTGTGAGCCGCAGTGCTGCGAAGGGATTGGCTGCCAGCAGACAGGAGGCGGTCTCTCGGTTCTTCCTGGACTTCTTGCGGCGGCAGGCCAGGATGAAGCGGCGCAGCAGGAAGTCGATGGTGGGAGGAAGAGGATGCTTCGGGATGAAGATGGACCGCATTGGGTCCATTAGTGGGCTGGGCTGTTAGGCGTGTTACTATGGTGATCCCAAGCTGACCCTACATGACCTCTGACCCCCAGGATCACGTGGTCCACCAGTCAGAGATTCCGTGTTGGACACAATACTAACACTGGACAATGCTTCAAGGTAGAGACGGTCAGAAATGATCCAGGTCCTTCAAGCAGCTTTTAGAGACAGACACAGGTAGACGTCCTCCTACTGGTGACCTTTGACCTCTGGCTAGCAGGCAGCCAGCAGCACGCAGGTGTGTGTACGACGACTGTTCCTCACTGTGACGGAATAAATGTGGTAGAAACTGCCTTGACTCACGCGTCTTCTGTTCTCGGTCACGAGCCTGCTGAGACCCCGGGCTAACACCAAGCTAACACCATGATTATTACGTGTTTCCCGCCACCAGGGGGCAGCAGGGAGACAGTAGAGCCCGGCTCGTGTCACGTGATGAGGCCAGCAGCTTCGGCGTTAGCTCACTCAGCTAGCTAGCAGCAGGCTAACGTTAGCATTCGTTCAACAACACGGAAACCGACTCTGGTCAGGATTCCTTCGTCGGTGTGTCCTCGCCCGCTTGCTTGTGCATCTCCGCCCTGCGTTCCCGGACTGGTCCGTTAAACCCGAAACATGTCGGCGGTGCAGCGGATGAAAGTGGCGAACGAGCGGCACAGCAAGACCATCACACAGCGGGGACACGTCCAGAAGACATCGGTACTGAGCCAGCGACCGCTGGCGCCTTCTGTTGATCTGACGTTAGCTTGTTGACGCGTAACCCAAGGTTTCTACTTCGCGTGTTTGTGTATTAGTTACTTGTGTAAAAACGCCCATTGTCCGTGTAATAATCTGAGTTTGTGGGTAAAACGGCTAGAACAGGAAACGGCTAACTAGCTAGCTTAGCTTAGCTTTAGCATCGGTGTGAATGCACTGATAGAATACGTGATTCTGCGCGTCTGGATTCAGTCTCACTGGACGTGAACGCGCAGACACTGACCCCTGTACTCGACTGACCGGCTAACGAAGGGGGGTGAAGGAGAACCAGAGCTGCAGCGTGAGGCAGGATGAGACCGACCCAGGAGTGGAGGTGGTTCTGGTCGGTCTTCACTGCGGTGACGCTGCTTTGACCTGTGAAGCGGCCGCTCGTCGGATCTAAGGTCACATTTTGACCGTTGCTTCTGTTTTGATGGTTCATCTGACAGAGATGAAGAACAGACACGTTTAGCTTAAACCCACGTCCCGACGTCCGCTGACCGGCACCAGCTGCTCCAGCCTCTAACCGGCTGTTTGTCTTTCAGCGGCCGGTGACCGATGACAAGTCTCCGGTGGGGCCGTGGCTGCTCGCCCTGTTCGTGTTCGTGGTCTGTGGATCAGGTGAGTTTTTCATTTGTTGAAATAAAGAAAAAGTGTAAAATACAATTAAGTAAATACAACAAATTTAATCTAACAAAAGAATCAATTGAGTTGCTTAAGAGTAGTATTGATTTATTTGGGCGTTTCAGCACTTGAGACAGTAATAAAACCTAAAGTAGTTCCTGTTATTATTAATGTAGTAATGATATTGTTCCTTACTGTCTTGAATTGTTGTTTGTCTAAACTGAAGAGATGTTTCTTCTTTTGTTAGTTTTGTATAAATGTAGCAGAGTTAGACTGAAACACACTGACCCTCTAATCAATGGAGGCCTGTGCAGGTTTAGGTTTGTGCTGTTGGGCTTATGTTCAACTTAATCATTAAATGCTGTTTCTGTGGATGCAGCCATCTTCCAGATCATCCAGAGCATCAGGCAGGGATTGTGATGACCTTTGACCCCTGGGAGAACCTGCTTCTTGGAAGAGGGTGGGAGACATGTTGCCATCTTGGCCCCAGACATCAAACACTCATACACATTCACACGCTTGTTCCTGTGAAGTCCTGGACTCTTTATTTCCTCTACTGTGAACAAACCTCTCTCTCTCTTTCTTTCTCTCTCTCTCTCTGCAGTAAACTGTTTATATTGTTAGTTTTTTTTTTACTTTCTTCACTGTTCATGAAGCTGATGTCAGTTATCTGTTATCAATTGATTATTGACCGTTGTCAGATGAAGTCTTAAATGTTTTTCCTCTCAGTCGTCCAGCTGGTTTTTATTCTCTGCTGTCCTGCAGCCGACTGAAGCTCCAGTTTTTAGTTTACTCGCCTGAGGGAGTTAAAGTCGAGGTAATGTACAAAGAGACACTAGCTTCTTAACACATGTTCTTGGCAAGTTGACTTTTCAGCTCGTCATCAAGTTTTACGCATATTTATTCAGAATGTTAAGCTTCCTGAAGGTGTTTCACATTAAAAGCCTTGTGTCCATCCGTTTAGATGTAATTTTAAGTAGAGGACTAGAATGTTTTAAATACAGCAACAGAACCTCCAGTTGAAACAAACTGACTTCGTTTTAGATACGACCTCGTTTCTGCAGCAGTGTGTAAATGTCCACTTGTATTTTTGTCGGGACACCAGCGGGTTGCTCTTCGAGCCACACTCCCCTCGGTCGGGAGCTAAAAGCTGGAGCGTCAGCCAGCGGCTCCGGCTCAGCAGAGGTTTTTACAGCGTGGTTTAGAGTCTGGAAGGTGAAGCGCTGGACGACTCGCTCCACTTTTATACTAAATAAACCGCAGATATTTTCTCTACACGCTGTTTGTCTGTGTGTCCTTCACTGCAGTCGGGATTTATCGTACGTCCTACATTAACACAACAACCTAGTGAGCTCTCGCGTTGTTGCACTACTTCACTGCTGCTGTGGTTAAGCCTCCAAAACGCGGCTACTGCTTCCAGAATCTGCAGCTAGAATCTGACCCGTCAGACTGTAACAGAACTTTAAATGGCAGCTGACTGACCTTTAACCTTTCACCCTTTTCCTCCACGCTCCTGTTCTGAGACCTTTAACTGTGAACTCACTTATGCCCTGATGTTAATGTTAGGTTGGATTTAATAATGTCAGGTTTTTCGGTGTCGTCACGTCAGCGAAACTGTGTCAGCATCTTAAAATTCTGATAATCGCTGCGTCCTGTACTTTGCTCCCAAGCACATGGACGTAAAGTCTGTATCTGTGTGATCACGTCAACCAGTGAAGGCACTGACACGACCACGAACGCTGGGCCTGGTTCCAACGCAGGTCTGTTCTCCTGGTTCCGACGCAGGTCTATTCTGGTTCTGACGCAGGTCTGTTCTGGTTCTGATGCAGGTCTGTTCTGGTTCTGACGCAGGTCTGTTCTCCTGGTTCTGACGCAGGTCTGTTCTCCTGGTTCTGACGCAGGTCTATTCTGGTTCTGACGTAGGTCTATTCTCCTGGTGCTGCCTGGGTTAGTTTGTCTTTCTGAGTCTCTGAGTTGGTTGGACTGAGGACTGTCTGTGGTTTCAGTCCACGTGGTCTCACATGGAGGCGACCGTTGGATAAACGAGGGTCAAACAGTGACAACCGCTTCAGCTCAGAGCGACAATAAAAACACGGAACAACAACTAAACAGCGTGAATGATAATAAACAAACAAACGACCTGCTTCCGTAGCGACGCAGTGACGTCATCGCAGGAGAAGATGGCGGCTGTGCTGAAGGCGGAAGGTAAAAGCTTTAACGGATAGTTTGACATATAAACACCTGTTTTTCCGATGCTCGCTGGCATGAAGCCGCTTATTTGACACGAGATGCCCAGAGACCAGCAGCCGCCGACGGGCTGGAGTTAGCAGGCTTCACACCGGATGAGCAGCCCGGCGGCCCGGCTCGCTGATGTGTTTAATCGCTGCCAATCGGATCCAGTGTAGCTGTGTTAGCCTAGCCTCGCTAGCCGAGCGGCTAAGCTACAGCCCTAAAGCAACCAGCCAGGCGGTTTGGCCTAGAAAGGCCGGGGCGTAGCGACGTGTCACCCGCTGCGGTCGCTTCGCTATGTGATACGAGGCTGAGGAGCCGACGTCAGCTTCCAGCGGCCCGGTGCGCGGCCAGGCGACCCCGGGGTCTGCACGAGGCCTGGTGGGTGAATGTTAGCATGTGCGGCATCATGTAAGGAATCCGGCCCAAAATACAATGAACGTTTGTTGTGGCGCCTCGTCATAATCAGTTAATTTATAAAGCACCAAATAATGAAATGTAGGAAAAGTGTTTTGAATATGACGCGGACGCGCTATTACAGTGATTAAAGGCAGGAATTAGTTCATGAATCAGTGAGTTGCTGCTGTAGCTGAGTCCGGTTAAACGCTGTCATATGTAACTGCAGTAACTCAGTGAGCAGCTCTGGCTGTTGCCTGGCAACGGGGAACGATGGAAGAGTGTGTCTTGCCGCGCACCTTGTTATTTCCTAACAAGTCTGTGTGTGTCTCTGTGTGTGTCTCTGTGTGTGTGTGTGTGTGTGTGTGTCTGTGTGTGTGTGTGTGTGTGCAGCCGTGTCGAGCCGCCGGCTCTGCGTTTTGTGAGATTCATCCTTCGTGGACTCGTCACCATGAGCAACAAGGAGATGGTTTCCACGGAGACAGGTCAGTCCCATCTCCTGTGTGAGGCCGTGCACAGTAAACTCTGGTAGTTTCAGACTTTCCAAACTGGGTTGTATCAGGCCGAAACTGAAAGACTGGTCTGGCTCTGTTACTGTGGCAACCGCCTGGGATTCTGACTGGGTTTGTTTTATGAAGATGAAATGAACACTGGGAAACGATTCAAGTGTTTATAGTATAACGAAAGGTATTTGTGTGTTAGCCTGGTTGTGTCCTCACTGTTGACGGGACGTCTGCGTCTCTTTGTGTCTGTGTGCAGAGAATAAGGGCCAGAGGAAGGTGTTTCTCCCTAACAAGCTCCTGGAGTGTCTCCCTTGCTCGTCCAGTCTGCCTAACGAGAGGCTGAGGTGGAACACTAACGAGGTCGGTACCAACACCACAGAAACGCTGAGTGTGTCATATGGCCGTAGGTTTATTTAGTACAGCAGCAACTGGTTGATTGCATAAAAATGAAATACTTAAACCTTCGGTTGAGGCTTCAAAGATCTTTGTGTGTCTCTGCAGGAGATCGCTTCCTACCTGATATCCTTTGATAGACATGACGAGTGGCTCTCCTGCACCCTGAAGACCAGGTACACGCACAATCACAGCGGAAAAGATCTGACAGACCAGCATCAGCAGCTTCTCCTTAAAACACACTTTGTTTGTCGGTGTCAGGCCGAAGAACGGCAGCATCATCCTCTACAACAGGAAGAAGGTGAAGTACAGGAAGGATGGGTACTGCTGGAAGAAACGGAAGGACGGGAAGACGACGAGGGAGGACCACATGAAGCTGAAGGTCCAGGGCATGGAGGTGTGCAGCACTGGTCTGTTTCTGCTAGCAAGCGTTTATTCGCCGTGCTGTCGGAATATAAGACGGCTGGGTAGAAATAGTCCCTCATGAGCAGTTCCTGACTGAAGGTCCGGGTTTGTTTTCTGGCCAAATGTCTGATCGCTCTTTAACGTTGTGTTGTCCCAGTGCCTGTATGGCTGCTACGTCCATTCCTCCATCGTGCCAACATTCCACAGACGATGCTACTGGCTGCTGCAGGTAGGAAACCTCTCCCCGATTCATCATCCTAATGGTCCATGCGTGTTTAAAGCTATGAATATAATAGAATAGAATTTAATGCACCGTGACCTAATCAGCCTGCTGCACACAGATGAGAATTAGGAGAAAGTGGGCTGTGAGTGACCGACGTGATCCCGCATTGACCACAAATGACCTGGCTCTGCAGTTCCATGTTTACGTGCTGTATCTGGAGATCACGGGACAAATAGTTAGTGCTGCTCAGACGAAAGCACCAGGAGAAACGTTTTGTTTCAGGGCTGCACTTTAACGTTCATCACATTTATTTTCCACTAAATGTTTTTGGGTGGTCTTTAGATTAGACCCACAGTTTGGTTCTTGAGTTCAGTTCCAAAGTTTACTTCCTAAGTTTAGTTTCTGTGTTGAGTAAAAATGAAATTTCTAAGTTTAGTTCTCACATTTAGTCTTGTAGCTTAATCCTTGTTTATCTTGTAGTTTGTGTACTACACACCTATGATGTGTTATTAGTTTATTAATTTACGGTTTTCATCCATGCTTTAAAGTGAATCTGGCCACAAACTCTATCCCTTGGATGGAAATGTTCTTACTGGCTGCCTCACTAACAAGCTGATCGTTAAAGCAGGTGCGAACCCTGACACGACTTAAAACATAAGCGAAATAAAAACCAATATGTGTGTGACAGAACCCAGACATCGTGCTGGTCCACTACCTGAACGTGCCGTCCCTGGAGGATTCTGGGAAATGCAGTCCGTTACTGTGCACGGTGGCCGACCGTCACGACAGCGCGAGGTGGAGCCGAGACGACCTGCTGAGCCAGCTGAGACCCATGTGTACGAAGCGCACGGCACGAGGCCCGAACTGTGTAGCGTGTCGGTCGTAGCTGGAGGATTCGTTGTATTAACTCCGAGGTTTTCTGTCCCAGTTCACAGTATCAAGTGCTCTGTGGGCTCAGGCGATTTCAGTATTGAGGAGCTGGTTCAACACCTTCTGGACAGACAGAGACCCAAACCGCAGCCGCGCACGCACGCCTGCCTCTGCAGCGCCGCCCAGGGTAACGCTCCCGCCCGACACCACCCACACGCATCGCCACGAGGTGAACTCACAGCTGTGAATCTGTTTCTGCAGTGTCTTCAGGAGTGAACATTCCTCACCGCTGTAACAGCACCAAGCACCGCATCATCTCCCCCAAGCTGCCTCCTGCCTCCTGTAGACCCGCCTCCTCCCCTCTGGCTTCTGAGGCAGGGGAGGCACCAAGCAGAGGAGGGGGAGGAGAAGCCAAGCTGCCTCATCTCCAGGCTCAGAGCAGTCCTGTGTCTCCCTGCCCCTCATCAGCGTAAGTCAGAAACTCAGTTATCAGCTAGATGTTTGGTTCAGGTGCTGCCTGTGACTTATTCTGTTGCTTTGCTGCCGCGGGCCGAGCTGCGTCCTCTGTGACGGGTTTGTCCAACCTGGACGACACAGACGGTGGTTTCATGTTGTTGCCGTCTCTCTTCTCCAGCTCGGCCTCGTCCCCACCTCAGCCTCACAGAGCCACCGTCGCCACGAATAACCACGGCAGCAGCTTCTATGGCGACCACCGCAGCAGCCTGACAACGGTGGCTGTTCCCCAGAATACGCTTATCGTCATGGCAACAGCCACCTCCATAGCAGGAAGAGAAGGCCAGGGAGGACGAGGTGGTGGGGCAGCACCAGAGGAGGCGGCCACAGGGAGGAGCTTGTCACTCACTCGTTCCGGCCAGTTGCTGCTCTCCCCCTCCCTCCCACCTCCTCCTGTCACCAAGCCAGCCTCCTCCTCCTCACCTGCTCCGACCTCCCTCCCAACTCCTCCTTTGCAAGCACCTGGCTTGGCCACCCTCTCCCTCACCCTTCTTCCCTCTCCTGTCCTCGGAGGCCTTCTCCTCACCCCCTCTTCCTCCAACAGCACTTCCCTCCACTCCTCCCCACCTCCTGCAGACACTTCTCCCTCAGTTACCTTGTCCCCCTCTCCACCATCTCTCCCCCCGGTTTTTGACCCAGACTCTTTTCTAAACTCCCCCAAACAGGGCCAGACGTACGGAGGCCCTCCTTCCACTCCCTCCTCTGTCCTCTGCACCTCCTCTCCCCTGTCTCCACCCTCCCTCGCTCTCTCACTCTCCCCCACCTCTACTCCACCCTCTTCTGTTTCCCCTCCATCCTCCCTTTCCTCCACCTCCTCTTCAGAAGTAGACAGAAGAGACTCAGCCCTCCCCCTCTCGTCCTCCACCTCTCCTCCAACCACCCCCCCCCCTTCCCTCTCTCTGTCTCTCACCTCCTCAGTGGCTCCTCCATTGCTCCCTCTCTGCCTGGAGCTGGGAGCACTGGGGGAGCCAGAGGAAGGGAGAGAGGAGGAGGCACGTAGAGATGAAGAAGAGGTGAAGGTCCAAAGAGAAGGGGACGATGATGAAGGTAGTGCTCCTCCCATCAAGCTGGCTCTGCTGCAGGTGAGAGGTCGTTCTGCTTCATGGAGACATGATCCTGAGGTGGACTTTAAATGGATGGATGTGAGAGTCATAAATTATCTAAAACTTAATGGAAAAATTAAGTTGGTATCAAGGAACTGTGGAGAATCAGACTCCATCTTCACTTGCAATGTTTTTTTCTGTCCTTCAGACAAGCCACGCCTCCTCCAGCCCATCAGCACAGCAGTGGACAGGAAGTAGTTCTCCATCTGGGCTTCTGGTTGGCCAGGACTCTGTGACCCCGCCTCCCCAGCAGACCAGCCCGATGCGGCAACAGTCTAACGGACAGCAGCCCTACGCTCACCTGTCTAAGCGTGAGGTTGTCCCCATGGCCGCCCCTCAGCTGGCAACGCCCCCAGTTCAGGTGAAGGAAGAAAGTAGGCGGGACTACGACGCTGAAGACACCTGCATGGACACTCACCCGGAGGAGACGGAGGAAGGGGAGGAGCTTGACATCTCCTTTGACAGCCAGTTTCCTGACCTCATCTCTGACCTCATCACAGAGGAGGCGGATCCCGTCGCAGCTCAGCCCCCGTCTGTCCCTGCTCCCAGCCCGGCCGTGTTCCCGGGGGTCAGATACATGGTGCCCCCTCAGCCCTCACCCTCTTCCTCCTTCCTCCCCTTTCCTCACCCGCTGTCCTCCTCCCCCAACCACCTCACCTCCATCACAGATTTCTCACCAGAGTGGTCGTACCCCGAGGTAATCGATTATCAGTTAATGATCTGTAATAGATCGAGAGGCTACAAGAGATTAGAGAGGCAACTAAAGAGAATTACAAAGGAAGTAGAGCGTGGAAGGACAAGTACTGAAGGCAGGAAGTCTGGAACAGTGGACTTGGAGGATAGAGCAGGTGGCAAGAAGAAGAATTTAAGTGTTTCTAAACAGTCAGTGTATTAAATGTTGAAAATAGTGGCTACTTTAGTCTCTTCAGCATCTAGCAGTTCAAAACCACTAGAGGGCAGCAGAGCCAGACACTCTGTACATGCACAGACTGGGCTGAGCTTTCAGTCGTGGGTTTTAGTTTGAAGCAGAGCTGTGTGTCTGTCAGGAACCAAACGTGTCAGTAACGTCTGAATATCTTAGGCACATGTGCAGATGTGTCACCTTGAGGTCAGCTCCCACGGTGACAGTTTCCTGTCCTGAGCGCTGAAACATGTCTTTTCCAGGGAGGTGTGAAGGTGCTGATAACGGGGCCGTGGAGCGAGCCGACGGGTCGATACTCGTGTGTGTTTGACCAGAGCGTGGTCCCGGCGTCGCTGATCCAGCCTGGGGTGCTGCGCTGCTACTGTCCTGGTAAACGCATCGTCACACAGATCCGTCTGAGTCCACAGTCCCACGTCTGCCTTACGTGAAGGTTGCTCTGCTCTGCTCCAGCCCACCAGGCCGGTCTGGTGTGTCTGCAGGTTCTGGAGTCCGGGGGCTCGGTTTCATCTTCGGTTCTGTTCGAGTACCGAGCGAGGAACGCCAGCTCTCTGCCCAGCTCTCAGCTCGACTGGCTCTCACTGGACGGTCAGACACTGCTGCTGCACACGAGCACACTACATACAGTCAAGCCCCAAATTATTCAGACCCAACTAATTCTGATTTGCCACTTTTTGTTCAAATGTAATTAAAGGTTGAGTGATAATTGTTTCCACAACGATGCCTCTTGAACGTTGTCTATCTTCTGGGACAGACCTGTGGCATTTGTTAGCAGGACACGTGCTGTTTGAATTAAAGTAGCTTTACGTCAGAATTTGCCAGGGGTATGAATCATTTCAGGCCTGACTGTGCAGACACTGTGAAGCTGTTATTAGTGACATGGTACTGGGTCTGGAGAGCTGAGTTACACCTGGGGACAAACCGCGTCCTCTGGGCTCTGCAGCGTTTCCTGCTTTTAGAGATGTTTGGTGTCAGACTCTAACCTGGGTTGAGGTCATCAGGGACAGATGAGAGGCTAGTGCCCTCTGCCTCCCTGGTTCTGGTTCTGAAGGGGTTCTGAGGCTCTGAACCTCTGCTCCTCCATGTTCACTGTTGCCTGCTTGGTTGAGACTGGGCTTAGTGTGTGCGAGACTGGAGCATGAAAACCGTGGACGGACTGTAGCCTCCCCGACCTCCAGCTTAGCCCACAACTCTCCTTGGTTCCATCACATAAGTTCTGTGGCTTCCAGGCCAATAGTTCACTGCTGAGGCAAATCATCAGACATAAACCTGAGTGTTTGCTTTCTTTACCACTGAGTCCAGAGGAAAACCTGGATTTGTCGTGTGGGTCCGGACTGGGATGTGTCGTAGGTCTGTGAATGCAGACAGCAGCGGATGTTCTGGCCTTTATCTGCTTTTTTATTTAATTAAAGTAATTTTACCAATACTAAAAATATCTATTCATACTAATAATTACTGGCAAAAATCATTAATATAAAATAAATATTCAAGCACTAAATTCAATTTAAGTATTAAATATTATTTATTTATCCTCATCATCATGTTATTCTTTCCTATAAACTGAGGCTGTGTTTATCTGCTAATAAAGCCATGAAGGTTCTCCTGCTTAGGTTCCTAAGGAAGTTAGTAGAACCTCTGAGCAGTTAGTCTGCAGCCTCTGACACAGTTTCACCACATGTTCATCAGGATCGGCTCCGTTGAGCCCATGGAAACAGACGTGATGGAGTCACGTAGAGACAACTTCACAAATGGTCGACCTTGAAGGTTCTTTAACGAGCGGCTGTGAGGTGAGACGCTGTGTCTTCACGTCACCACCAGCTGGATTCAGCTGCTGACTGGTGCTGAGAGCTGGCTTGTGTCCGTGCAGCTCCGTCTGTGGGTAGTTGGTCTCTGGAGCAGGGTGTTGTTTGGTGTGGCAGTGCTCAGCGGCGCCACCACCAGGCTGTCTGCCCTCTGCTCCCTCCTCCCAGAAGCCCCTGTATCCCTCATCTCTCTCTGAGTGATGGATGGGCTGGAGCTGAAAACACACACGTCACCAGGACTCGCTGCTATTTCTGCCTCTGGGAGCTGCTTTACTTCTAAATCCCTGTGAACCCTGCAGCTCAGAGGCTTGAGCCGATGCAAAGCTATGAAACGGTGTTGAAAATAATCATTGAGCGTCAGAGGACGGCAACGAGATGCTGACGCGACCTGATCGTCTGCTCCAGGCTCTGCTAGTAAATAAAATGTGATTGTGTCCCTCGTGAGTCCGGCTCGTTTTGGTTCTGTAACTTTACCCCAGTGTATCCGGCGGGTTTACACAAATGAGACCTTGCAGGACAACACACGGCCCTGACCGACCGCTGTTCATGTGAAGTCAGCGACTCGCTGGGCTGGTAAATCAACTATGCAGATTCAGAGTAATAGGGAACATGTTAATGATGCTAACGTAACCACACACAGACCTGTTTGTGTGGTTCCTCTAAAATGAGGATTTGTCTCAGTAGGAGGAAAGAAACGGGATGAGACGCTCTGAATTTAGGATTCAGGGGCCGGAGTCTGAGTGTGTATGTTAATGTGGAATTAAAGGGTCTCTCTCTCTCCTCGTGTGTCTCTCTCTCCGCGTCTCTCTGTCTTTTCTTGGGGTGGGTGTATTCGGCTCAGATCCAGGAATGTCCCACAGTCAGTTGAGACCCCCTCCCTCCCTTCCTGTAGACTACCCACCATGCTTTGTTGCTGTTTGGGAGCGTTCTCTCTCTCTCTCTCTCTCTGAAGTTAGTGATCCTCACTCATCCACTCACTCTGTGCGTGCGAGAGCTAAGTCTCCCGTCAGCTCGTCGTCACCGCTCTCTTGAAGATCGAGTGTGTGTTGATCGCGTGGCGGCGGCGTAGCGTTCCCAGAATGCTCCTCAGCTACTCGGACAGACTGAGGACGGGGAAGATCTATAGTCAGAGGGACAGACACGATGGACGAACGGCGGCTCCAGGAGGATGGTGTCGGTAGGATGGCTCTGTGTTCTACAGCTTCGAATGTCTGAAGGGTTGTTTTCCTCTTTGGCTCAAAGTTTGCTGGTGCCTCAGGTTGGTTTAGATGAACTGTCGGTCATGGAGATGTTGTCAGGGCGGCATCAGGCTGAACTTCATTAGAGGAGAGTCGCCCTGTCAGACCCCTGAGCTGTGCTGCAGGGGGTCGGACCCACCACTGCAGGAAGCTCCTCCTGCTGCTTCTGACGCGGCATCTCTGAAACATCACACTTTCTGATTTAGCTGCAGCTCACTTAAAAGCGTGGATGTGAAGTTTGGTTTCTCCATCGGGTCACCAGCGTCATTACTTAGCAGCCGAGCGGCAGGATCAGAGGGATGTAGAGGAGCATCTGTATCTGATGTCATCTTATTTATCTATCGAGCATCGCTCTGTCTTCTGTCTGCAGATAATCAGTTCAGGATGTCCATCCTGGAGCGGCTGGAGCAGATGGAGCGCAGGATGGCAGAGATGGCTGCCCGCGAACGCCAGCAGCATCAGAAGCAGCACCATGGCAACCAGCTGGCCACGCCTCCTCCTCCGCCCCTACCTGAGGACCACGAGCAGGTGAGGACAACACACTCTACCGCTGAGCAGGGAAATCTGCCCTTTCTACCCAACAGCAGAGGTTGAGTGTGAGCCTAAGTGCCGTGAAGCGCTGGGTGACTCCAGAGAGCAGGTTGCATGGAGCCTAGTCTGGGCTAAACGGGCCTAGAACAACTTGACTTGAATGGAAAATCCCTTTAAAACGTCTCTGCAGTCCGACCTCTGCTGAACTCCAGCTCTCTGATGTCAGGGGGAATTCAGCAGATCAAGTCCTCGGTTAAAATAGACTCCGTGTGCCAGAGATAGACCCGACCTTAACAAAAACAATTACGGCTGCTGCACACTTCACTGGCAGGTACGTCGCCTGCACAGCTGCTGAAATCCATCACCAACAGATTTACCTTTCATCTGCTGCTGCTCCTTAGGACACGTCACGTTAGACACGAGCTCCTACAACCCAGCTGAGTCCAGGTTGGGTTCTGCGCTGGTTCCCTCTGTAGAGGATGAACCGAGACGTCTAGATGCCAGACAGATTAAGAGGCTCATCTGGCCTCTAAACTAGCGTGATCCCAAACAGCATGACTCACATGACCAGCTCCCTAACACCAACACTCTGAGGAGACCTGAGAGCAGCTACGAGGCTCCACCTTCAGAGCATGTGTCGTGTTGTGCGGCAGCTGTCTGAGAGCAGGACGGACGAGGAGCAGCTGTGTGGCCTGATAACAGGAGGCGTTTCCAGGTCTGTGCTCCCGTCTCGGCCGCCTGCCTCCCTGCTGCCAGTCACTTATAGCCTCGCCTGCCATGTGCGTCACGGGAGCAGAACAGGTGTAAATGCCAGCGAGAGTGGAGGGAAAACTGGAGGGGAGGGGTACGAACGTAATGTTTCCTATGAGGGGGGGTACGGACGTAATGTTTCCTATGAGGGGGGGTACGAACGTAATGTGTCCTATGGGGGGGGGGGTGTACGAACTTAATGTTTCCTATGGGGGGGGGGTACAAACGTAATGTTTCCTATGAGGGGGGGGACCAGAGGTTCTGGTCCAGGTTCCAGGTCTATAAATGAGGATCCTATGCAGGAACCTGTTGACGCCTGACCGTTAGAGTTCTGTTGAGTCCAGACCACCAAGATGAGCTAGGACAGGATCTAGGAGATGAGCTAGGACAGGATCTAGGATATGAGCTGGGACAGGATCTAGGAGATGAGCTAGGACAGGATCTAGGAGATGAGCTAGGACAGGATCTAGGAGATGAGCTGGGACAGGATCTAGGAGATGAGCTAGGACAGGATCTAGGAGATGAGCTAGGACAGGATCTAGGAGATGAGCTGGGACAGGATCTAGGAGATGAGCTGGGACAGGATCTAGGAGATGAGCTAGGACAGGATCTAGGAGATGAGCTAGGACGTTTTGCACTATTATCTGTAGCTGCTGTGATAATTGAATTTCCCCAACGTGGGATCAATAAAGGATCATCTTATCTTAGGACATGAGCTAGTGCAGGAGCTAGGATGGTCCAGCTACGCAGCCAGTGACTGTCCAGTGTGATGCTACGTAGCCAGGGACTGTCCAGTGTGATGCTACGTTAGTCCACGTAGCCAGTGACTGTCCAGGGCTCCTGGAAGCTGGGTCGTGGCCTCTGTGAGGTGGGAAACCAGCGTTGAAAGGGACAGAGTCACAGTAGTTCACTGCTGTGCGTTGTCTGTGTGTCAGTCCTCCCAGTGGTTCGAGAGGAGGATAGTAGGAGTGTGTGAGCGGATGATGAGAGGAGGACGATGGAGCGGAGGAGGAGGAGGAGGAGGAGGAGGAGGAGGAGGAGGAGAGAGGCTTCATCACTCCGTTCGTCACCGCGGGATGACGCTGCTCCACCTGGCTGCTGCACAGGGATACACACACCTGATCCACACCCTGATCCACTGGAGGTACACACACACACACACCTGATCCACTGGAGGTACACACACACACACACACACACACACACCTGATCCACTGGAGGTACACACACACACACACACACACACACACCTGATCCACTGGAGGTACACACACACACACACACACACACACACACACACCTGATCCACTGGAGGTACACACACACACACACACACCCTCCCTCCTGACTGTTACTGTCCCTGCAGGCGTGTTAACGGTGACAGTCTGGATCTGGAGCAGGAAGTGGATCCTCTCAACGTCGACCACTTCTCCTGCACGCCGCTGGTAAAACGCACGCACGGTGAACAGCTTGCTGTTGCTATGGTTACCGGTGCTCACCGCGCTCTCTGTTCAGATGTGGGCATGCGCTCTGGGCCACCAGGGGGCAGCGGAGCTCCTGTACGGCTGGAACGGTTTGGCTCTGGGGATCCCCGATTCGCTGGGACGCCTGCCTCTGGCCGTGGCTCGCTCCAGAGGACACACCCACCTCGCCGCCGCGCTGGAGGAGCTGCACACGCAGAGCGCGCCGCGGCCCCGGCCGCCGCCCTCGCCTCTGTCCACCAGCCCAGACACAGGTAGCACGCTGTCACACCTGTCTCGTCATGTGACGGGGATCCGGCCGTTCGATTGGCTGTAGCAGTCTTCTCTCTCTGCCCTCCAGGCCTGAGCTGCTCCAGCAGTCTCCCCTCACCCAGTGCTCCCTCCTCCCCCTCACCAAGCTCCGCCTACTCCAGCGGCCCCGCCCCCATGGACACATCCCCCTCCTCTCCCTCATCACCTTCCTCCCTGCCCGTCTCTCCTCCCTCCACCTCCTCCCTCCCCATGTCCTCTCTTCCTCCTGTGTCCGTGTGGGGGGAGGAACCAGCCACAGCTTTCACCACAGGTAAACTCATGATCGCTGACGTTCGTTCGATCCGTCTCTAAACGTGTTGCTGATCATCGTTCTCACAAACTGATGTCGCAGGTTTGAACCCCGGTGGTTCCAGAGTCTCCCCTCTTTTCCTCATGGACTACGAGAGCACCTCCGCCGGACACACAGACGCTTACGCACACGCTCACACGGCGGCTGGGCGGCGGGCGTCCACGCTGGAGGAGCAGCTGCTGAGCTACAGCGAGAACACAGAGAACGAGGAGGAGGAGGAGGAGGAGGACCTGGAGGACGAGGTGCTGCAGGTGATGTTTAGACCATTAGACCATCCAGTCACGTAGCGATGTCACTGAGGCTCCAGACCTTGGAGCCTTGAAGCAGACGTCTCAGTTTAAACCTGGATTAACTCTGTTAATTAACAGTTTTCCACGTTCACTCTGAGGGACTTTAGTTTAGTCTCAGCCTTGGGTGTAGCCATGTTTGTCCCACACTTAAGCCGGGTTTAAGTTGATTTGTAGAGATTCTCAGCTTCATTTTCAGGCCTAACAAGGTTTTCTGTCTGCACGTCATTCTCTGTTGCTATGGTTACCCCCCCACCCCCGCACAACAGGTTGACATGGCGACACTAGCAGAGCAGATAATTGAGGCGACTCCTGAGCGAATCAAACAGGACGACTTCCCCAGAGCGGCGGAGTCTGCGCTCAGGGAGAGACGAGACAACCCCGCCATGCAGGACACCTGGCTGGCCACCTACCTCGAGACGGTCGACGCCCACTCCCCGCCCAGGTAGGCCCCGCCCCCACGATGCACGTGAACCAGTGTTACCACACAGACAGCGCCGCTGATGGATGGGCTTGTTGGTGCCCGTGCAGGCGGATGTGTCCCCCCTCGCCCCTCAGTGCTCTGGCCCTCCAGAGGCTCCGCCCCCCGTCGTCCACAGCCTGGGCAGAGTTTCTAAACGCCTCGGCCAATGGGAGGATGGAGAGAGACTTCGCCCTTCTGACGCTGACGGACGGCGAGCAGAGGGAGCTGTACGAGGCGGCCAGGATCATCCAGAACGCCTTCAGGAGATACAAGGTACACAGGACGCCGTCGCCACAGCCTACAGTGGTTCCTCCCAGCATGCACTGCCAACCGCGTCTGTGTCTGCAGGGCCGCAGGTTGAAGGAGCAGCAGGACGTGGCCGCCGCCGTCATCCAGAGATGCTACAGGAAGTACAAACAGGTGTGTGCTGGCGTGTGAGCCGAGTCTGTGCAGCTTCACTAACACCGCGCTAACGCTGTCTCTCTCCTTCCTCTGGCTAGCTAACGTGGATAGCGCTGAAGGTAACGCGGCTGTAGGTGTAGTGATGTCATCCGTCTGTGTGTGACTGGACGCCTGAACCCCCCGTGTGCTGTGATTTGTCTGAACATCTCTGCTTCACCGCTGCCTCCGTTGGTTGTTTAGCTTCTATTCACGACGAATCGACGTTTCTCTCACCAGTTCTAGTCGTAGACAGGAATCCTAGCGCTGACGGTTCAGGGTGAGCAGAGATGTCGCTGACTCCGCCCTGGGCACCGACACGTCTGTCTGTCTCCGCAGTACGCGCTCTACAAGAAGATGACCCAGGCGGCCATCTTGATCCAGTCCAAGTTCAGGTCCTACTACGAGCAGAAGCGCTTCCAGCAGAGCCGGCGGGCGGCCGTGCTCATCCAGCAGTACTACCGCAGCTACAAGGAGTACGAGAGGCTGAAGCAGGCGCCGAGGGGAGCGGCCAGCCACAACCCCAAGATCAAGTAGGAGCCGGGTCGAACCGTCCGCACACGCAGTAGGAGTACATCAGAACCGTCTGTCAGAACCGTGCAAACATGCATCAGAACCGTCTGCACACAGTGTAGAAACACATCAGAGCAGTCTTAACCATCCAAACATGCATCAGAACCGTCGGTCAGAACTGTCCAAACATGTATTAGAACCGTCTGCACACGCTGCAGAAACACATCAGAACCACCTTGTCCGCATTCTAGAAACGGGTTCTGGCATCTGGACCAGCAGCTTGGTCAGTCTAGCATCCAACAGAACCGTTTGTTTACAGGTTGGTTTCACTTCCCTCCTGCAGAAACTGGACTCACGTTCAGGGTCCAGATGCCACGACTCCACTTCCAGAACTGACGCGTCTCAAACATCAGCTGTGTCTGAGTTAGGAGCTGAAGGTTGCAGAGGTTTGCGTCTCATGTGACAGTAGCTGTAGCCTCCGGTCCAGAACCCAGAACCGCCTTAGATTCAGGCTGCAGACGCCACTGACTAAACGCTCGGTCTCTGCCGGCGGTTGACTAACGCTGGTCGTGTGTCGCCAGGGGGTCGTTCCTGACCAAGAAGCAGGACCAGGCGGCTCGGAAGATCATGAGGTTCCTGAGACGCTGCAGACACAGGTGACGTTTCCGGTTCCTGCACCTTGTCAATGAGAAGTGAAGTCTGAGGATCTGCCGCTGATTCCTCTCACCTGGTTTCACTGCAGGATCAAAGAGCTGAAGCAGTCGAGGGAGCTGGAGAGGAGAGGACTCGCCACGTAATCCACGCCTTCCTTTCATCCCTTCGTCCACCTGCGTGGAGGCGGAGTTTCAGGTTTACTGTGATGTTCGACGGATGAGCGACGCCTTTCGGCTGCTCCCTCGTCGACCTTCCCTCCTGCTTGAATGTAGCTGAACGTCGCCTCCTTGCCATGACTCTGTGGGGTTTCCTCCCCCTGACGACCACGGTCCAGTTAGTGCAGACAGTCCGAACGTTCCCGACCCGTCAGAAGCACCAGGCAGAGTCTGGTCCACTGGGCCGAGCCGGGCTTGGAACCACCCTGTGGTTGTTCTTGACTGTAGCTGCCTGGATGAACGTTATCGTCGCCGCGGGGCCTTTAGGGAAACGTGTCGTCAGCTCAGGGCAGCAACCCCACGGGGTCGTCGCCCACTTTCTCCTTCCCACGATGCACTGCGGTGTTCCTGACGCCGGGCCAGCAGGCCGTGGGGGCTGGGCTACGCGGTTCGGATGAGAACGTTGTGTGTTCTTCAGTGTACGTGACTATCAGAAAGCTACTACGAGTATATTTACACACGTTAACATAGATCCGTATAAGTATATATATATTCTACAGTGGGACTATAGATCTGGGTGTTTTATTTATTACAGCATGAACTGTTGTGCGTATGAGTGTGTGCTGACTGTAAGGTTGAGTCTTAAGGAACCCGCCCACGACCTCTGACCTCTGGCTTCCAGGCAGAACCGTTTATTCAAGGGTTGATCTGTTCATGTTCTCTGAGTGAACTAGAAATGAGGGCGTTGATGCCTGAAGCTGGCGAAGGCCCATCAGCTGGTCGTGGTTTGGTGAGGACCCGTCCTCCACGCTGGTAGCGCAGCTGCTCCATCCAGCGTCTGTTGCTACGGTGACGTCTGTCGTGGCTGCATGGATGAGGTCAGAGGTCCGGCTGGGTTCCCTTCAAACCGCTCAGGACTGGTTTTATGAGGTGTGTTCAGCCGAGCGTGAGCTTTTATCACCACGAGCTTTTCTTGTGCTTGTTTCCTGTTTGAGCTGAAATGAAAGCGTCCAGTTGTTGTTCAGCTGCTGCAGTGAAGCTTTGCATGAGTTTGTATTTAACTGTTCTGCATTTCAACCTTTAAAATGAAACCCTTCCATCGTCCTGATGAATAAAGCAGCTGTTTGCTATTTGACCTCGTCCTGTGTCTGTTTCCCGTCGGGTCCCATGGAAACATGGAGCTCATCCCTTCTGATGAGACAGGATGAGATCCTTTTAAAATCAGCGGAGTTTGTTTCCTGTAAACCATAGGTGTCGAACTCTGGCCCACGGGCGAAATTTGGCCTGTGAAGCTACAACGAATGACTATTAATATATATATATATAAATAAAGTGTTATCTCATCTTATCTTATTAGACCTGGTCCGCCGGTAATTAGCATGTACCGCTAATACTACAAATCCCAGAATGCTCTGTTGGCGTTTTGGCGTCAGTCGTGACAGGACCCATTAACTCCTCTGTTGACCGTAGTCATAGAGACCTTATGCTAATACCCTTCACAGCATTGTTTCCTGATCTTTATTATCACTGTGAAGCGAATGTAGACACTTGTCTACTTGCTCACTGTTGACCAGAGCGACAGCTTCTGGGTCATTGAACGCCTCATTTCTCTGCCTGACTCGGAGCAGAAGACACAGATGGATCGTTTTCAACTCGCCGGGAATTCAACGATTTACAGTCTTTGGACACGAAACTCACACAAGTCGCAGATTAAAGTATCGGCTCTCGGTGGTTTTTGTGATTCGTGTTACGGTTTCGCTGCAACGAGCCCGTTTAACAGGCTTCGCTTTCATCGGTGAATGCTACAGCTACAGCAGGTCACTGACAGGATGTGTGCTGAGCTGCTCAGTTGGCCTCGTGGTTAGTCTGCTGCGAGAGGCTACTGGTTCAAATCCCGCTGGACTAGTGACTTTTTAAAAGTGATGTTTATTGTCATCACATTGAATCTGATGTTCTGCTTGTTGTAACAATGCTTTAAAAATGTCAGGAAAGTCTATCAACATGTTTTAGGCGTTTTCTATACTTTTACTGTTTGGATCAACTCAACTGTGTTTTCTTAAATGTTTTAATTATAAATACATATTTAATATTATTTCATTATGCTTTATTTTGAAATTTAAGACTTAACTTGTTCTGATTGTAACGGGTTCCCCTGTCACTTCCATGTCTCTTCTACTACATTATGTGTCTCGGTGGTTTTCTTCTGTTTATTGATGAGGCTCCTGCATGAACAAAGTCACAAACATCTCGTTCTGTCTCACTTGCACAAAGTCGGTTCCTGTTCACAGAAAGTTCTCGTGAGCAGAGCGATAGCAGGACGAGACACATGCTCAGTGTGTAAACTGCTAAAACTCCACTTTTACGAGTCGTCTCCTCGGTGTCAGAGTCGTCAACATGTTCACGTTGCTTAGACAAACATCTGTGAAGACATTGTGGGACATTGAGGCTGTTCATGTATTTGCTTTGTTGCTCTGATGTGAAGCTTCCTCCTCAGTCAGGCAGCTCCTCACAGAGGCCTCTGAAAGTGACAGTGCAGCATAACAACCCAGTACAGGGAAACTTTATGCAAGCAAATATTAAATAATAATATTCAATAATAAATATTGAAAATCGGGATTTGGGTGATGTTTCAACAAGTAATAATATGAACTGTCCCAACAATTTAATGCTGGTTACATGAACATGTTTAGCTCTTTTTTTAACCTCTTGTATTTTTCTTAAACTGCCTTTAAGAACTTTTTAAACTCTCCAGCTACAGTCAACGGTTCTTGGGAATAAATTCAGCATCACAGCCTTCACAGAGCATTTTCTTACTTATTCTAGTTTAGTATAAGCTTTGCTTGTTCCATATCCACTTTTTAAGCGAAACTTGTTTGGGTCCATAAGAAAAGGTTCATAAGATAAGACTTTATTTATCCTGCAGTGGGGAAATTCTGGTGACCCAGCAGCAGTAGAGAACAGTTGGAAAAATAAGAAAATACAAAAAAGTTGCAATAGTTACAAAAAAAAAAGAGTAAAATATGTTACACATTATATACAAAAAAGAAAATGTACATATTTAAACATAAACATCAAAATGCAAAGTGCCAAATGAAAAAAAAAAAAGAAGAAGAAAAACAAAATAAAAAAATAACCTACATGCAACATGTTCACCGCACGGCACACATCACACTATGAACATGCTTCAGTCATGTTGGTGTGTTGTAGAGTCTTGTTGTCGTGGGGATGAAGGACGTCCGGTAGCTCAGTCCTGCACTTCGGGTGCAGCAGTCTCCGCTGTGTGAGCTGCGTTGGTCCTCCACGGTTTGGTGCAGGGGGTGGGAGGGGTTGGCCAAGATGGACGACAGTTTCGCCCGCGTCCTTCTGTTGGCCACCACCTCGATGGACTCCAGTGGGCAGCCCAGGACAGAGCCAGCTTTCTTCACCAGTTTGTTCAGTCTGTTTCTGTCTCTGTCACACAACGCCGTAGAGGACTGATGCCACCACCGTGTCATAAACAGTCCGTAGGAGAGCCCTGCACACCCCAAAGGACCTCAGTCGCCTCAGCAGGTGGAGGCGACTCTGGCCCCTCCTGTACAGGGCATCAGAGTTGTCAGTCCAGTCCAGGTTTTTGTTGAGGTGGACACCCAGATATTTGTAAGTGTCCACCATCTCCATCCCAGAACCCCTTATGCAAACCGGCGGCAGTGGTGCTGGTTTCCGCCGGAAACCGACGTCTTCCACAGAGCCGGGACCCTCTCCAGGCTCAGACTCAGGTTGAACATGTACAGGACCACCTCACTGAGCTGGTCTGCACACTCCCTGAGGAGCCTGGAGCTGATGTTGTCAGGGCCTGTGGCCTTCCTGGCCTTGTTCTTCCTCAGCTCTCTCCTGACCTGGTCCAGAGAGAGGCAGAGGGGGGTGGGGGGAGACTGGTCCGAAGCTGTGGCCTGAGCGGGGTCCTCAGTTGTTTTATGTGGAAGAAGATTTTCAGTAAATATCAATGTTGGCCCACGACTTTGTTCCACTTTTGAATTTTGGCCCAGTGTGTATTTGACGACCCTGCTGTAAACGATCAGTATCGGCTGCCTGTGCAGCAGGTCGGTCCTGGAGGCTGGAGTCCAACCATCCACCTGCTCTGAAGAACCTGGAGTTAACAGTTACTGGTGAACTTTAAATGTCAGTACAACAGTGAAAGAAGTGGTTTGACACTATGTAGGTGAGTTATCACGAGAAACGGGTCAGACGGACGCAGTAAAGGTTCAATCGACCAGAACCGGCAGCAGGTGCTGCTAGAAGCGATGGTTCGACCTGTGGAGGTTCGGCTTCGTGGTTTCCACCTTTGTAACGATGAAAACGTCCAGAAAACACGCGGATCACATGTTTACGCTGCTCGTCAACGGGAGCTTCTGCCGAAAGTCATCTGATAAATGACGACGGTCTTTGTTCCTGTCATCCGACCAATCAGAGCAGACGTTGTTCTCGCGAGGTTTAAAGTGACGCATTTAGGTTCGCGCTGTAATTTTTATGTCTCACATTAATAGAACTGATTTATCGTGGACAATAAAATATGTCACAATTTAAAAAGCATACTTTTCAGTGTAAACAACCAGGAAGTTTGCTTGTGATGGCGTTGAGTCAGTTGACCTGAGCAGTGGGATAAAAAGACACCAGGGACTGAATAAAAACCTAAAACACACTGAACAGTTCAAGGAGGAAGGTTTTCTGACTGGAACCAGCAGGAACCAGCCTCTGCTCTCACTACTGTGTCTCCTGGTGTAACTGATGAGACGAATTAGCCTCCAGCTGCTGAGACTGACTCCTCTGCAGGGAGCAGCCTCTGTGAGGACACTCTGTGACTCTGTGTCTGTGGGGAGCAGGCAGCAGGACACAAAGAGACTCAACCAGCTGCTCAGGAGGTTCTGTCCTGGCTCCACCGGACTCTGGAGGAGGACGTGGACAAGCTGACGTCCTTCATGGACGATGCTTCTCACTGCATCAGACAGTGGAGACTGATCCAGAGTCAGTGGAGGAAGGAGCCTAGGTCCTGTAAATGTCTTTATAAATCACATTAATATTCTACACAGTTTATGACATGTATAACATTTTATATTAATATTTTAAGGCATTATATGTTTAACAGTGTCACTTTGTCTGTTCCGCTTTTATTTTGAAAAAGCGCCGTTTACTTCTTCGGATGTTTTTTTTGTGACTTCCGCTATTCTCTCGTCGCAATGTGATGTTCACGAATCGTCTGAACGGTAAAAACCTTTAAACACTTAAGTTATTTATCATGTTCATCCATTTGAATCTTTACTTTATTCGTTAGAGTTTACATTGTGATTTACTTTATTATTTGTGTTGCTCCTACATGTTATTTTTAAGAGCTCTGAACTGTGAGGGTGTGTGAAGCTACAGCATGTGGTAGCTGATGGCAGAAAGTCTTTGATGAGCCCTGGAAAAGCGGAATGAGGTGAGAAGGAAGATAGGTGGAGTTTATTATTATCAGAAGGGATATTGTTCAAGGAAAAGAGAGTCAATACTTTATTTGTTTATGGGTTTATTGCACATGTCATCAATATAAAACCAATATATTCTTTCTTTAAACAATTATATTCTGTTTCATTTAAAAGAAGCATGTGATATTTCATTTGTTATGAAGGTTTAAACACATTTCATATTTCATATTGGTCATTTGTTAAAATAGTTTGTATTGGGTGTAAACATGATTAATACGTGAAGATGATTTATGTGCAAATTTGTGAAATGGAATGCATTTTGTATTTCTGTTTATTCTGTAGTTTTCACAGTGTTCATGGTGCTCGTTGAGAGGAAGAAATAAACTGACTAACAAAAATATCAATATCACAAATTTATTCCTTCTTTTCAGGTACATAAAGTATAAAAGATTGTTTCTTACATTTTCTCTTTTATGTTGTATAGGATGCTAACTGAAGAATCTATGAAATTTAATTCCTGGTTAATATCTAGATGAAGATGCTTCTAATGTATAAATCACACCTTTAACTGAGACATTAACATAAAGTGTAAATGTGCTGGTTTGAACTTTGGCTCTTCTTCATCTTTGTTTCCATCCAACCAGAACTGAGCTGTCAGAACCAGAACTGAATGCACATCAGTGGACTGAACAACCAGTCAGACTCAATTCAATTCAATTCAACTTTATTTATATAGCGCCAATTCACAACATCAGTTATCTCAAGGCACTTTACAAGTAAGGTTTTAAGACCTTACACAACTAAACCCAACAATTCCCACATAGAGCAGCTTTTAATTGGAGCCAATCGATAAATTGTACATTTAAATAGCAACAGTGGAGGAAGAAACCTCCAGCAGACCCAGGCTCAGTGTGGGCGGCCATCTGCCTTGACCGGTTGGGGTGAGGGGATAGAGAAGAGAGAAAAGAACAACAACAACAACAACAACAACACAAGCAGCAACAGACTCAGGCAGGATGGTTGGACCAACAGCTGAACACTGAGACACACGACTCTGAGTCTGACGATACCTGGAGATGAGAATAGAGAGAGACAGAAAGAGAGAAACACAACTAGGAGAGAACAGAGACAAAGTTAGTCACATGTGGACATGGAGGCATGTTAGTGGATGGAATAGATAGAAAACCAGAGGAGCTCAGTGAATGAAGGAGGTTCCAGCATCTAAGCCTGTAGCAGCTGAACTAAGAGATGGTTCAGAGTGACCAGAACCATCTCTAACTATATGCTTTGTCAAAAAGAAAGGTTTTAAGCCTAGTTTTAAAACTAGAGAGGGTGTCTGCTTCTCGAACCTGGACTGGAAGCTGGTTCCATAGGAGAGGAGCTTGGTAGCTAAATGCTCTGCCTCCCATTCTACATTTAGAAACTCTAGGAACCACAAGTAGACCAGCGCTCTGAGAACCAAGCGTTCTGTTGGGAGCATAAGGAGCCATGAGGTCTTTAAGATAAGATGGAGCTTTATTATGAAGAGCTTTGTAGCTAATGTTGGAGAAATGTGATCTCTCTTCCTGAGTCCAGTCAGACTCTGGCTGCAGCATTTGAATTAACTGGAGGATTTTCAAAGAGTTATTGGGACAACCTATGAGTAGCGAGTTACAGTAGTCAAGCCTAGAAATAACAAATGCATAGATTCATATTTCAGCATCACTCTGTGAGAGGATGCTCCTAATTTTAGCAACATTCCTCAGGTGGAAGTAGGCGGTTCTAGAGATTTCTTTAATATATGGTGTAAAGGACAGATCTTGGTCAACAATGACACCAAGGTTCCTGACAGTAGAACTTGAAGCTAACGTTATGTCATCCAGAGTAACAATCTGATTCAATAAAGAGTCTCTCTGGTTTTTAGCACCAATTATAATAACCTCAGTTTTATCTGAATTCAGTTGTAGAAAGTTATGGGACATCCAGGATTTGATATCATTTAAACAAGTTTGAAGTTTGACTAATTGGTTTGTTTCCTCTGGTTTCATGGACAAATATAACTGAGTATCATCTGCATAGCAGTGGAAATTTATAGAATGTTTTCTAATAATGTTACCAAGGGGAGACATGTAAAGACTGAAAAGTATTGGACCAAGCACAGAACCCTGTGGAACTCCAAAGCTAATTCCTGTGCGGATGGAAGATTGATCATGAACATGAACAAATTGGAATCTGTTCAACAGATAAGACTTAAACCATCCAGTGCTTTTCCTTTAATCCCAATGCTATGTTCCAGTCTCTGCAATAGAATCTTGTGATCTATCGTATCAAAAGCTGAACTAAGATCTAACAGGACAAGTACAGAAACTAGACCATTGTCTGAAGCTGTGAGAAGATCATTAGTGACTCTAATCAGAGCTGGTTCTGTCTGTGATGGATCTGAATCCTGACTGGAAATCTTCATATAGGTCATTTCTACGCAAGTGGTCACATAATTGTTTAGCTACGGTTTTTTCAAGAACTTTAGAAATAAAGGTCAGATTAGATGTTGGCCTATAATTTGCAAGTTCTCTAGGGTCAAGAGTAGGTTTTTTCAATAAAGGTTTGACCACAGCAACATTAAAGCCTGTGGTACGTAGCCTGTAACCAGAGACTGGTTGGTTTGATTTAATGTGGACGTGCTGATTAATGGAAGAATTTCTTTGAGTCTAGTTGGGATTGAGTCTAAGAGACAAGTAGCTGATTTAGCAGAGTTAATTATTGAAGTTAAGATCTGCAGATCGGTTTATGACTTTTGTTGACAGATTGTGATAAATCTTTTCTCTAATGGTTCTGATTTTATTAGTTGTAGGAGCCATTATTTCTTTCGATGTATTTATTGGTTTGATTTAAGGTTAAGGTTAATGGTGTATTTGCACTTCCTGTCTGGTGGCATGTGGAGCCTATCACCTCTAGGCCAGGAGGATATATATATATAGGTGGTGTGGCCACCGTGCGGTAACGGGAGGTCATACAGTTTTGTACCGCTTTAGGTTGCAGGCGCTATCTTAGGCATTGGACCCATAACCTCATGGTATCTTTTACATTTCTTTTCTGATTATTCATTTGTTTCGTTTGATCAATGATTAATTTCATCTACTTTGTACAACAATAAAATAAACGAAATATCATGGAACACCATCGACGCCTGGACAATTAATTGAAGCGCGTTCGAACAAGACTCCCCGTTCAAAAAGGGGCGACTAAAAGAAGGTTGGATAGTCGCCATAACAAAGTACAAAAACTGGACCTGATGAGGAAGGAGCCGTCATTCGTCATTCATTCATCTGCAGTCGTTCTCTGAGGATAACTACTCCTTAAGGTATGGAGCAGGAAGCATGGAGGGGCCGCGAGTCCAGTCGGCATCAGGAAATGTGGAGCGGCGTCGCGACCCGCAGAGTTTTTCTAGGAGCTAAAAACAACTACGGACAATCATGGTACGACTTTCATTCATAACATTTCGATTGATTGTTTCATTCATATATTAAGAAGCGGAAAGCCACACATGGTGGCGTGTGAATGCGTGTGTTACGCAACAGGTTGAAGCGTCTGAGGCTCAGGCCGCTAATCACAAGACGGCACAATATCATTATTGACTATAATATGAATAAATGGATTCAAACAGTGAAGCCGAGGCCGTTGTCGGTCAACAAGGAAAGAGGCAGAGGAAGTATTCACTGAAGGGAACCACCTTCGCCATCGAAAGGCTTCAAAGGGAACGAAATGAGGTTTTCAAAAAGGCAAATAACATAAGAAGAGCCATTATACAGCTCTGGTCATCGGACACAAGCCCATCTGCTGTCATACAACATTTAAAGGAGTTTAATATGTCAGGCAAAAATGCTTCCTCCTTACACAACACTTTATTAACTGAATTCCCTTTAAAGGAGGATGAACGAAGAAAGCAAGACGCATGGTTCCAGGATAAGTGCGCCGCAAACGACGCTTTTGTGAATGAAGTGCGCGCTTGGTTAAGTGAAAACGGAAACGAATGACCAAGATCTGGATGTTAACATTAACGTTGCATCGAATGAAGGTGGCTTGGACGATCATTGTTTAAAACCAGGAGACAGCGCGTCAAACTTATCCGGTAAGCGGCTCGAGTCAACGCAGCCACTCGTCCGGATCTTGCACATCAGCTCGAAAATTAGCTGCGGCAGAGAAAGCAGCTCTGATGGAGAAAGCTGCCGCGTTGAAAAGGAGACACGAGCTGGAGGAACAAGAGGAAAAAATACGGAAACAAAAGGAACAGTTGGAACTAAACGCTCAAATAGCTGCTGCAGCAGCAAGACTTTCAGTGTTGGAGGACAGTGATGTGGGGGAATATTCAGGCTCAGATGGAATGAACTCTTACGTGAGTAAAGGACTTAAAGAAAAAAGGATGGACATTAATCCACTGGTAAAGGAGTTTGAGGAGGAGGAGGAGCCCAAACTCGTTGATGCTGCTCAGCCGAGCTTAAAGGCAGTTTCTACGTCTGCATCAGATGTGAAACCTAAACCATATCACAACCACAGGTTACGCTTCCAAACTCAATCACCGTATCATCAGCAGGACGAAATGAAGGACGTCACTGTCAAATCCGGTTTACAGTCGAAGGATAAACCAACTATATTAAGTCATCATTCTCTGTTGAACCCAAATGCTTCTATTCATTCAGCTCCACGTCATCAGCAGAAACATTCTACTACACAAGCTGCACCTGTCGTGGACAGTAATGCAATTTGTACCATCATGCAAAAGCAAAATGAAATTACATCGATGTTGGTGCAGCAACAGTTGGCAGCTGCTCTACCCCAGCGAGAGGTCCCTGTGTTCGATGGCAACCCATTGCATTGTATTTCCTTCTTGAGAGCCTTTGAACACTGCGTGGAGGAGAAGACCAGCAACTATCAGGACTGTTTATAGTTCCTTGAACAGTTTACCAGAGGGCAACTGAGGGAGCTGGTGAGAAGCTGTATGTATATGTCACCACAGCAGGGATACCAAAGGGCTAAAGGACTTCTACGGGAGCACTTTGGAAATGAACATCAAATATCTACAGCATACTTGGACAAGGTTATGGCTTGGCCAGTGATCAAATCTGAGGATATTCCAGCTCTGCAAGACTTTTCTCTGTTTTTAAGGGGATGTTGTAATGCTATGTCAGAAACCCAGTACATGGAAGAGTTAAACGTGCCATCTTATATGAAGCAAGTGATCATGAAGTGGCCTTATAAGTTACGTGAAAGGTGGAGAGTTGCAGCCTGCGAGCTGCAGGAACGGCGAGGCTTCAGGGCAACTTTTAATGACATGGTCAACTTTCTGGAGCATCAAGTTAAAATCTTGTCTCATCCTCTGTTCGGAGACATTTCTGACAGAAGATCAAATCCCGTAATAAAGCGCGGAACATGGAATAAAGGCCAGTCAAAGTCCCATATCAAAGGTAGCACCTTTGATACATCAACAACAGCCAGTGAACATCCCACAACCTATCCACCTATCGCACAGCAGCAATGGAGACAACCAGCTACTACTAAAGGTTCGACCTCAGCAGCCTGTCCTTACTGTGAGCAGACCCATTTCATATTGAAGTGTCCAAACCTCAACAGGATTTCTCATAGGGAGAAAATCGAATTCCTAAAAGGAAAGGGAATATGTTTTGGATGCTTAAGGGTCGGCCATATGAGTAAGGAATGCAGGAGTCGTCTTGTACGTGACAAGTGCAACCTGAAACATCCTACTGTTCTTCATTTAGACAACAAAGACCAGGTTAGAGCACAGAGTACTTCAGTCAATAGTGCGTTTGTGACCCACAAGGCCGGTGCTTATAATGGGGCCGGAGACCAGGACTGTACTCTCTCTGTTATTCCTGTTCAAATAAAATCCAAGAAAGGACATAAGGTGTTGCAAACGTATGCATTCTTAGATCCTGGAAGTTCTGCTACGTTCATCACGGAGGGGCTTATGAAACAGCTTAACCTCCAAGGCACGAAGCGTAGCATCTTGCTTCGCACTATGGGCCAAGAAAGGCTGGTCCACAGCTATCAGGTCAAAGGTCTGGAGGTCGCCGGATTGGATGAGAACACCTTTCTGGAGCTCCCAGAAGCTTATTCACAGGAAGCCATCCCAGTGTCAAAAAACAGAGAAGGACATTGAAAGGTGGGAATACTTTAATAACATTAAGATTGCAGAATTGGACTGTGACGTGCAGCTTTTAATTGGAACTAATGCACATCACCTCATGGAACCATGGGAGATTATTAATAGTCAAGGCAACGGTCCATACGCTGTGAGGACCCGATTAGGATGGGTTTTAAACGGACCTTTAAGGGGCAGTCAAAGGAGTTGTTCGACTGTTTATGCTAATAGGATTTCTGTTGCCAAATTGGAGGAACTATTAATATCACAGTACAATCAGGACTTCAGTGAGAAAACACTGGAAGAGGTGCATGAAATGTCAGTTGAGGACAAGAGATTCATGGAGATATTGGAAGGATCAGCTTGTGTGCTGGATGGGCATTACTGCTTGGATTTGCCATTTAAAAGAGACAACGTAAGCCAAACAATCGGAGGATTGTGGAACAGCGTATTCACAGCCTTAAAAGAAGATTTGAGAGGGACAAGGCCTATAAGGAGGAGTATACAGCATTGGTCACAGACCTCATTAAAAGCGGTTATGCAGAAGTGGTGCCGCATCAACAGCTGGAAACCAACCGTGGAAAGGTGTGGTACCTCCCCATCACGGCGTCTACCATCCAAGGAAGAAGACATTGCGAGTGGTTTTTGACTGTGGAGCAAGCTACGAAGGACCATCATTGAATAGCCAGCTGTTACAGGGGCCGGACCTCACTAACTCTCTTTTCGGCGTACTGACCAGATTCAGGGAGGAGAATGTTGCTCTGATGGCAGATGTACAGGCTATGTTCCATCAAGTAAAGGTATCAAAGGATCATGTGGATTTTCTTCGCTTCTTGTGGTGGCCTGCAGGAGACACGTCAGTCAGCCCAGTGGAGCATCAGTTCACCTTTTTGGAGCAGTTTCTTCTGCAAGTTGTGCTAACTACGCTCTGAGAAGGACAGCAGTAGATCACACGGACACTTACGATAAACTTGTGACTGATACTGTTTATCATAACTTTTATGTGGATGATTGTCTTAAGTCTGTAGCTACAGAACAATCAGCGATTAAGTTGGCAGAAAATCTGACTGACTTGTGTTCAAAAGGAGGATTTAAGCTATTGAAGTGGATGAGCAACAGCAGGGCGGTGCTGTCATCCATCCCCGAAGTAAGGCGTTCACAACCGATCAGGCAGCTTCACCTGCAACGAGACAGTCTACCCGTGGAGAAGGCTTTAGGTTTGAGCTGGTGCGCAGAAAGTGACGCTTTTGTTTTTCAGTTATCCGTGGAAAGAAAGCTTCACACTAGACCAGCATTTTGTCAATGGTCAGCTCTATTTATGACCCATTGGGTTTTCTCGCTCCATTCACTTTGTTACCAAAACTGCTACTACAGGAAATGTGCATGCAGAGACTGTCCTGGGACGATCCTGTTCCCCAGCTAATGTTGCATCAATGGACGACTTGGATCCACGACCTGGAGAAGATATCAGAGCTTAAAGTGTCCCGCTGTATCAAGCCCAGTAGCTTTCACGGACCTTTCCAGGCTCAGCTGCATCATTTTGCAGATGCTAGTGAACATGGATACGGTACAGTGTCTTATTTAAGGCTGGAGAATGAGAAAGGAAACGTGCATCTAGCTTTTATGATGGGTAAAGCCAGAGTAGCACCATTAAAGCAAACAACAATTCCCCGCCTTGAACTTACTGCCGCTGTTCTAGCTGTGAAGGTAGATAGAATGAAGGACCTGTTACTTAAGCTAAACAACTCGTGTTTCTGGACAGACAGTCAGACGCTGCTAAAATATGTCAACAATCAGAGCAAACGATTTTATACTTTTGTTGCAAATAGGGTAGCAGCAATAAGAGAGGCAACAGACACATCTCAGTGGAGGTACATTTGTTCTAAATCCAATCCAGCCGACGAAGCATCTAGAGGACTTACTGCAGATGTTTTCTTGGCCCGTGAGAGGTGGATCAAAGGCCCAGATTTTCTCACAAGACCCGAGCAACATTGGCCAGCGACACTGGAAATACAACCTGTTTCTCCTAAGGACCCAGAAGTGAAAAGAGACGTTTTGGTGAACATTATCAGCACAAAGAGTGAGGATCCCATGACTGAACTTATTCATTATTTTTCAAGCTGGATAAGACTGAAAACGTCAATCGCTTGGCTGCTGAAGTTTAAGGATATTTTACTAGGTCTAAGTAGAAAAAGGAAACAACTGATGACTGGGCATCCCGCCTCCGTTCCCCCTCTCACTCCCAAGGAAATCGAGAAGGAGATGAAAAGGGCCAGGAATGACATTTGTAGGCAGAGTCTATCAGTAAGTGATCTCTCCAAAGCGGAAGTTATTATCATTTCCTATAGTCAACACATAAGATTCAAAGAAGAGATCGATTTCTTGCAAAGAGGAGGAACCTCTGTTAGAAAGAGGAGCGACACCTACAAACTTGATCCAGTTTTGAAGGACGGTTTATTAAGAGTAGGTGGAAGACTGAGTCGTTCATCTTTACCTGAAGAGCAGAAGCATCCTGTTATTCTCTCCAAGGATCAGCATGTTTCCAAGCTTATTTTGCAGCATGTACACCAGCAGCTTGGACATGCGGGAAGAAACCATATGCTATCCACCCTCAGGAAGAAGTATTGGATTACTAACGCTACCGCAGCCTGTAGGAGGATCATCTCTGAGTGTCCCGTCTGCAGACGTCACAGGGGAAAACCATCTGAGCAGAAAATGGCAGATATGCCAAAGGAACGCATCTGCCCAGATCTGCCACCTTTTACCAACGTAGGCGTGGACTATTTTGGACCTATAGAGGTAAAACGAGGACGTGCAATGGTGAAAAGATACGGAGTAATCTTCACTTGTATGGCAAGTAGAGCTGTGCACCTGGAAGTGGCACATTCACTAACCACTGACTCATGCATCAATGCAATAAGACGTTTTATATGTCGTAGGGGCGAAGTGCGCCAGATGAGATCAGACAACGGCACAAACTTTGTTGGTGCAGAGCGAGAGCTGAGAGAGGCTTTCGTAGCGGTTGATCATAATAAAATCCACCAGGTTCTATTGCAGAAAGAAGTCGATTGGATCTTTAACCCTCCGGCTGCATCACATCATGGTGGTGTCTGGGAGCGTCTCATCCGAATGGTCCGCAAGGTGTTGTTTTCTGTTTTAAAACAACAATCTGTGGATGATGAAAGTTTACAAACCATTCTGTGAAGCTGAGGCTATTCTCAACGATCGCCCAATAACCAAGGTTTCAGATGATGTAAACGACTTGGAGGCCCTTACTCCAAACCACATCCTTCTACTCAAAAGAAAGCCTTTCCTTGCTCCTGGTGTCTTTGAAGAAAAGGATTGTTACGTGAGAAGACGGTGGAGGCACGTTCAGTATCTTGCAGACCTATTCTGGAAGAGATGGATAAAAGAATACCTGCCGCTGCTGCAGGAAAGACAAAAGTGGTCCAAGCCTCGAAGAAGCTTTGTGGTTGGTGATGTTGTCGTGGTGGTGGATCATACTGCTCCTCGTGGTTCCTGGATCCTGGGAAGGGTTATGAACGTTTACCCTGATAAAAATGGACTTGTGCGTGCCGTGCAGTTGAAGACGAAGACGGGACAATTGGAGAGACCCATCTCAAAAATCTTTCTTTTGCAAGAAGCAGTTTAATTTGTATGAAATTGCATGATGCTGCATGTTTTTTGGCTCCTTTGATTTGAATTGTGCTGTTTACACAATTGGGGCCGGTGTGTAGGAGCCATTATTTCTTTCGATGTATTTATTGGTTTGATTTAAGGTAAGGTTAATGGTGTATTTGCACTTCCTGTCTGGTGGCATGGTGAGCCTATCACCTCTAGGCCAGGAGGATATATATATATAGGTGGTGTGGCCACCGTCCGGTAACGGGAGGTCATACAGTTTTGTACCGCTTTAAGTTGCAGGCGCTATCTTAGGCATTGGACCCATAACCTCATGGTATCTTTTACATTTCTTTTCTGATTATTCATTTGTTTCGTTTGATCAATGATTAATTTCATCTACTTTGTACAACAATAAAATAAACGAAATATCATGGAACACCATCGACGCCTGGACAATTAATTGAAGCGCGTTCGAACAAGACTCCCCGTTCAAAAAGGGGCGACTAAAGGAAGGTCGGATAGTCGCCGTAACATTAGTAAAGAAATTCATAAAGTCGTTGCTGCTGAGATTTAAAGGGACACTAGGCTCAACACAGCTATGACTCTTAGTCAGTCTGGCTACAGAGCTGAACAGAAACCTGGGGTTGTTTTTATTTTCCTCAATTAATGATGAATAATCTGTGGTTCTAGCAGCACAAAGTGCTTTTTATATAGTATTAAACTGTCTTTCCATGCTAGACAGGATTCACCTCATTTGTTGACGCCACTGTCTTTCTAGTTTTCGAGTCCTCTGCTTAAGGCTGCGGATCTGAGTTATACCATGGAGCCAACCTCCTCTGATTCACTGGCTTCTTCTTCAGAGGAGCAACAGAGTCTAAAACTGCAGCATCATCAACAAGACAATCTACCTGCTCATGATTCAGATGACTGCTCTCCTCTGTGTAGCTACAAGGGAATGAGACAAAAGATGATGGAATCATCTCCTTAAATCTGACAACAGCATCATCAGATAAACATCTGCTGTAATAGAACTTATTTTAACTGTTGTCAGGTCTGTTATGGTAAATTCAAACGTTATTAAGAAATGGTCAGATAACAGAGGGTTTTGAGGGAGAACTTTTAAATGATCAATCTCAACCCATAAGTCAGGACCAGATCCAGAGTATGATTAAGACAGTGAGTGGATTCATTCACATGCTGACTAAAACCAATAGAATCCAGTAGTGAATTAAATGCAATGTTGAGACAGTTACTGTCAACATCTACATGAATGTTAAAGTCGCCCACTACAATCACTTTATCTGTGCTGAGAACTAAGTTAGATAAAAACTCTGAGAATTCAGTTAAGATCTGAATATGGACCAGGAGGACGGTAGACGACACAGAACACAACTGGTTTCTGGGTTTTACAGTCTGAGTGAGAAAAAGAATTATAGTTATGTTTAGGGCTAGTAATTAATAAATCTGAGTTATATATTGCTGCTACTCCTCCACCTCTACCTGAACTTCTAGGAACATGATGGTTGATGTGACTGGTTGGAGTCGACTCATTCAGACGAACGTATTCATCCTGCTGCAGCCAGGTTTCAGTGAGACTAAATAAATCTATGTGATGGTCACTGATCAAGTCATTTATTAACAGAGATCTGATATTTAATAGAGCACATTTAATTCTTTTATTGTTACTTTGTTCTGTCTTGATGTTTATTAGATTCCTGTGAATCACTCCTCTTTTATTTATTTGTGATTTATATAACTTAGGTGGTCGGGGAGCAGACACAGTCTCGATGGGAGTGTTACAGCTACGAGCGGGTGGCGGCTGAGAGTCTGCAGAGAGGCTGTAAGACTGAGACTCTGCGTCCTGGCTCCACTCTGGGTCATGGTTTAGTCTAATAAACTTGGCCATGTTACTAGAGAGCAGAGACTCCATCCAAGGTGGGATGGACGCCGTCTCTTCTAATCAGCCCAGGTTTTCCCCCAAAACTGCTCCAATTGTCTACGAAGCCCACATCGTTTGCTGGACACCACCTACAGCCAGCGGTGAAGCGACGACAGGCGGCTAAACATGTCGTCGCTGGTCACATTGGGAGGAACCAGAGAAAACTACGGAGTCAGACATCGTTTTGGCAAACGAACACACGACTCAATGTTAGTTTTAGTGACTGATTGGCGTAACCGGGTCATTAGTTCCTGCGTTTATTACGATCTTACTGTATTTACGCTTATCCTTATGCAGGAGCTTCAGGTCAGACTGGATGAAACCACTTAACTATGACACTGGCGTCTCTAACTTCACGTTTCTGACTATGGAGCCAATGATCAGGTGGTTTCTCAGCGGGTGAGTCGCTGATGGGGAAAATCTGTTTGAAACGTGAAGCGGCTGGTGGTGAACCGTGGGCGACTAGAACTACGACTCCTACGAACCGTCACCCAGTCACATCCACTGAGGGACGAGTAGCAGCTAAGCTAGGAGGCTCCGCACTAGCTAACAGGGCCTGACTAGCTGACTGGTTTTCCACAGTGCGGAGCCGAGATTCCAAATCAGTCAGCCTCGCCTCCAGCGCTGCCACTATCTCACACTTATTACAGATACCATTAACACTAATGGAGGCAGAGGACGAGCTAAACATAAGGCACCGAGCAAGAAAAAGAAGGAGAAGACAGGGAAGCCATGGCAGAAAGTTAAGATAGCTTAGCCGAAAAGACCAGAAAGCTACGAAATTAGCAGTGTTTTTAATGAAAGGGGAATAAGGTGCTTGAGTATTACAAGCGTGCGACCCTTAGGCAATAAACAAGTTAGAAAAACAACAGTAAAGAGATAAAAGTGAGGAGAGTTGTAGAACAGTCCTGCCTTCTCATAGACCGGTCGACCCAACACGTAGCGCTAATTAGCATTAGGTTTTAGAAAAGCTTCCTGCTCTTAAAGCTCGTGTGTAGTGACTTTGACATCATCCTTTATATTCGTCGTTTGTGACTCCAGCGTTTTCTCTGAGGCTGCGTTGTCTGATCTGTGCTCACGTCTGACTCGTCTTTCTCTGTGTCTATGCAGAACATACACAGACCTGCCTGTGATAATGGGGTGACGGTGGCTCAGCTGAATGATGGGGGAGAGAAACCCTACATCTGTGACCAGTGTGGGAAAGCTTTCAGTCAGAAGAAGTGTTTAACGATGCACAAAGGAATGAACACTGTCGAGAGAACGCACAGCTGTGACCAACGCAGGAAGAGATTTACCCAGAAGAACCACATAGCAAGACATCTGCTTAGTCACATGCAAGAGAAACCATACAGCTGTGACCAATGTTGGAAAGTCTTCAGGTGTAAATATTGTTTTGTAATACACCAGTAAGTTGACTGGAGAGAAACCATACGGTGTGGGAAGACTTTTTGTGATAATTCCAACTCAACAAAACACAAACGCACACACTGGAGACAAACTGTGCAGATGTGAACATTGCTCAGCAGTTTTATGCAGCTCAACGTCTCTAAAACTACTCTCTCGTACCCACACTGGTGAGAAACCGAACGTACCTACAGTAACATCTACTGCAGAGCCACCAACGCACTCACAGAATCTCCAGACACCAAAACACCAGAGGAGCAGCAGCGTCTGAAGTCCAACGCAGAGAAGAGACGTAGCAACACGTCAGTTCCAGCACCAGCGTCTCTTCAAAGACAAACACAGGTTCAGGTGACACAACAGACACAACCCGTCTCCATCCATCTGTCTCTGTCCACAGAGAGGAACCTTTCTACCGGAACTGCTTCCTGCAAGGACGACTATGCAACAAGCATTTTCATGGCGCTTTGCCCGTTTGAAGCCTAGACGCTGGGTGAGACAAGTCAACCGGAGCTGCAGAGCATTAAAGAAAAGGTGGCCGAGCTCATTAGGAAGCAGTTTCCTAAGCTGACGACCGAGCGGTGGTAGCAGATCCGCAGTAAGATCAACGAGAGGCTCAGACCTTCCAGAAAAGTCGACTGCGCAAAACCTCAGCTGTGGTTCACCAAGTAAAAAACTCAAATGAAATCCTGTCAAACATTTAGCGCCACGGATGAAGTAGAAGAACCAGGGTTTCTACCATCACCGTGGCCGGTGACCCGTCAAAGCCTGGACCACCCTGAAGCTGTTCAGGTTCAGGTGGCTTCTGGTCGGTGGTTCAACACTTCTGGACCCGTTAAAGCCCAACTGAGGCTCAAATGTCACTTTTTAACCACTGGTTTGTGTTGCTGTGTTTTATTCCAGTTAGAAAAGATGAAAAGGATGAAAAGACAGTTTTACACTTCTCAGATTAAAACACAAACTCGAATGACCAAATTAGAATGTACATTAAATAAAGGACCAACAACGACATGAGAAACCTAATCTGCAAAGACAACAAGCCCAACTCACCAACTCCAGGCTGAGGATGTTGCCAGGTGAGGCCAACAACAGCAACGAGGTCCATCCCAGGTTCTCCTCCCCACCCACAGCGGTAAAGGTCATGGAGAGAGTCACCTGGACCTGAAGTAATACGTTTATGGACCTGTGGTAGTAAAAACGAGCTTCAACAGACGGACTATCGCAGGTGCTGCTCGTTAGCTAAGCGAGTAGAGGTAACGACACCTGGAGACGGAGGCAGCAGCGAACCCAGCAGGACGTCAGCTCAAAGGACCAGCTCAGCTGCTGGAGGACGGGGCAGGTAGAACCTTTATTAGTTCATTGCTCTCATGGAGTGGACGGACCGCAGGGTTGGTCAGGGAAAGGTTTATTGGTAACAGCATCCTTGACTAAAAGACAAAATTAACAGCTGTAATATAGATGAATAGAAATTCAGAACTCAGGGCCCATCTACCATCAGATCTGGTAGACGGATACTAACGCGTGGGAGGACTGGACTAATGTTCTGCGTAACGCTGACAACGATGCTCCTCCTGTTTGTCCTTAGCTCTGGTTTCAGAGACTAAGTAGAACAATAGTTACTCACGTCATCATGACTGGTTGACTGCTGACAATCTGCCCCATAGTTATGCAGCTAACATGTGGTGGAGAGACGCAAGTTATGCTGCAAACCAGAAGAACTTAACGTAACTGTTACGTGTGCAGGGGCCAGAATCCTCAGCTGACTCCTGTCCCCTTTACTGTCAGCATTGGACCCGAGTCCGTGGGCCAATAATGTCGCTATATTTTCCCGATCAGAACATGTTTTTTACCACCATTACCTCCAGCAGGTGTTGTCATTTATTACTACGTCTATATGCGTAGAAGGGAAGCTCGGGTTAACTGCCCCAGACTAGGACACTGTCTCTGATCAGACGGATCCTGTTCAGGAAACCTGTCGACTCACCAACGCAGTCACACACAGAGAAACCGTACAACTGTGGCGTAGGTGGAAAAGCTTTCAGGTCCGTTGGTTCATTGGAGAGAAACCGTTCAGCTGAGAGTTGCTGGTCTCAGGTAGTTGCTGGTCTGGTTGTTTCTTACACACCTGCCTAAACCTGTGGTCGGAGGCGATTCCTCTGCTGCGACGTCACATCATCGAAGGTTTCAGGTCATTAAGAAAACGACAACCACTAAATCAAGGCTTTGACTTAAATGACTTTATTGTTTTACATCAGGAGGAACAGGACCAGAACCTCCAGAACCTCCAGAATGTCTGTCTGACCATCGGACATTTTATAATGACTCACTGTGTTAAATATCATTTTATTATCTGAAGGTTGGTCATCAGTCATTTCGTTATTTATACTTGATTGTCATGTGATTTGCCCAAATCTGTTCCCTACATAAAGTCAGAGGATGGAGGAGACTCTAAACAAAGACAAAGGTTTGTTTTCTAAACCAAATCAATTCTGTTTCATACATTTGTCTAATTTATTAATTTGAGCACAGAGTTTAAGAGGTTCTCGCGTCTGTGACGTGAAGAGTCGGATCCGCATCATAAAAACTAACATCGCTTAAAACTAATCCATGTTTTACTGTTTGGACTCTTTGGAGTATTTGGAAAAACTGTACCTTTCCCTTAAGTTAACCAAAGTACTTCACTACAGGTTCAGATGTCGTGTCTGGGTTCAGCGTCTTCAGCAGCGCGATGCCATCAGAACCTCGGAGGTTCGGTTCTGGTGCCATTGCTAGTTCTAGAATGGATTCGTGCTCATCTCTCCTAACAACAGATACAGTAGATAAACGTTTACGTTGTGGCTACGTGTCAGGTTTGAGGGGATGGTGTTGTTGCCATGGCAACAGTGTCAAATACATGTTAACCAGCTGTGAAGTTTGTGTGACCTCAGCATCTTGATGCACCGGAGGCTCCACATGTTGAGGTTGAGGAATAAATACATCATTTACTGCAGGACTTGAGTCTGTGACATTCTTGTCTCCATGACAACGGGAGAACATGGTCGCCGAGGAATAATCTGTTGTTTGCTGAATGTTTTAATGAAGTTTTGAGTTTCGTCCTCAGTTCCTCGCCTCCTTCTTGGGGTTTCGCGGCTTGTTGCCAAGCAACGTGTCCATCTCTGCAATTAGGGGCGGAGTCAGCTGGGTCAGAACCTGAGACCAGAAAGAAAAAGTCAGCGTTTAGCTCAGCGACCACTAACGAGCCTCCAGATGACGAGAGATTTACCCTCAGAGAACCCAGGTTCTCCAGCAGCTGGTCTGTGGTGGAGACGCCGAGCAGAACCGAGCTGACGCCTTCGCTGCGAAGACACCAAGCTGCCGAGAGACGGGACAGAGAGGGATCATCCTTCAGCCCAACAGAGCAGAGAGTCAAACAGACAAAGAGAAGCAGCAGCTTCAGGAGCTGGACGTGACCAGGACGGTTAATAACAACCATGTTCATGGACTGGACCTCATGACTAGTGTAGCTCAACTACGTTCACTGACCTGCTGCTAACACCCGTTAGCTGAGGGACAGACAGATGGAGTCAGACAGACAGGGACAGACAGACAGACAGATGGAGTCAGACAGGGACATACAGACAGATGGAGACGGGTGTAGCACCTATAGCGAGCTGGGCGGGGGTGCAGCTCAGTCTGTCTGCCAGCAGGTGCAGCTCTTTGATTTTACTGAGCTGCTTCTTCCCCTCGTCGCTGTGGAGACGCTCCTTCAGCCACGCGTAGCCCTGAACACACACATGCATCGATCACCATGGTAACAGATGGATGACTCATCGATATTTCTGTGTCTTGGTGTCGTTTCTGCGTATTTTGCGTATTTGTTCCTTCTTGTATTCGTGCCTTCATGGTGGCTCTGGATCTTTCTGGGACGCCCTCGTTGTATTTCCCTGTCAGCAGCCCGCAAGCTAACGGGGACCAGGTCACCGCTCCGACCCCTGAGAGACAAGCAGACCTGATGTTGAACCACCTCACTGAACGTCAGAGCATCTACCTAGTGTGTAGCAGTGTGTAGCAGTGTGTAGTAGTATGTAGTAGTGTGTAGTAGTAGTGTGTCGTAGTGTGTAGCAGTGTGTAGTAGTGTGTAGTAGTATGTAGTAGTGTGTAGTAGTAGTGTGTCGTAGTGTGTAGCAGTGTGTAGTAGTGTGTCGTAGTGTGTAGCAGTGTGTAGCAGTGTGTTGTACCGATCTTGTGGTACAGTTCTGGCAGGTGCAGCTCCACCTTGTCTCTCTGGAAGTAGTGATACTCGGCCTGTTCACACACCGGAGGCACCAGGTTGAACTGACGGGCGATGGAATACGCCTCCTGTTGGAGAGACGGGTGAGACAGGTTCTGGTTCTGGTTCTGGTTCTGCTGCAGGGTCCTACCATGATCTCCACTGCGTTCCAGCGCGACGTCCCCCAGTACATGGCCATCCCCTGGTCGATCACAAAGGTCATGGCCCGGACGACCTCTGAGGCAGAGAACCAACGTCAGAGCGGAACAGACCCGACGAGCAGGTCCGGCTCTGTCTCACCTTCCATGGGTGCGTTGATGTCGCTCCTGTTGGCGAACACGATGTCCACGTAGTCCAGCTGGAGCCGCGTCAGAGACCCGCGCAGACCTGCAACGACACAGCCTGGAGTTCTGATGGGACGGGTCAGAGCCCAATGACGCCCCGAGCAGCTTGTGTTCGGCTGCTGCTACCTCCAGTGTCAAGAACCAACTGTGGGTCCAGACGACCGCACCTGTGTTTAATTTCCTGTTTAGTTCTGTATTTAAGCCTCCCCTCTTGTTTCTGTCCTTGTCGGTCCATTGTTGGTTATGTGAGAGTGTTGCTGTCTGTGGTTCCAGGTCACGTGAGTTTTGTTCTGTCATGAAGTTGAGTCAAGTCTGTTTAAGTCAAGTCATTTCATGCTTTCTGGGTAAATAAAGTCAATATGCCTGAGTCACATCACGTCTGAGTCTGCAATTGGGTCCACACCTCTACCACACCAGCCGATATTTAACAGCACCGTGCTCTGTTCGGACTGGAACCGACCAGCCCGGCGTGACAGACAGAACTAGTACGTGGTGAGACAGGTTCTGGTTCTGTGATGTGAGTGGATCGTGTCCAGGATTTAAGGATGAGGGGCCGACACCAGAGTCTGAAGCTCAGGGAACATCTGACACTGTTCTAAAGTCACGTTCAGACCATATTTGCAGTTTGGTTGCAATGACTTCTGGGTAATGTAGGAAGCTGAATGAAGTCTTACCTTCGATGATGTGCTTCCTGGACAGGCCTCGCTCCGTCTCCGCCCTGAAACACACGACACTGCGTCACGCTGGGGTCAACACAACAACCGACTGCGTGGGCGGACACTCACTGGCCTCCCCAGTAGATCTTGGTGGTCACCACGTAGCTGGACCTCCTGCGGAGAGACGCAGAGGAGGTTAAGGGCTGAGCTAAGGAGGAGGAGCCTGGTTGTCAGAGGGTCCGGCTGGTCGGTTCTGACAGTAGAGACCAGGAGGACCCGACCCGACAAGCCCCTTGACCTCTTTTTCTTTTTCTTTTTTTCTTTTTCTTTGTGTGCGATGGCATCTATTCATCTGTGTTTAACATCTCCAAGGCCACGGGTTCACCTGCCTCCCCATGTTCCCACTGCAGCTTATTAACCGTTGTCGCTAACGGGAGCACTCCTAGTTAATTACATAAATGGATATGTATGCGCCAAAATGTAGCACATCCTGGTTTTATCTCCTAAATCATTTCACATAAATCTGACTTGTGTTCCCCAAGCAACGACTCACAGCTAGAGTGTGACTGAATGGTTCGCTGCTGCTGCTTTCTGGTTATTTTCTGCGACTGGACTCCTCCAAGCTCACGTTCTGTAGCGTGGAGCCACAAAACTGACAATGTCTACAGAAAAACAATAAACCAGACGGACGATGATTCCTATTGTGGAGGAATCGCGCGAATTCAGTGTCGCTGCTATTTTTATTTTTATTTTTTTGTCCTGTCCAGCAGTTTAACATCCATCATGTATGTGCTGGATGCTGTATTGTGGTGGGAGTTTTGCTTTTTCAAAAGGGATACATAAACTATGAGCCCCTCTTTGAAGATCTTTGTTTTAATTGGTCAAAACGAAATGAGAGTCTCTGGATTGGACAGGAAGAAGGGGGGGGGGGGGAAGCACAGACAACAAGATACATAGTACAACCAACAGGGTATAGCTAACATTACGTAAATAAGTTATAGTGATGAAATTGATTAGTAACAGTCCTGGTAGGTATGATGATAATGACAAGCAGCGACATCTACAGTAACCACAACAGCAACAACAGTAACCACACAACGACTATAAGTACAAGTACCCTTGACCTCTGAGCTGCTTTACCTCCATCGTTTCTTCTTCAGGATGTTCCCCAGAGTCGTCTCAGCCCTGAGAACAGACACAGACGTTAGCGTCCACAAGAAGCTGAGACTCTGCTTCCATCCCTCAGAGAGATGACGACACTGAGAGACGAGTCTGAGACGGTTCGACTGTAAACTACGCGAAAACACAGCGGACAAACAACAAAAACAACAAAAACAACAACAACAACAACAACATTATACAAACACTTTAAAATGTCTTAATGGTGAAATGCGTAAAACTGGAATCACAGGCTGAGAGGTGAGACGGGTTTAGAGCTGAGACGGGTTTAGAGGTGAGACGGGTTTAGAGGTGAGACAGGTTTAGAGGTGAGATGGGTTTAGAGGTGAGACGGGCTGAGAGGTGAGGTACCTCCCTGAGGCATAAACCTCTGCTGTGTCGAACAAGTTGACTCCACTGTCGTAGGCCACGGTCAGTAAACTCTCTGCCGTCTACACACAGAGCAACGATGGTGAGAGCAGCGACTTATGTAACGTGTGGTCATGCTTTCAACACACACACACAGACACACACACACACACACACACACACACACACACACACACACACAGACACAGACACACACACACACACACACACACACACACACACACACACACAGACACAGACACACACACAGACACACACACAGACACAGACACACACACACACACACACAGACAGACACAGACACACACACACACACACACAGACAGACACAGACACACACACACACACACACACACACACACACACACAGACACAGACACACACACACACACACACACACACAGATCTCGTCACCTCGTCAGAGATCTGAGAGCCAAACGTCACCCACGTCCCTGTGAAAAGAGAGAGAACATCACTGACTGTGTGTGTGTGTGTGTGTCTGTGTGTGTGTGTGTGTGTGTGTGTGTGTGTGTGTGTCTGTGTGTCTGTGTCTGTGTATGTGTGTTCACTCACCAAGTCCCAAGCAGGAAACTCTGAGTCCAGATTTTCCAAGATTCCTGTAAAACAATCAGTTTGATCAGTTCAGTGAAGCAGAACCAGACGGTTTGGACCTGATGTGGATCCAGAACCCTTCGCTGGTTCTTCACTGTGTTTACGAGCAGTCATGGGTAAATAATCGTTGTTCAAAGCCCGGTTTGACCCAAAGCAGGATGTTAACGCCTTTCACTGGCCAAAGGTCAAAGGTTACAGTCAGCCCGGTCGCTGTAATTAACACATACGTCAGTAAACAGGATGTTTAACGCAGAGACGGAGAGAAAACAGGATGAAACAGCTAAAAACACAGCAGCCGACGAGTCGACAGCTTTTAAACATCAAGAGCAACGGACAGAAATGAACAGAACATCCACACGGACCCGGTTGAAGCCTCAAACAGAAAACATAAAGGTCAGCAGAGGTCGCCGGCCCTGAACCAGCGCACACATTCCAGAGCGACGGGTTCGATGCCTCGACTCTGATCCGACGTATGAACAGTCTGAACCGGTGACGGACTCAGTCGGGTCCAGTCGCTGAGCTCCGTTCCACGTCGTGGTTCTGTTTAACAGAGACCATCGTGAAAAGTCCAAAGGCTCCGAAGCTTCGGACTAAAGCATCGTCCCTGAGGCTGCTGCACAAAACGAGGTCAGTCCCATCATGCATCTGTGCACTGGAGTCACGTCTACGTCGACTGGTCTCAGAATGTCGCCGCGTCGAGACGATGCTCAGGGTAAAGTCAGAACCACTGAGTCCGGTTTGACGTTCAGAGCATAAATAATAAAACGCTGATCGGGTTCTGACCCGATCGTCCAGTCGCATGAGGCTCAGATGTCTCTGCAGGCATGAAATCCAAGCTAAGCACCTGTCTGGTCACGTGACCCTCTGTCTCACCTGTACTTCATGTTGCTATGGCGACCAAGGGCCTCCTTCATGTGGGCGTGGCCCAGCAGGATGCTCCGGTTCACAGGCTCCGCCCTGACTCTTGACGGACAGACGGGGGCACCGCCGCTGTTGGCCACCACTGGCCGCCGCTCCTTCAGAGGATGCTCCCCCGCCCCCCCGCCGCCCACGTTACACGCTATGGAGACCTGCATCCCTCCGTTGCTAAGGTAACAAGGTTTGCGTAGAGATGACCAACGTTAGAGTGTCACAGCCCAACGAGAGGAATCCATGAGTGAAGTTCAAGTCTGTTGGTTCAGAGCTGCTCAACTTTCTGTCACTGACCATCCAGAGCCAAACGTCCCATCGTGACCCAACTCGTCCCACCGGAGCAGAGTAACCGTCCAGCCTCCGACAGACTGAAGCGAGGAGCAGCGTCCTCCGCTGGGCTCAGACCCTTCCCCCCTCCCCTCCCTCCCTCCCCCTCCCTCCCTCCCCCTCCCCCGCTCCGCTCGGTTGCACACGGGACGAGCGAGCGCTTGACAGACAAAGGAGGAGAGAGAGGCAGCAGTAAATGGAGCCGACGCAGCGGACGTTACATAACAGCGGCCGGATCCGGTGTCACTCCTGCCTCAGACCCACCGGACCCTGACCCGTCCCTTCAGAGCCGAGCCCAGAACCTCTGACCCGCCGTGTGTGGCTGCAGCTGTTGTTCAGCCTGATCGGTGCTTAGGGACTTGATGAACACTGGGACCAAACCAGTAGAACCAGCAGCCGCTTCCAACAGAGCAGCTGACCTCTGGGTCCCATCTGTGGTGGGGTCAGGGCTTTCAGGGTCAGAGGTTCTGACGGTTCTGAGTTATGCTCCTCCTCATCTTCATCATCTGCTGCTCCACCCGTAGCTCCATCAAACCGTCTGATGCTGAACCACAGGTCTACAGGCCTGTGCCCCCCCCCCCCCCCTTCTCCCCCTCCTCCTTCTCCTTCTCCCCTCAGCTCAATGTTATTACACGAAAACATGAAAATGATCGAGCAACAACAAAAACATGAAGCCCTCATCACAACTGAAAATGTGTATGAAATTTCATTTTATCTGGACGTCGGTTACCTCATCTCTATTTTACCTAGATGTCACCCGTCTCACCCGTACGTCACTTGTCTCACCCGTCTCACCTGTACGGCATGAGGCTCTGCTCCATGATGACGTCACACTCCTTCAGGTAAATCTCCAGGCGCCGTCTCTCCATCAGCCTCCTGGCGGCCTCCAGGATCTGCGAGGCCAGGACCGACTCCTCCTTCTCCTTGGTCTCCTTCTTAGCGTCTCCTTTGTCCGGTTTCCCAGAATTCCCTCTGTTCACCTTGGGCTTCTTGTTGAACCCGTACAGCTCCTCCACCGAGAACTTCCCGCCTTTTCCTCCCGTCACCGCCGGCGACGGTCCGACTGCGGCTCCTGCCGCCGAGGCCCGACCCGCGAACATGGCTGACGCTGCAGCGAGTAGAAGACGTTAGCGCTGATGCTGTGTAGGTATTACTGTTAGTATTAAACTCAGAGGATTTAACTTCTGGAGCAACGCTAGTGCAAAGTGACATCACAGAATCCTCACTTACTGTGGTGCCGATGCTGCAGGAATCAAATGAGCTGATGGATTAGAATCACGAGCCTTAAACAAATTAATTGGTCATAGTTTGTACTAAACTCTAGTCACTTCCTGGATCCTGTAGTTGTGCTGTTACTGAAGACAGACGAGGAATAAATACGTGATTGTGTTTTAATAGAGCATCAGTAATAATAATAACATACACAGAAGGATACGAAACAATCTGAGGCTTTAGCGTAACGTCTCAGTGGACAAATTAATTATTACAACTAAAAGTCGTTTAGACTTTAAACGAAATATCAGATCAAATAATAAACAACAGAACGATGATAGTTTATAACGAGCGGAGGAGGAAACTGTCTGGATGAGTCTCACCTGTTCAGTCCCTTCGTCCGAGTCCGACTGTGTCTCGGCCGCAGCTGCTCTCACTTTAATCCCATCGCTGTAATCCACCAATCACAGCGCAGATATCATGTCCTAACCACGGCCGGGATTAAACAACCTGCAGCTCCGACATCCAGTCTAATCCCGCTCACGAGCCGCTGGATTAAACTGTTGACTCAGGTCCCTGACGTCGACCTCTGACCTGAGGACTCGTACCTGAGGACTAACCCCTGATCATCTGGTCCAGTCCAGGTCGTGATCAGGTGTCAGACTCACAGTCGTTGGTGGACAGTGAGTCTCACCGTGAGGCCTCAGGTCCACTTGGTTCTACTGGTCCAACCTGAGAAGAACAACGACCGAGACCTAGAAAAGATCAGAAGAAGCAGCGACAGAAACCAAACCACACAAACGAAGCCACAGTGACGTCTGAGTGGTTCTGTGGTTGTTGGTATGAAGGTCTGAGGTCATTTGCTTTGGCTTTGCAGGTTTTTCACTCAGAGACAGATGTAGAAGCTTTAACTCGCTCTGTTACTGATAAGACGCGACTCTGACAGACTGCATCCATGCACGAATTAATTTAATCTGTTGATCTTTTTCTGTCTCTAATCCATCACATCATCTGTCGCCGCATTAATCCAACACTTCCTGATTTATGCCCGAAACGCACTGTTGTGTCAAGGACAGGAGGACACAAGGACAAGAAGACAGGAGGACACAAGGACAAGAAGACAGGAGGACACAAGGACAGGAGGACACAAGGACAAGAAGACAGGAGGACACAAGGACAAGAAGACAGGAGGACACAAGGACAGGAGGACATAAAGACAAGAAGACAGGAGGACACAAGGACAGGAAGACTCCACAGAACTGAGGACTGTGTGTCCTTCCAGCTCCAGTTGTATCAGTGAGGACAGTGAAGCTCAGTCCTGATGTTTGTCAGGATTATGTGACTCCAGGGATTAGACTCACACATCGTCCTCTGTTGAAATGTGAAACCCGTGTCCGTGTGCATGTGAGATGAAAACATCAGGCCTGATGAACCCACACCGTCTGTTTTCCAATGAGTCGCTGGCTGCTCCAGCTGTTGATGACGAGTTCGTCAGGTGGATGTTTATGTAACAGAACGTGTTAATAAATGATCAGCTGGTCCCTGACTCCAACTAAAACCAGCTCAGACTCGTTTGTTTCCTGGGAACCGCAGCTACGACAACTAGTCCAGAAAGTGTCTCTGATCTTCTGATGACGATGGGAAAGACCTGGTTCCCTCCTGGTCTGAGGGCAGACGGGTCCACACGCCGTGACGTCAGCTCATTCACTACGTTAAGATTTGACACGTCCACACATCTGAAGGTTCCATTTTGAACCAGAGACGTTATTCAGTTTGTCCAACAGAACCAGCTGTTACCATGGTGACTGTGATAGAGTCACAGCGTTGAAGGTTGTCTGACTCACTTTGAGTCTGTTACCATGGTAACAGATGCTGTTAATGTAAAGTGTCAACAATCAGTCACTGGAAACGCTGAGTCATGATTAAACATCAATTTAATGTTGATTTGCACAAATGGCGAACACACAAAACAAACGTCGAGGTCACGATAAATACAGGAAGTAAGGAGCCGAGCGTCTGCGTCAGGCGGCTCTGGGGCTGTAGTACGGCAGCGCTCGGACGAAGGCGTCCAGTCGGCTGCTGAACAGCTCGCTGTCCAGCGTCTGGCCCAGGACGCACACGGGGTTCTTCACCACGAACTCCACGTACAGCTGGGACAGACGGGAGGTCAACAGTTAGCAGGTCCCGACAGGCAGATCTAGGACTTACACCAATAAAAAGCAAGAAATGTACAAGAATAAAACAACTCAAAGGAATTGAAATGTGACTTAATTACAGGCAAACTGTACAAAACAGGTCACGTTTAAACCAAAGGGAATATACTGACTTAAGAGGTTTCATAAAAATAAACCTAAATCGATATCAATCTCAGCAGCAGAAGCCTTAACCTGGACCAAATATGTTCAGTCCTGGACCTTAACACCACACGTTTCAGCTACAGAGGAGGCTTCTACAGACATGGCTGCACGATGGGCTCTGCCACCTACTGTCCAACCTGTATATGGAGGACGTGGAGAGGAAAGCTCTCAGCTCCTCCTCAGGAACAGCCCGACCCACTGGTTCAGATGTGTGGGTGACATCTGGGTGAAGATCAAGACCCAGGAGGTGCCGACATTCACAGACCACATCAATGCAGTGGACAGTAACATCACAGTCACCAGAGAAGACACTAAGAACAACAGACTGGCCTTTCTGGACTGAGCAGTCAGAGAGAACCACGGCTTTAGAAATAGAAACTAACTCTCTCTGACTCTCATCTCCCCCTGCAGCACAAACTAGGAGTCATCAGGACCCTGAACCACAGAGCGGAGAACATTCCCACTTCCACTGTAGCCAAGAAGAAGGAGAACATGCATCTAAGGGCAGCTCTCAGGACCTGAGGCCCCAGATGGGCCTTCAACAAGGCTGTGTCTCAACCCAGAACTAGGACAACAGAACAGCCTGACACCCAGAGCCAACGGAAGAATCTGGTCATTCCTTACATGGCCGGAGTGTCTGAAAAGCTCAACAGGATCTTTAGAAACTACAACAACTGTCTACTTCAAACCCACCAACACCCTCAGACAGAAGCTTGTGCATCCAAAGGACCGACACCAAAACATAAGAGGAGCAACATAGTATATGCAGTTCAATGCAGTGAAGAGTCTCTGAACTATACACTGGTGAAACCAAACAGCCATCACACAAGAGGATGAACCAGCAGAGGAGGAACAACACGTCAGGACCAGTATCTGCTGTGTGTCTCCACCTAAAAGACAAAGGCCACTGAAGACAACAACGTTAGAGACGTCACACGTAGAGAAACAGAACCTCTCTCTACAGGTGGAGGCTCAGACACGACCTGCCTCCATCCACCAGGCTACTATGAAGATCCAGACCAGTTCACCACGAGGACACACCAACGACCCTGTAGTGGAGGAGGAGAGCTCTCACCTACTCACTAGCTCAGGCCTCTGCTCTCACAACCAGCCCGTCCTCTACAGGGTGGAGTGAACCTAACTGGAGGACAAACCTGTGGCCTGAACTTCCCTCAGACTGAAAAAGCTTCTGGACGGATGAAGAATTGTTTCTACCAAACAGAACAAGTCACGACTCAACTTTACACAACTTCACCTGACGACTGAGACCTGAATCAACAGTGAATTATTATAATACTTCTCATGCCAACACTGAAACATATAACATGCATATTAAAACCACAGAAACTATATGTATTTAAACATAATCAGCCGAATATTTTTATATATTTAATATTAAAATATTATATAAATATTAATATAATGTGTGTGTGTGTGTGTGTCCTACGTTGCTGTAAATGTGCTGCAGAGTTTCTCTGGCGTTGTTCACTGACAGGTCAGTGTTCATGACGAACTTCAGGCCACTCGGAGTCTCGTAGTAATGAAGACGATACTTGCTGGTCTGGAAGGACAGGAAGCCGTCCTTCCTGAAGACAGACAGGCTAAGGACCACAGACAGACAGAGACAGACAAGGACCACAGACAGACAGAGAGACAGACAAGGACCACAGACAGACAGAGAGACAGACAAGGACCACAGACAGACAGAGAGACAGAAAAAGACCACAGACAGGCAGAGAGAGAGACAAGGACCACAGACAGACTAAGGACCACAGACGGGCAGAGAGACAGACAAGGACGACGGACAGACAGAGAGACAGACAAGGACCACAGACAGACAGACAGCCAGGTGTTGTGGAGGATACATGTCCAGAGGAGACATCTTGCTGACAAACGAGCGGATGGAGAACAGCATCCCGTACATCAGCTTGTATTCCTGCACACAAACAAACAAACAAACAAACAAACAGCTGTTAGCGTCGCAGACACCGGCAGCGGCTCGCGTTGCGTGACGTGCCCACCTCGTCCTTGGAGATCCCGGCCTGCTTCTTCCGGTTCCACTCGTTGTAATACAGACAGTTTCCATTGCGGTCAAATATGTACAAGTTGTGGACCGTCATCTGCAACAGAACCAGTAATGAGCCAACACCAGCAACCAGCAACCAGCTAAAGCACCAGAAACCACGTCAGAAGCCAAACGGCTCGAGTCTGGTTCTGGTCCAGAGAACGGACTGAAACTCGGTTAAAGCTCAGCTTCCACTGACTCTACACAGACCGAGGCGTGAAACAAACAAGGAGCCGCAGTGAAGTGATTAATAGACAAGAGCTGAAACCGGGTTTATCGGGGCTTTTGAGCCTGAGCAGTGTTTACCTTCTCTTCCGGTTCTGTCAGGACCCCGGCTGAGGTGTTCGCTCACGTGCCTGAACCAACCGCTTCTCTGCAGTTTTTAAGTGAGGTGTACTTTATAAAGACACCAATTAAACTAACTGTATTATGGAAACGTGACGTGTGGTCGAATGTGACATTTTTGTCGGTGAAGCTTCCTGTTGAAATACGTCACAGCCGCATCCGCGGACAGCGTCGCTCAGTTTGAACAGTCAGAGACAAGATGGCGGCCGCGGCAACAATGATGCCTCATTTCGGGCAACAGATTTCCTCTAAACACGACTTGGTGCCGGACTGGACCAGCCAGGAAGTCAGTACCGGGGTGAGTACGGGGGTCGGGATCTGTGCGGATAGAACCGGGTTCGGTTCTGCTGGAGGAGGGTTTAAAACGAGGAGCAGCAGCTGAATGGCGTGATGCAGCACTTCTGCAGCAGCTAGCGGAGGCTAGCAGAGGCTAGCAGCAGCCGGGAGGTTCGGTCCAAAAGGACACTGAACCCGACAGAAGCGGACCGAGTTCAGTCCGGGTTAGAGAGTCTGAGCCGGAAGCTAAGTAGCTGGTTTTATAAAGAGATGCAGCGGGATCAGCTGATGCTAACAGATGCTATAGGATGTGTCCGATAATGGAAGTAGAGTCTGATGAACACGACAAATGTTATTTACGATCTAAATCAGATTCTCACTGTTGCAGGTAATATAGTTATATAGAATATAGAGAAACGTCCACGTTAATGTGTTATGTGAACTGAAGGCCACTGTTGACCTGCCTCCATCTGCCTCTGTCTGGATCTGTGTCCATCTGTTCTCCTCCTTCTGTCCTTGTCTGTCTCTGTCCGTCCAACTTTCTTCTGTGTCAGACCACCATCATGGCGGTGGAGTACGATGGCGGCGTGGTGATCGGTGCAGACTCCCGCACCACCACCGGGTAAGTGGCCCAGGAGACGCCTTGTTCGGCTGAACGTAGTGACCCTGCTGTTAAGCCCTGTCTGCTCCGTCTCCCCCTCAGAGCCTACATCGCCAACAGAGTCACGGACAAACTGACTCCGATCCACGACCGGATCTTCTGCTGCAGGTCAGGCTCCTTCCTTCCTTGGTTTTGTTGCTGATAAACCTGAATCCAATCCCATCAGCGGGAAGCTTTTCTAAATCTGCTCTAAACTGCTTAATCTTTGCTCATGAATGGGTTTGGGTTTATAGGCTCAGAACCTTTTGAGGTGATGTGGGAGGAAGCCTGGAGAATTGTCCATAAACCCAGAACCAGTTATGGTTTTCCAGAAGCTACAGATGCAGCGAGAGCAGCCTCCACAAATCTCTTATTAATCCCACAACTTTTAATGACCTTCGTTTTGAGATTTTCTTACGTGTCTCCTAAATGTTTTTCTATTTACCATCTTCATCATTCATCTGGTTAAACGTGGCTGCTCCAGTAGTTTACGTTATGTCCTGCTGTTGCTCGTTTGGTGGGAATTGAACCAGAAACTCTCCTCAACGTTATTACGTCAGCGGTACAAACTGACTGTAGTAGTTTGTGTAACTTTTAAATGTTGTTGTCATGGAGACGTCGTACGGGAACCTGTCCTGTCTTACATGTTGCAGGTCCGGGTCCGCTGCCGACACGCAGGCCGTCGCTGACGTGGTCACCTACCAGCTGGGCTTCCACAGGTAACGCTCACGCTTTGATTGACGGCACCGGGGTCCGGCCCAGATGCGCCGCTTCATGTGTACTTCACCTCCACAGCATCGAGCTGGACGAGCCTCCTCTGGTGGAGACGGCCGCCCATCTGTTCAGAGCGAGCTGCTACCGCTACAGAGAGGAGCTGACCGCTGGGATCCTGGTGGCCGGCTGGGACAGGAGGAAGGGGGGGCAGGTAAACCTCCCAAACCTGAGACGCTGTCAAACAGCCTGAGAACAAAGAACCTGCAGAGACCAGGACATGCTGCACTGAGCTGAGTGTAGTCACCAACCTCTGACCTGGTTCTGACACGTCTCTGTGTGGCCAGTAGGTGTAGCCGTTACACCCGTACAGAGCTGAAATGTTCCAGTGACTGGGCAGGAGACTTTTATCATTATGGGGTTGAGGTCACGTTCTGGTGTCAGACTGACCGTACGGGTGTAACCCCACTGTAACGGAGGTGATGGAGGATCCGGCTCTGTACTAGTGTGTCATGAGCTTATTATACCATGTTTTAATTTACAGGAACGCTCCCTTTGACAACCAGATTTCATCAGTAAAGTCGTGGGGTTAAGATGAGCTGGTTTCAGCTGATGAGTCTCCAGGGGTTGACCCAGCGTTGGCAGGTCTCAGAGCTGAACAGCAGCTGTTAACGGAGGAATTAAATTGAAAACGTTGACTCAGCAGAAGCTGAAGGGATTAGTTCATGTTTTCAGCTGTAAAACAAGTGAAGGGCATCTACTAAAACCTGCTTCTCATCTGTAAACAACACTCGCTGTGAGCGTCTTTAATGCTTCTGTAAACACGCTGTGTTCTGTTTGCTAGAAACATTTACGCTAACATGAAGCGTTTCCTGATGACAGTTTCATCGTCTCTCCCATCTCACCCGTCTCACCCTCAGGTGTACTGCGTTCCCATCGGTGGGATGCTGGTGAGGCAGCCGGTGTCGGTGGGCGGCAGCGGCAGCACCTACATCTACGGCTTCATGGACTCCAACTACAAACCAGGACTGACCAAAGACGAGTGTCTGGACCTCACCGCTTCAGGTACGTGCTGCTGCAAGGCATGCTGGGATCTGGAGTCCCCTCACGGTGGCTGTTTGAGCCACAGCATTGTTGTTGCGTCTTCTTGACCTGCGTGTCTGTCTCTCAGCTCTGTCCCTGGCGATGGAGAGAGATGGCTCCAGCGGGGGCGTGGTCCGGCTGGCCAGCATCTCCGAGGCGGGCGTGGAGAGACGGGTCATCCTGGGAAACCAGCTGCCGAAGTTCTCCAGCCACTGAGCGGGTGCAGAGCGTCCACGTTGTTTACTGTTAATAAAGTTTTGAGTGAGTCTCTGTTGTCCTGTGGTCAGTGACGCGTCGCCTGGTCCCAGGGGGACTCGGCTCCTCGTTTAACAGTTGTTGGCCACTTTATAACGGGTGTCACAGCCTGGATCTGGTCCTGGATCTGTCCTGACATGCCCACTGTCTGAGGCTTTGTCTAAGCTGGAACCAGACGCATTCAAACGTGGAGAAACGGGGCAGTAAAGGGTTAAACCAGGGGTCCTGGTCCTCGAGGGCCAGTACCCAGCTACTGATCGACTGAACACCCCTGACCAAGGTGATCGGTAGCTGCAGGGCAAGAAGTGTTGGCAAACCGGCAGCACAGTGGCCCTGGATTAAACTGGGCTCTGATCCAGTCACCGGTTCTGCTCCTTCCTGCTCCAACCTTCATTGTGCTGGGGTCACCATGGCGACAGTGTGGGGGGGGTCTGTTTCCTGAGCCTGGGTGCACATCCTGCAGAGTCACCAGTGTCCCAGTAAGACCAGTAGAAACCTGGGGAAGAGTTCTGGTCCAGCAGATTCCAAGTTTCATGGGTCCTTGATCCTCTGAACCTTGATCCTGGAGTCATCCTGACTTTCCAGGATGGTGCTTGAGGGGGTTGGTGTCGTTAGAGGCTCTCCGCTACATGAAGTTCTGCATTTGGTTTGTAGACAGAAGTAACGTAACCTGTGAAGTGTGTTACGTATGGACAGAACTGCAGCAACGAGGAGTTAGACGTTAGTCAGTGTCTCTTCCTGTCGTCCTCCGTCCTCCCCTCTGTGTCCTAGTTTGTCTCCTCTTTCATCCTTCTGTTTAGCTCCTCTCTCTTTTTTTTTTCTCCTTGTCTTGTCAGTTTATTTCCTCATTCCTACTTCCCCTCCCTCTTTTCTTCGTACCTCTTTGTCCTGTCGTTCCTTTCTTTCCTCCGCCTTCCTCTCGTCCTGTGGTTGTTTTGTTCTCCCTTCGTTGACGCCTCCTGACAAAGACAGACCCAGAGGGAGGTGTCACCTAACTTGGCTCGACCTCTGTCTTTTGTACTGGAACACAATGTCTCACCTGCAGCTCCAGGTGTGAAATTCAAACCATAGTTTTTATCAGGCCGCTCTACAGGTCTTATTGTTGATGTTATTCAGCTGTTACCGTGGCAACAACTACCGCATATCATACTGTTTGGAAAGTATCCACAGCTCTACTCATTTACTGTCCTATTAAAAGAACAACTTTATCTACAAACAATAATAATGTAAAGCTATTTTTAAAACGTTACAAATGAATTAAAATAAAAAAGCTTTAGTTAGTTAGTTTCATTGTAAAGACTCTGTTGTATTTACACAATGGTGCATTAATGTCTGGTTTATTGAACCTGTCTGCAGCTTCATTATTTTAGTTTAGTTTGATTGTATAAACATTAATAAATACAAATTCACATCAGGTCAGTGAACGTGGTGAAACGAGTCCTCTGCATCAAAATAAAATACCAGGAACTACTTGATCAGAAGAGCTGATCCAGACTGAAACCTGGTCCACGCGTGTTCAGCAGAGACCTCACCTGCCTCCAGGTGAGTCCACATCATGGGAACTGTTTAGGAATCAGCTCAGTGTGTTTTCATCACACACGTCAGCAGCTGTTTCCTCAAACTGACCTGGAACCAGATGTTTTTCACTGTAAACCTGTTTCTTTAATTATCTTCCTACATGAAACCACACAAATTAAACATAACTTCTATAGAATATCAAAGTTATAGCAGCGAATGAAAACGTGTATGATCAGATTTTTTTTAAAACTCTTCTCAAACTGACCAGTTTCCATTAAAGCAAAGTAGAAACATGATTATTGTTACACATAAATATATATAAACAAAAAAGAAACATAACAACGTAAACGGAATAAAGTATTATTCAAATAAACATAGTTTAATATGAAAACCATCTTATTATGTTAATGTGTAAACATTTTCCTCGGTTCTTCATTACAGCAGTAAGCTGTCACTCACACGCAGACCCCGCCTCCTGTGTTGATTGACGGCGCCCCAGCCACTCAGGGCCGCTGCAGGGAGGAGTCAGACTCAGTCCCGCAGCCTGGTTCCAACTTTTCCTCCAGTTCGGATCGAAGTTGGACCAGGAGCACGCGGAAGGACCGGGAGCACGCGGAGCCGAGTCTGTCCGCGATCTGTTCACGTGTTAACGTGCGTGAGTGTTTTCATCCCGCGGCGCGTGGGCGCGTGCTGCCCCGGACCCTCCGCTGCCCCGCTACGGCCTCGAGGCTGCCGCGCCCCGCTCCTCGGTGGGACGGAGGGATGAAGCCCCAGGGGCAGCCCGGCAGAGGTTCCCGGTCTCGTTCTGGGCCAGAACCAGGTTCCGAGGCGTCCATGTTGGATCTTTAACTCCGGGAAAAGTTTACTATTTTAACCCGTGGGCTCCATGAGGTGCACACGGGCAGAGAGCGAGCTCAGCTGACGTCACAGGTCACGGATCATAGGTGTGACCCGGGTCCGGGTCCGAACAGAGAGAAGATGGAGGATCAGAGGGGGCTGCAGGCAGCATCCGGCGGGTTTCAGCTGATCCTGATCCCGCTGCTGCTGCTCCGGTGCTGCGGAGCCGAGGAAGGTAAGAGACTGCTAGTAAAACTAGAAAGACTAGTAAAAGTAGAAGAAAGACTAGTAAAACTAGTAGGAAGACTAGTAAAACTAGAAGAAAGACTAGTAAAACTAATAGGAAGACTAGTAAAACTAGAAGAAAGACTAGTAAAACTAATAGGAAGACTAGTAAAACTAGTAGGAAGACTAGTAAAACTAGAAGAAAGACTAGTAAAACTAATAGGAAGACTAGTAAAACTAGAAGAAAGACTAGTAAAACTAGAAGAAAGACTAGTAAAACTAATAGGAAGACTAGTAAAACTAGTAGGAAGACTAGTAAAACTAGAAGAAAGACTAGTAAAACTAATAGGAAGACTAGTAAAACTAGAAGAAAGACTAGTAAAACTAGAAGAAAGACTAGTAAAACTAATAGGAAGACTAGTAAAACTAGAAGAAAGACTAGTAAAACTAATAGGAAGACTAGTAAAACTAGTAGGAAGACTAGTAAAACTAATAGGAAGACTAGTAAAACTAGAAGAAAGACTAGTAAAACTAGTATAAAGACTAGTAAAACTAGTAGGACAACTAGTAAAACTAATAGGAAGACTAGTAAAACTAGAAGAAAGACTAGTAAAACTAGTATAAAGACTAGGAAAACTAGAAGAAAGACTAGTAAAACTAGAAGAAAGACTAGTAACACTAGAAGGAAAGACTAGCCCAAAAACTAGAAACACTAGTAATAGTAGTAGTAAAACTAGTAGAAGTAATAGAAAGACTAGTAAAACTAGTAGAAAGACTAGTAAAACTAGTAGAAAGACTAGTAAAACTAATAGGAAGACTAGTAAGACTAGTAGAAGTTATTATTATTATGTCACTCACCTCTTCATTTGCTGTTGCTGGACTTTTCTTCCTTGTAGTTTTCAAATGTAGTTTTACAAACGGTGTTTGATTATTAATGTTCCACACACACAGAACCAGGTTTTGTTCCTCTTCTACTAATGTTCTACTTGTCTTTAGTTAAACTGGGACCAGCCACCAATGACTTCAGTCTCCTGTGATTGTCCCCCAACAATAACAGTGGTCACGTTAACTTAGTCAATATGTGATTGATTGTAAACCAACCCAGGCGACGTAATAAGATCCCAGAGCTGCTGTGTTGTGTGACGTTAGTTTAAACAGTTCTAGTGTCAGATGAGTTCTAGTGTGGTTCTGTTGGAGGGACAACGGGTCTACACAGAACATTTTCAGACTTTCTGTAGGATCTGCTTTGTGTTTGTCATGTTCTGGTTTGTGGAGAGTCTCATTTAATTTAGTCTGATGGATAGTTTGTTCAGACTGGACTGAACAGAACCTTTTAATAACATTCACATCAAATCTTCAGATTCTTCTAGTGTGGTTGTGGTGACCAGAGTCACTGAGCTCAGATCAGCGGTTCTGATGGATCCGTAACCGAGTATCAGAGCGTAGAAAAGTACAAAGTATTAAAACGTTGTAACTGCAGCTGTTCTGGTTGTTTAATCTGATGTTTTCAGACTTCGTGGAGTCAACGGTTTATTGGTAGATTCCTGTGATCGTGGACTGATCCGACTCTCGTTACGTCACCTTACAAACGTTACAGAACTCAGAACGGAAAAACTGGTTTTGTCTGGTGTGTCATCAGTGATCTGATAAAACGTTGCTTCATCCGCTCTGGATTTTAACCTGTGTGTTAAAATGAACCATTTAAACCAACTGATGTAAATCTGCTCGTTAGAAATAAGTAGAAACGTTTAGGATGTTAACTCAGCCTGAGCTGGAGACGGTGGCGTTACCAGCGTAGCTTAGCATCAATGACAGGATGGATCTGGTCATTCTGTCGCTGTTCGTGTTATTAATAAGGTTCTGAGTGGTTCTAAGTTCAGGACGTTCCCATCAATAGAACCTGGAGAAGCCTCAACGTGGTCACTGGTGAAACTACTGGAGCCACAGCTGACGCTTTGTTCCGTCGTCTCAGACTCACTGTAATGTTTAAATCAGAGTCAGTGTTTATTCGTCTCCTGGTTTGTTTTGTGCTGTTTTGTGTTTTGTCGTCTTCTCTGCTGCTGATTCCTCTGTTTGCTACGTAACGTGGTTTATTGTGTGTATCTGCTGCTGAGTCCTGCTTCGTGTGAAGCTGGTTCCTGGGGTTGGTTTCTTTCCATGAAGCTTTCTGGAGGGTGGAGGTTCTCCAGAGGTTCCACCAGTGATCTGATCAGCGTTAACGCAGGTCGTGGCTGCGTCTCCTGCTGCCTCGTCTCTGTGCTCGGCTCCAAATCCTCCGTCCAAATCCTCCTAAAGACGCTGGGTTTCATTTCTGACTGATTAGAGGATTTACACGTTAAGTGCAGGTTGGTTAATCTGGTGATTGGCCTGTTGGAGGTTTAACATGTAAAATGCGTCTCAAACTTCCACCTCTGGTTTCTCAGTGGAGTCGCTTCACTATATAAAACTCTTCACCATATGTTTAAAAACCAAACGTTGAGTAGCTTCAACCGTCTGAAGGACTGAGTTCAGGGTAAAGTCACAACTGAAGCTGATCAAGTCAACGCTCACTGTTTTCAAGATGCGTTTGTGTTACACTACATTTCAGCTTTTTTTAGATGTGTTAACGATTAAATTCTTATTTAATTATTAGGATAATTGTTTGTTTAACGTTTAACCTCATGAAGTTAATTTGAAGGACAGTATAAAGTCGGTTCCAACTAAAAGCTGGAATAAGTCCTCGTGGTCTTGATGCAGTCGATGCAGATGCTCATACGTGAGGACGGTAGATCTGTTGTGTGGGTTGTTTCCAGCATTGATCCTGTTGCTGGGTTTGGACTTAATCGGTTCCAGACCTGAGATAAACCTGTTTCTCCTTGTTGCGGAGCAGAGACTGTTTCTCTGAGGCTAAATCTCCGAAGGCCTTTGACAAACCCAGTCAGTGCTTTCACAGTATTTGCTGCGGGTCTGAGGGCGTTTTCAGATCCTTTGAGTCTCTGTGTAGACAGACAGGTAGATAGATAGACAGACAGGACTTTATTTATGCCGCAGTGGGGAAATTCTGGTGTCGCAGCAGCAGCAAGAAAAGACAGTAAGAAAAGAAGAAAATAACATTAACTAAAAAAGGAGTAATCATTAGTTAAATATTATATACAGGGGACAAAAAATATCTTATATGCAAACATGCTTCCAGTCATGTTGACGTGTTGTGGAGTCTTGTTGCCGTGGGTATGAAGGACCTCCGGTAGCTCAGTCCTGCACTTCGGGTGCAGCAGTCTCCGCTGTGTGAGCTGCGTTGGTCCTCCACGGTTTGGTGCAGGGGGTGGGAGGGGTTGGCCACGATGGACGACAGTTTCGCCCGCGTCCTTCTGTTGGCCACCACCTCGATGGACTCCAGTGGGCAGCCCAGGACAGAGCCAGCTTTCTTTACCAGTTTGTTCAGTCTGTTTCTGTCTCTGTCACACAACGCCGTAGAGGACTGATGCCACCACCGTGTCGTAAACAGTCCGTAGGAGAGCCCTGCTCACCCCAAAGGACCTCAGTCGCCTCAGCAGGTGGAGGCGACTCTGGCCCCTCCTGTACAGGGCATCAGAGTTGTCGGTCCAGTCCAGGTTTTTGTTGGACAACCAGATATTTGTAAGTGTCCACCATCTGTGTGTGCTGGAGTCTGTGTGTCGCCGCCTCAGACGGTTCTGAATCTGCCTTTCAAGTCATTTTTATTTCAGTTGTCTCATTTTCTATGCTGCACGTTTCTACCTGCTTCAAAGACTCCAGCTCCCACGTCTTCACACTAATGTCCAGAAAACGTCTTCAAAGAGATTCAACGCAGGGAGAAGAGGAGATGGACGAACAGACCTGAAGCCTCCACAGACTGAAACAACGTAAAAAGGTTTTACAGTGTGACTCAAACCAGATGCTGTGAGAGGAGCTGGCAGGAACCGTTCGGAGGATCAGTCTTGGCTGCGCTTCAAGGATTCGTTAACGTTACTGGAACCAGGTTGAAGCTGCAGCGTCGGTGAAGTAACATGTTTTGCTCCCACACAGGAATTAAAAGTGAAAACTAGTCAAACGTCTGCTGAAGCCAAATCATCCATCAAACTGTGAGACGCCGTCAGGATGACGCACAGACACAAAATGCTGGCAGCTACAGAAAACCAGTCCACGTGTCTGAACCTGAACACAACGCTTCCCCACCTCCAGCAGCGAGCACGGCCCTCGTTGCATCATGGGAAAGTCTCTGTTGTCTGCAGTCAGAAGCAGCTGTAGGTGAAGTGTGGGCCCGGGTTCTGGACAGTACCGAACACAAACAGCGGCTGCAGGGTCCGACTCTAATCTGAGCTTATGACTGTTCCCTTCAGCGCATCGTGGTCCGTCAGGGCTGCAGTTAGAGGCTCAGTCTCCCTGCTATCGGTTCTGATCCTCCACAGAACCAAGACGTTTATCCCAGAAACTGCGTAAAGTCGGGTTATCAGAGAGCAAGTCGCAGCATGAGACACAACACTGGAGATAAGCGAGGACACGGACATTACATGACAACGCAACGGGTGTTTACTCAAGGAGCTCGTGTGTGTTCTGGCATCTGAACCTGTCTGTGGGATTTAATTGGCTCCAGCTGGGATGTGGTCGAGTGTTTACATGGGAGAAACCCCTCACGGTCTAGAACCGAGGTCCTGTGACCTACCTAGGTCCACGTGGAGCAGGTCAGTGACCAGGACTCTGGCCTCGCTGGCCTCTAGTAGAGCTAGTGCTGACTGGGACTAACTGGGACTCCAATAATAATTAAATAATAATAATAGCTCCAGTCACTCATAGCTGTACTGAACCATCAGAACATCATCTGTTAGTGTGTGTGGTTGTGTAATGTGCCTACTAATGGTTCTGCTCCGCAGCAGGAACGTGTGATTGGCGGCTCTACCTACTAACGGACATGTCAGTGACACAGGACGTCACCGCTGGAGACGCTTTAACCTTCTGGTCTGACAAACACGGCGTCATTGAGTTAATTTTCGATGACTTGGTTTTAGGACAATGTGCAGAGTAGAACCTGAGGATTCCTCTTTATTAACGAGGGTTTAACAGCACGAAGCATGTAGATCATACTGTAGGTGTCAAACTCCAAATTTGGTCCACAGCGTAATTATATTTGGCCCGTGAAGCCAAACCAAATGACTATTAATATATATAAATAAAGTCTTATCTTATCTTATCTTATTAGAGCTGGCCCGCCGGTAATTAGCATGTACCGCTAATACTACAAATCCCAGAATGCTCTGTTGGCGTCAGTCGTGACAGGACCCATTAACTCCTCTGTTGACCGTAGTCATAGAGACCTTATGCTAATACCCTTCACAGCATTGTTTCCTGATCTTTATTATCACTGTGAAGCGAATGTAGACACTTGTCTACTTGCTCACTGTTGACCAGAGCGACCGCTTCTGGGTCATTGAACGCCTCATTTCTCTGCCTGACTCGGAGCAGAAGACACAGATGGATCGTTTTCAACTCGCTGGGAATTCAACGATTTCCAGTCTTTGGACATGAAACTCACACAAGTCGCAGATTAAAGTATCGGCGTTCGGGTGGTTTTTGTGATTCGTGTTACGGTTTCGCTGCAACGAGCCCGTTTAACGGGTTTCGCTTTCATCGGTGAATCACCACAGCTACAGCAGGTCACTGACAGGATGTGTGAGTGGCGCACGGTGACAGTTTCAGCTGCTCAGGTGGCCTCGTGGTTAGTCAGCGTTGTGTTTCTGCGAGAGACTGTGGGTTTTAACAGTGATGTTTATTGTCATCACATTGAATCTGATCTTCTGCTTGTTGTAACTATGCTTTGAAAATGTCAGGAAAGTCCTGCAAAATTCTATCAACGTGTTTTAGGCTATGTGTTTTCTATACTTCGGTCAACTCAACTGTGTTTTATTAAATTGTTTAATTATAAATACATATTATTATATACCTAATATTATTTCATTATGCTTTATTTTGAAATGTAAGACTTTTAACTTGTTCTGAACATGTTTAGCTCTTTTTTAACCTCTTGTATTTTTCTTAAACTACCTTTAAGAACTTTTTTAACTCTTCAGCTACAGTCAACGGTTCTTGGGAATAAATTCAGCATCACAGCCTTCACAGAGCATTTTCTAACTTAGTCTAGTTTGGTATTAAGCTTTGCTTGTTCCATGGTTCATTGTTATATCTAGAGGAAGATTTTTTCAATAAATATCAATGTTGGCCCACGACTTTGTTCCAGTTTAGAATTTTGGCCACTGTGTATTTGAGTTTGACCCTCATGTAGATGGTGCTGAAGCTGATTCTGTGAACGAGCGTCAGTGCAGCAGTGAAACGTTTACTTTTTGACTGGACACAACCCAGACAACGTCATCAGGACTGTGACGGCTCCGAGCCGCCGGTTCCCACTGATGTAAACAGTAAAGTCCTGAGACGAATGAGGCCTGATCCCAGATACGGACCAGCCGGACTCTAAGCGTTAAACCATGTGGCATCAGGATCCTGCGCCTCCGTGGCCTCCCTCTCCCAGCTCTAGCCTGTCGAGCTTAAGCCTGCTCTTCTTCATCTGTCCTCCCTTTTCTGAGAAAAGGGAGGACAGATGGAGCACAAGGAGCTTCCTGAGGAGGCTTCAGAGATGCAGAGGTGTTAATTAAGGCTCTTTAGGTTCCTGTAGGGTTCCAGTCATCCTTCAGGCTGTTCCCATGGAGATTTTACCAGGCAGCTTTATTTACACAGCTTCTCAAACACTGGGCCTCTCACTGAGCTTTGAATGAGCCGAGACGAGCGAGGAACAAACTCTAGAAAAGGTTCCAATGGCCTTTAAAGTTCCCAGGTTCAGGAAGAGGTTCTTCAAACGGGCTCCTTGAGCTTGAAATGACTTGGGTTTAGGTCCAGTGGTTCTGTTCAGGTCGCCAAGCATCTCGTCAGGTTATGTGCCACATGGTGTCTAACTGTGTCCATCTGTGTCAGAGGTGCTGATGAACACTAAGCAGGAGACGTCCGACCTCCGCTGGACGAACTATCCCACAGACCAGTCGGAGGTAAACCTGCGTTGACTCCGTTAGCTTGCTAGCTTAGAGCGCGACCCCTGGCTAACCCGTGTCTCTGCAGTGGGAGGAACTGAGCGGGTTGGACGACGAGATGAACAGCGTGCGGACGTATCAGATCTGCACCCCAGACAGTCCGACCTCCCACTGGCTGCGGACGCGCTGGATCCCCCGCCGGGCGGCGACCACGCTCTACGTTGAGATCCGGTGAGTGATGGGCCTTCGGGTTGAGGTCGAAGGATCGGCTGAAAGTTAATTTGCCGTTATTGTCCCTGCAGGTTCACCATGATGGAGTGTTCTGCTCTGAACCAGCGCCACTGCAAGGAAACCTTCAACCTGTTCTACTACCAGTCCGACGGCGACGACGCTACGCCCGCTCACCCGGCCTGGATGGAGAACCCCTACGCCAAGGTCGCCACGGTGGCGGCCGACCACCTGCTGCGCCGCGGGGCCGAGCGCCGCTCAAACGTCAAGCTGCTGCGCGTGGAGCGGCTGAGCAAAGCCGGGCTGTACCTGGCCTTCCAGAGCCAGGGCACCTGCATGGCCCTGCTGTCCGTCAGAGCTTTCTACAGGAAGTGCCCGCCCCTCCGCCGCGCCTTCGCCGCGTTCCCCGAAACCGTCCCCCACGCTCTGGTGGAGCAGGTAACCAGCAGCATCAGTGCCAGGCTTAGGCTGAGGCTTCACCTTCTTAAGTAGTAAAAGCCTGGTTCTCTTCAAACGTCTGCGCCGCAGGCTCAGGGGGTCTGCGTGGAAAACGCCGCAACGCCACCCGGAGAGCAGTCGCAGCCTCCCAGCATGCTGTGCGGTCAAGACGGCCAGTGGGTGGGGCAGCCAACGTCCAGCTGTTCCTGTCGCCCCGGATACGAAGCGGGCGAGCCTGACGTGCGTTGTCGAGGTGAGCGGGAAACTGTAATTCTGTCATTTCCGTTTATGAAGAAGTGAGGACGTCACAGTAAGACGTGTATAAAGCGGACGGTGTCCTGCTCCGTGTCCTGTAGGAGAGTCTGGGTCCGGCTCAGACTTAGAGAGTTGACTGGAAGGAGCTGAGACGTGTGGCAGACATGAGACTTGGACTCGAGTCCGACTCGATGCTTTCCTGATGATGAGGCTTTATTAGGACTCGCTGAGACGTGACTCCTTCCACCCGTCATAGGTTACAGAGGTGAAGAGCAGCTTAGTGTCTATCAGCGCGTCAGACTCCTGCTGTGAACGAAGTCAGTGTGAACAGCGAAGCTGCAGATGAACGTTGGTTGAGTTAGCGTTCGACAGCAGACTAAGCGTTTTAATGTGCTGTTGTTTCTTTTCATGCTTCAGCTGTAAAACGATGGCGACTGATATTAATACATTTACGTTCACGGGTTCATGCTGCTCATGAGCTGAGTAATGCTGTCATAGCGACACCTCCTTCGTCCGTCATCACTGGTAAACACACGTAGACCAGACTCTAATCTACCAGGAATGTGGCCCGGCCTGTATTTCATTACTTCGCGCTGATGAAGGCGATGTTCAGCCGTTTCTCTCGGCTCGGTCCAGGATCAGAGGCTCCACATTCCTCCAGCGAGCAGGGCGACGCTCACTTAGCTGTCGAAGCTTCCTGTTATTCTCTGGGAGGTCAGAGGTCAGAGACTGCAACCAGGAAACGCTGCAGCGGGGACAACGGACGAGGCCCTGACGACCCAGGAGGGGGGGGGAATAAAGGCCCAGCGGAGAGGAGGGGTCAGAGGTCAACCTGCACACAGCAGCCTGGCAGGCGAGGATGACATCACAGCAGCACTTTCCACATCCCGTTGGAGCCGAGGCCACTTCCTGTCTCTCATTGTCTCCGTGGACGCTCCTCCCTCATCTCCCTGCGATGTTCCTCCTCCACACGACGTGGAACCAACACTTCTTCATGTGCAGCAGTTTAATGCTTCCTCTGTTTAATAGTAATTAGTAATAATAATAACCCTAACCCTGTTTTAGACTATCTCTGAGTTTGTAAAGGCTTTGTTGTAGTTTGTGGAGTTCGCTGTTTCCCTGTTGATGTGCTTTTAGTATCTGCTGCAGCTCAGCCACACAAACAACGCCTGAGAGTCTCAGTCTTCATCCCGACCCGTTGATAAGCCGGGTTCTGGTGCTGACCCGCTGTCTTCCTCTCCAGCCTGTCCTTCAGGTCAGTTTAAGGCAGCTTCTGGACCTGGGGGCTGCAGCCAGTGTCCAGCCAACAGCAACACGCGGGTCCCGGGCTCGGCGTACTGCCCGTGCCTCTCTGACTTCTACCGGGCCGACTCGGACCCGCCGCAGGCCGCCTGCACACGTAAGACGCGCTAACTCTGCTTCTCTTCTTTCGTTTAGCTCCCCTCAAGTATCTGGACAGTTTTGGTTACGGCTGGTAAACATCCAGATGTGTCAGAGCAACAGATGCTGTCGTTCATAAACTATGCAGGAGGAGCGAAGGCTGTTCAGACTTGTCTCAGTTAGAGACACCTGAACATCACACAGTTAGTTATTCTAACATCCTTTACACGCTGGTCTCAGTAGGTTAACGTAGGCGTCACAGTGCATTCTGGGTAATTCATTTTTTTCAATTCAACTTTATTTATATAGCTCCAATTCACAACAGCAGTTATCTGAAGGCACTTTACAAGTGAGGTCTAAGACCTGACACAACTAAACCCAACAATTCCCACATAGAGCAGCTTTTAATTGGAGCCAGTCAATAAATTGTACATTTTAATAGCAACAGTGGAAAAACTCTATAGAGGAAGAAACCTCCAGCAGACCCAGGATCAGTGGGAGAACATCTGCCGCTAGAACCTGAACTGGAAGCTGGTTCCACATAGAGGAGCTTGGAGCTAAAGGCTCTGCCTCCCGTTCTACAGGTAGAAACTCTAGGAACCACCAGTAGACCAGCTCTGAGAAGCAAGGTTCTGTTGGAGCAGAAGGAGCCATGAGGTCTAAGACCAGATGGAGCTTTATTATGAAGAGCAGGACGGAGAAGCTAATGTAGGAGAAATGTGACGTCTCTTCCTGAGTCCAGTCAGACTCTGCTGCAGCATTTGAATTAACTGGAGGCTTTTAAAGAGTCATTGGTTCAAACTATGAGCAGGGAGACACAGTCGTCCAGCCTGGAGGAACTAATGCAGGGATTCATGTTTCAGCATCACTCTGTGAGAGGATGCTCCTCATTTTAGCAACATTCCTCAGGTGGAAGTAGGAGGTTTAGAGATTCTATAATGTAGGATGTAAAGGAGAGAACTGGGTCAAAGATGACACCAAGGTTCCTACAGTAGAACCTGAAGCTAACGTTATGTCATCCAGAGAAACAATCTGATTCAATAATGAGTCTCTGTGGTTTTTACCAATTATAATAACCTGAGTTTGATCTGAGTTTAGTTGTAGAAAGTTATGGGACATCCAGGATCTGATGTCTGTTAAACACGTTTGAAGTTTGACTAATTGGTTTGTTTCCTCTGGTTTTATAGACAAATATAACTGAGTATCATCTGCATAGCAGTGGAAATTTATAGAATGTTTTCTAATAATATCACCAAGGGGAGACATGTAAAGACTGAAAAGTATTGGACCAAGCACAGAACCCTGTGGAACAACAAAGCTAATTTTTGTGTGGATGGAAGATTGATCATGAACATGAACAAACTGGAATCTGTTCATCAGATAAGACTTAAACCATCCAATGGAGTCACATGGACTAAAAACATTGTCATCTTTCTGATTTGAGCCACATCGCAGGAGCAAAGACGATGACGTGCTAACGCTAATGCTAACGGTGATGACGTTAACCAGAATGCATTGCGTGTTAGCAGTAGTGCATAGGGCAGGGGCGTCAAACTCAAATACACAGTGGCCAAAATTCAAAACTGGAACAAAGTCGTTGGCCAACATTGATATTTACTGAAAAAAAAAATCATCGTCCAGATATAACAATGAACCTTTTCACACACATTTCAAACCCTTTCAAACACATTTTTCTTAAAAAGTGGATATGGAACAACCAAAGCTTATACTAAACTAGACTAAGTAAGAAACTGCTCTGTGAAGGCTGTGATGCTGAATTTATTCCCAAGAACCGTTGACTGTAGCTGGAGAGTTAAAAAAGTTCTGAAAGGTAGTTTAAGAAAAAGAGGTTAAAAAAGAGCAAAACATGTTCAGAACAACCAACACCTATGGTTTCCACACTAAAAACCCACATGTATGGAAACGTACGTGTTGAAGCGAATGCGTCCTGTAAGGTCACACACAATGAGCCTATTAATTCAGGGTCTTGCAGCACCAGAGTGTGTCTGTGTCGTAATTACAGCCATGCAGGTAAGAAAAGGCCTCAACAAACGGGTTTTAGGTTCCACTCGTGTGTGGAAGTGGAAACATCTTATCTGTCAAATCCTCCACCAGACAAAAACAAAGAACAAGAAAAAAGTAATTTTACAGGAATGAGGTTTCAGCTTCCTTACCTGCATCTGAACACGTCCTTCCCACAGTCTGGGTTTAACAGGCCTCTGCTGTGACCTCTGACCTCTCCACCCCTCCTCCCTCAGGCCCCCCCTCTGCTCCCCGCGCCATCGTGACCCAGATCAACGACACCACAGTGACTCTGGAGTGGAGCGAACCGCTGGACCGAGGAGGACGGGCCGACCTCACCTACACAGTCCTGTGCTCCATCTGCGGGACCGCGGGCACCTCCAAGGTACGCGAGCAGTACCAGGACACCAGAACCAGGACACGACGTAGACCAGAGACAGAACAGGTGGTAGAACCCTACAGCCCAGTGGGACCAGTTAACAGACACCAGACCAGTTAAAAGAACGAAAAATAGGTCAAGACCATTAACCCCATCACACTAGACCCAGACCCAGTCAGTCAGAACAGGAAGAGAAGGTCCAGTGACATGTTCCAGCTCAGCCAGTTGGTCCAGACCAGTAACCGAACCCAGTCTGACCTGAACCGTCTCCTTCTCAGGGGCCGGTCGAGTCCTGTTCTCCGTGTGATGACAGCGTTCTGTACCGGCCGCCGCAGCGACAGCTGACTCAGCGCCGAGTCGTCGTCTGGGGGCTCCGCCCACACACCAAGTACGTCTTCACCGTCCAATCGCTGAATGGCGTCTCCTCTCTCAGCCAATCAGAGCCGGCCTCCAGCAGAGCCAACATCACCACCAGCACGGACGGTAAGAAGTCCAGACTACACTACCCAGCATGCCGTTCAACGGCTCACACAGCTACAGCAGACGTTAACCCTTTAGATCAGGGGCGTCAAACTCAAATACGCAGTGGCCAAAATTCAAAACTGAAACAAAGTCGTGGGCCAACAAAGAAAAAAAAAAAATCATTGTCTAGATACAACAATGAACCTTTTCTATGGACCCAAACAAGTTTCGCTTAAAAAGTGGATATGGAACAAGCAAAGCTTATACTAAACTAGACTAAGTAAGAAACTGCTCTGAAGGCTGTGATGCTGAATTTATTCCCAAGAACCGTTGACTGTAGCTGGAGAGTTAAAAAAGTTCTTAAAGGCAGTTTAAGAAAAATACAAGAGGTTAAAAAAGAGCTAAACATGTTCAGAACAAGTTAAAAGTCTTACATTTCAAAATAAAGCCTAATGAAATAATATTAAATATGTATTTATAATAAAATAATTAAAGAAAACACAGTTGAGTTGATCCAAACAGTAAAAGTATAGAAAACACCTAAAACGTGTTGATAGAATTTTGCAAGACTTTCCTGACATTGATGAAGTTTTCAAAGCATAGTTACAACAAGCAGAACATCAGATTCAATGTGGTGACAATAAACATCACTGTTAAAAACTCACGTCTCCAGCGGGATTTGAACCCACAGTCTCTCGCAGCAGACTAACCGTGCAGCCATCTAAGCAGCTAAAATCAAAATCGTGCGCCACTCACACATTCTGTCAGTGACCTGCTGTAGCTGTGGCGATTCACCGATGAAAACGAAGCCTGTTAAACGAATCACAAAAACCACTGAGAGCCGATACTTTAATCTGCGACTTGTGTGAGTTTCATGTCCAAAGACTGAAAATCGTTGAATACCCAGTGAGTTGAAAACGATCCATCTGTCTCTTCTGCTCCGAGTCAGGCAGAAAGATGAGGCGTTCAATGACCCAGAAGCGGTCGCTCTGGTCAACAGTGAACAAGTAGACAAGTGTCTACATTCGCTTCACAGTGATAATAAAGATCAGGAAACAATGCTGTGAAGGGTATTAGCATAAGGTCTCTATGACTACGGTCAACAGAGGAGTTAATGGGTCCTGTCACGACTGACGCCAACAGAGCATTCTGGGATTTGTAGTATTAGCGGTACATGCTAATTACTGGCGGACCAGCTCTGATAGTCATTTGGTTTGGCTTCACGGGCCAAATATAATTACGCTGTGGACCAAATTTGGCCCGTGGGCCAGAGTTTGACACCTATGCTTTAGACGGACACTGTTCATGAAGCGTGGTTCTCATGTGTTCGCAGTCCCTCCTCCAGTGTCTGGTCTGAGGCGGGCGGCAGCCACCGAGACCAGTCTGTCTTTAGAGTGGAGCCTCCCCGTTCTGCAGAACCGGCACCAGGTCCTGGACTACCAGGTCCGCTACAGCCCCAAGGTAACGCTCCTCACCGTCACACGCTCTGCGCTGAGCTGACGGCTGTGATGTAACTGCTGATGTCATCGCTGCAGCGCGGCGACGGGGAGGGTCAGTGGCAGTACGTCTCCACCAGCTCTTCTTCGGTGGTGCTGACGGGGCTGCAGCAGGCGTCGCAGTATCAGGTGCAGGTCAGGGCTCGCTCGCAGGCCGGATACGGATCCTTCAGCGCACTGAACAACGTCAGCACCAAACCTGATGGTACGAGTTTGGATTCTGTGTCTCCTCACATTATTGCTTTTGAGGTGGTTCTTCCAGGAACCGTTTTCATGCTGACAGAGGTCAGAACCTCATAACGGGCCACACACAGAGAAGCAGTTCTCTCATAAATACGTTCACATGCAAACGTCCAAATGAGCTTCTGTTCTGTCTGCTGTCGTAGGTGCGGGCCACGCTCAGCTGGTAGTGACGGGGGTTCTGGTCGCCATGGGGATTCTGCTGCTCATCGCCGTGGCGATTGTCGCCGTGTACTGTTACCGGTAAGAGATCGTGTTCAGGATGTTCCCCTCCCTGCTCAGCCGGGAAGAACAATGGAGCGTTGACCCGGGTCCACAGGAGCAGAGCAGGACGGAACACGACACGGACAGAGATGCACACTGATAATAACATTCCTGAGGAGGAGGAGTAGAGACACTGAACACCCGTCTGTGTCTCTGTGTCTCTGTCTGTGTCTGTCTGTGTCTCTAACTCTCTGTCTGTCTGTGTCTCTAACTCTCTGTCTGTCTGTGTCTCTAACTCTCTGTCTGTCTGTGTCTCTGTCTGTGTCTCTAACTGTCTGTGTCTCTAACTGTCTGTCTGTCTGTCTGTGTCTCTAACTGTCTCTGTCTCTAACTCTCTGCCTGTCTGTGTCTCTGTCTGCTCAGCAGGAGGAGGACGGACTCGGGGGATGTGGCGGGACGCTACCAGATGGGTCAGAGTGAGTGGAGCCTTCGTTTCTGCAGGTTGTAAATGTTTGGAGCAGCTGGTGACGCTGATGTGCTGTTGTTCCAGCGGTGAAGGTCTACATCGACCCGTTCACCTACGAGGACCCCAACGAGGCGGTGAGGGAGTTCGCCAAAGAGATCGACGCCTCCTTCGTGAAGATCGAGGAAGTGATCGGAGCAGGTAGCCCCGCCCACCGACCCGTGTCGAGGCCAAACCGCTTTGAAATGTTACCCTGCTGCCACACGTGTCAGAGATTCAGTCAGAGAAAAACGTTCATCTAGCAACGATCTAGCTCAGGAACCTTCTAGGAACCGTTTACTGAGTCTTTTGAGAAACTCACAGGAATCAGGAACATTAGCTGGAACCTAGATTCCCTCTTCATCCTAGTTTTGGTGAGACCAGCGATGTTGAACAGTTTAGAGTCAGCGGCGCTGAAGAAAAGACAGGAGGCAGATGTGGAGGTTCTGTCTGGGAGGACAAGGATCAGCAACGAGGACGTCAGAGGCACATGTTGGATGTTGGAGATAAAGGCAGAGGCCAGACTGAGGTGGTTGGACATGTTCAGAGGAGAGATTGGGACGATGTGAACAGATGCTGAGGCTGGAGCTGCCAGACAGGAGGAACCAAGAGGAGACAGATGGATGTAGAGAAGCAGGAGAACAGAGGAGGCAGAGGACAGGGTGAAATGGAGGAAGATGAAAAGTTCTCTGTGTTTGAGATGTTAAACCTGTTCTGTGAACAGAAGAAGGAAAGACAGACGTTCTTAACATATCCTGGGTTTATTGAACAAGTTCAGTTGGAAGAGGAATTTAAAGGCTCTTTATAACTTGTGGTCTGTAAGAACCAGATTATGAGGAGCTTCTTCAGGTGAAGCTCTGGAGGAGCCTGTTATGAGTGGTTTAGGTTTGTAAGGTCTGTGGAGGAACGTTGTGGGAACGTTTGAGTCGCCCAGCAGCTCAGAAATGTTAATGAGAAGTAAAAGATGCTGAAACGGCTGCAGAATGAGCCAAAGCTGTTCCTGTTGAGTTAAAACCTTTAGCTGGTGTTAAAAAGCCAGACAGAGACTTTACTCCTGTAGAACCTGAGACCTGATGAGTCTGACGTCTGATCCCCAACGAGAACCTTCCCCTCGTCAGGAGAAGCCGTTGGAAAAACACAGGACGGGTCCAACACGGATCCGGTTTGATTAAAGGCAAACATGAGCCTGTGTGTGTGTGTGGGGGGGGTGGGTGGGTGGGGGGGGGGGGGGGGGGGGTGAGTGTCTGTGTGTGTGTGTGTGTGCGTGTGCGTGTGTGTGTGTGTGTCTGTCTGTGTGTGTGCGTGTGTGTGTGTGTGTGTGTCTGTGTGTGTGTGTGTGGGTGCGTGTGTGTCTGTGTGTGTGTGTGTGAGGTGTAGAAGTGCTGGTTTGTGCTAATGGCTCTTCCAGCTCCGTTGGGTCCTGAAGTGGGTGGAGCTTCTGTGCTGGGCTGGTTCTGCAGCCTCGGTTCTCCACTGCCTCCGTGAACCTGCAGCCTCTCAGTTGCTGACGCTAACACACACCCTGTTGACTCTGTGATGTTCCCGTCAGGCGAGTTCGGTGAAGTGTGTCGTGGTCGACTGAGGATCCCGGGAAGGAAGGAGAACTACGTAGCCATCAAGACCCTGAAGGGCGGCTACACGGAGAAGCAGAGGCGGGACTTCCTGTCCGAGGCGTCCATCATGGGTCAGTTCCAGCACCCCAACATCATCCACCTGGAAGGCGTCATCACCGCGTCCTGCCCCGTCATGATCCTCACGGAGTTCATGGAGAACGGAGCCCTCGACAGCTTCCTGAGGGTGAGACGGCACCGATCAGCCCACTTCCCCCGATCCCAGGTCGGCTCACCCTGTCTCACCCCCGCCCGTCTGTCTGCAGCTCAACGACGGCCAGTTCACCACCATCCAGCTGGTGGGGATGCTGCGCGGCATCGCCGCAGGGATGAAGTATCTGTCTGAGATGAGCTTCGTCCACAGGGACCTGGCAGCTCGTAACATCCTGGTCAACTCCAACCTGGTGTGTAAGGTGAGAGCGTCTCCCTGCGCTAGGCAGCTGTCTGTCTGTCTGTCTGTCTGTCTATAACTGTCTCTCTGTCTCTGTCTGCCTGTCTATCTATAAGTAACTGTCTGTCTATAACTGTCTGTCTGTCTCTGTCTACCTGTCTGTCTCTGTCTACCTGTCTATAACTGTCTCTCTGTCTACCTGTCTGTCCCTCTGACCTTCTGTCTCGCTGCAGGTGTCGGACTTTGGGCTGAGCAGGGTTCTGACTGAAAACTCTTCAGACCCGACGTACACCAGCTCGCTGGTAGGTAGCTGTGAATGCTACGTAGCATGCTAACCAGTTAGCGCCCTACGTAGCACGCTAACCAGTTAGCGCCAGACACATAAACGCCTACTTCAGCAGCTTTTAGCCGACAGATGAAGATACGTGTGCTCAGAAATCGGTTTCTGGTTCTCAAAGGCTTCAGTTGTTTGACTTTAGATGGTAAATGGTAAATGGTCTGCATTTGTATAGCGCTTTTCTACCTGTCGGTACTCAAAGCGCTTTGACACTGCGTCACATTCACCCATTCACACACACATTCACACACCGGTGGCAGAGCTGCTATGCAGCTTAAGCTGACACACCGGGGGCAACTTGGGGTTCAGTGTCTTGCCCAGGGACACTTCGGCACATGACTGGGGGAAGCCAGGAATCGAACCACCGATCCTACGATTGGTGGGCGACAGCTCTACCTCTGAGCCACTGCCGCCCACTGGCCACTGCCGCCCACTTTAGACCTTCAGTCTAATAGTAATGAGGGAGTTGACGGAGAACAAACCTGGACAGACCCGTTGGAGGCAGCAGAACCCGCGGGTGGGTTCATGCCTGGCGGCCTCTGGTTTGGATCCTTCTGCCGGACTCTGGTTCTGGGCTCAGTGTCTCTGAAACTCTGTACCTGCTCTGCTCTTGTTTTACGACCGTCACTAATGCCTCATTCCTCAGGGAGGGAAGATTCCCATTCGGTGGACGGCGCCTGAAGCCATCGCCTTCAGGTGAGTGTCGGCGCCGCTGGGCGTGGTCCCGCTCTGTGGCCGTTTCTGACCATCTGCTTGGCTGCTTGCAGGAAGTTCACGTCCGCCAGCGACGCGTGGAGCTACGGCATCGTGATGTGGGAGGTGATGTCGTACGGAGAGCGGCCGTACTGGGACATGAGCAACCAGGACGTAAGGAGCACGAGCTCGCCTCCGCTGCAGCGGCTGGTACCTTTATTCTGAAGGAGCTCTCGGTTCTTCCCCGTCAGGTGATTAACGCCATCGAGCAGGACTACCGGCTGCCGCCGCCCCCGGACTGCCCCGCCTCCCTGCACGCGCTCATGCTGGACTGTTGGCAGAAGGAGCGGAGCGACCGGCCCAGGTTCAGCGAGGTGGTGTCGGCGCTGGACAGGCTCATCCGAAGCCCCGCGTCCCTGAAGGCGACGCAGCCGGACGGGCCCAGGTGAGGCTTTGATTGGCGGCTGTAGGTCCTGGGGTCAGAGGTCAGCGTCTGCTGTGTGATTCACTCTCTGCTCTCTAAAGGCTGATGCGTGTTCAGTAATTCTGAGCCCGCAGGTCACTCGGGGGGCGTGTCCTGGATCAGGGCATTATGGGATGTGCTCCTCTGAACCACCACTGGGCTCGTAGCTGTAGATGTCAAACCAGCCTCTGACTCGTGCTTCCGGACCCGCTCACGCCTTCTGTTTCTGTCAGTCCGTCCCAGCCGCTGTTGGACCGGCGCGTCCCGCCTCCTCTCTCCGCCTGTGGTTCCGTCTCCCAGTGGCTCAGGGCCCTAAAGATGGAGCGATACGAGCAGAGCTTCCTTCAGGCCGGGTTCGCCGACCTGGACGTCGTCTCGCAGCTCAACACAGAGTAAGGAAACGCCTCAGCCGTGTGGCTCCGCCCACTTTACGCCTGGCGCTCGTCTAACCCTGCTGTCCGTCTGTTTCCATAGAGACCTCCTCAGAGTGGGCGTGACCCTCGCTGGCCACCAGAAGAAAATCCTCTCCTCCATTCAGACGCTCAGGATACACAAAGCCCCACCCACCCTGCTCTACTGACCAATCAGAGCTCTGTGCTGCTGTACGGGCCAAAGGATGAGCCAACGTTGAATTGACTTTATTCTGATCCAAGAAAGAAAGAGCAGAACCCAGAACCCTGAATGTGCCAACCCGCTGGTTTTTAATCTTCCTATTGTTTGATTCTCAACTTTGGAAGTCGTCCAGCTGCTCATTCTCTGTGGGACCAATGTGGGTCAGACAAAGCCTGAGGTTTTGGACCGGAACCAGTTCTGAGCTGAACCTCACTGCTCAGGAAACCTGATCGTGGTCTATCCTGCCTCAGACCCTGAACCTGGGACACTTCAGCCAATCAGAACCTAGGATCAGACCAGATCAGATGGAGGTTCTACTGGGTTCTGTTAGATCTATGTGTTGGAATCAGAGAACCCACGTAGCGAAGGCATCTGTCTCAGACGGGTTCAGTCTGTGGACGTGTTTGGGATTTGAACTTTTTAAAGGATTCTTTAAGGACACAACCTAAACTAGAACAGACTTAGTTTGTCGTCTCCGTCAACGTTCAGCGTCCAAACCTCTGGGACTGAAACGCTGACGTCAGAGCAAATGTCTCTTCAGACCATGTGATTCTTCAGGGCTTTCTCTGGATACCGACGTCTCTACGTACCAGCGGGTTTATGGCGTGTTTGGCCTCAAACACCGATCGTTGGTCCAGTTCTAAGCTCTGTCGACGTTTCGGATCAGGTGCAGCTGGTTTGATTGTCTGAATTTAAGGCAGACGTGTAGAAGCCGTGTGAGCTCAGGACTTTATGACCAAAGGTCAGTGTTTTATACTAAACATTTCAGGTAAAGGAAGCTGAACCATGTCTGGAGCCACTTCCTGCGTCTGGTCACGTGACCATCGACGCGTCACCAGCTCAAGCTTTAACAGGTTTATGTCCCGTGTCTGAACTTTGCCTCGTTCCATGTTGTGTGTTCCAGCAGGTGATGTCTGTCACAATAAAGACTCGTTCTGCCCAATCGCTGTGTTGGCAGTTTGTGCTGTAGGCTTCTGGACCAAGTCCGTCTCTGTTGGGTTGAAACCAGGACCTGAACCCGGTCGAGTAGAACCAGAGCAGTCTGACAGCACGTCCTGGAGGAAATGATCCACTATGTTGGTTCTCTACGTCCAGTGCAGTGTTTGTCCTGTCGTGAATCCACCGCTAGTTGGTTGCCATGGTAACGTGCTGGGCTCGGGCACCGTTCGGCCCAGTCAACCGACGGCACCGGCCACATGTTGTTGACAAAGGTCAAGGCCAGGCAGCGTTTGTGTGACTGACGGTTCAACCACAGCAGCTGTGGTTTGACCAGGAAACAAGTCTCTTCACCTCAAACGGCCTCAGAGGACGTGACGACGGTGGAACCGTCTACGTGACGCGACCTCACGGTGGACTTTGCTCAGCTCCTCATCTCAGCTCCTCATCTCAGCTCCTTGGCTCCTCATCTCAGCTCCTCATCTCAGCTCCTCATCTCAGCTCCTTGGCTCCTCATCTCAGCTCCTCATCTCAGCTCCTCAGCTCCTGAACTCTCTGCACACAAATGGCTTCCAGACGCTTTGCAGGAGGAGAGTCTTTACTTTATGAAAACCAGCTGCTCTGTGTGTGTGTGTGTGTGTGTGTGTGTGTGTGTGTGTGTGTGTGTGATGTGCAGGGAGGAACATGTTGACACAGGTTTGTGTTTCATCTAAGGGCTGAGGACAGAGAGACGTGTGAGTGTGTGATTGGTTGGTTCTGCTCAGTGTCTGATGATTGCTCCTGACTGTAGCTCTGAAGTCTCTGGTTCTGTCTCTGGTTCCTCATGCTCCAGTTCTTTTCTCTCTGGTTCTGTCTCTGGTTCTGTCTCTGGTTCCTCATGCTCCAGTTCTTCTCTCTCTGGTTCTGTCTCTGGTTCTGTCTCTGGTTCCTCATGCTCCAGTTCTTCTCTCTCTGGTTCTGTCTCTTCTGTCTCTGGTTCTTCGTGCTCCGTCATGAGTTTCCAGTTTGAGCAACCCTCCAGGCCTCCAACAGACCACAGAACCACTGGGTTCTCCTCCCTGTGACCCAGAGTCCTGCAGACGTCTGGTTCCTCTTTTACAGCCTCTGAAGCTCCTGGAATCTCACGGTGACTCGTAGAACCTCCTGCAGAACAGAGGTCCAGTTGTTTCTCCAAACACCTCCTGTTGAACCTTCTAATATCCTGGAACCTCCAGAACCAAAGCAGCACCAGCAGAACTTGAGCTCTGATTCTGGTAGACGGTCCAGGAGAACTGATGAACCCAGTGACTCAGAACTGGTTTGAAATATCGTAGTTGGGTCACAGCAACCACTGGAACCGAGTCACGAGTCTCTGGCTCATTGCGCCCAGTTGGAGTAATAAGTCATGTAACACATGTAACCAGCTGCTCTCCAGGTTCTGTTGTTGGTCCCTGAGCCTCTGATCCACTTCATGTGGATGAACTGAACATGGCCTCTGTGATGATGATGAAGTGAGAAGCTTCTGACTCTGAGACGCCTACAGGACCACAGCTGTTCTCTGTTACCTCCAGCCTGAGACGCCTGAGAGAACCGGACCCTGGTGGTACCGAGACAACTGGACTGAACCTCAGTGTGGTTCTGTTGCTCAGCAGTGACTTTCGTTCTTCTCGTATCTCAGTCTCCTCACACGTGTCCACAGAGACTCGTCCACTCAGACGAGCTCTTCAGTGAGTTTACAGCATTGCTGGATTTCAGACTAACGCAAACACACGTCATTGGCAGAAACTCTCACAGCTGGGGAAGAAGAACTTAACCTTTTCTTTGCCCGGTTTGAGGTGGAACCAAAAGAACCAGCTGGGACACACCCCATGGCCCACGGCGGTGTAACCCTCTCAGTCGAGGAGAGTGATGTTAGACACACGCTGAGGTCTATCAACCCGAGGAAGGCTACTGGACCAGATGACGTTCTGGGTCGGGTGCTGAAGGACTGAGCAGAACAACTGGCTGGAATATTCACCAAAGTCTTCAACCCGTCACTGGCCCTGTCCACTGTACCACGATGTCTAAAGTCCTCCACCATAGAGCCAAAAAAACCCCACATCTCCAGCCTGAACCACTACCGGCCTGTTGCACTGACTCCAGTGGTAATGAAGTGTTTGGAGAAAACACGGAGCCACATCACATCATTGCTGCCCCCAAGTCTGGACTCCCACCAGTTTGCCTACAGAGGAAACAGATCCACAGAGGATCCATGATGCGCTGACCCACCTAGAGCTACAGGGAGCTACGTCCATGCTGTTGGTGGACTACAGCTCAGCGTTCAACACCATCCTCCCTCACAAACTGATGGAGAAACTTATGGGCTTAGAGCTTCCATCCTCCACCTGCATGTGGATCAACAGCTTCCTCACAGGCTGCAGACAGAGGGTGAGAGTAGGCCAACATACATCTACGGCCTCAGTCTCAGCATCGGGTCCCCTCAGGGCTGTAGCTGAGCCCCTGCTCTACTCTACACCCACGACTGCACCCCCACACACGGAGTAACACACGGAGTAACACACGGAGTAACACACGGAGTAACACACGGAGTAACACACGGAGTAACACATGGAGTAACACCATTGTGAAGTTGGCAGATGACACCACGGTGGTGGGGCTGATCTCCGGGGAGGACGAGACGAACTATAGGGACGAGGTAGAGCAGCTGTCAGGATGGTGCAAAGAGAACAACTTGCTCCTCAACACCACAAAGACGAAGGAGCTGATTATAGACTTCAGCAGAAAGAACACTGACGTTTCTCCAATATTCATCAACGGGGACTGTGTGGAGACAGTACATGGCTCAGATTCCTGGGAGTTCAGATAGAGGAGCCTGACCTGGAGCATGAAAAAGGCCCAACAGAGACTCTACGTCCTCAGGACGCTGAGGAAGAACCACGTGTCTGAGAGACTCCTGGTGATTCTACAGATGCTCCATGCAGAGCATCCTCACATGCTGCGTTGGCTCATGGTTCACCAGCTGCTCAGTAGCACAGAGGAAAACGCTGCAGGGTGAGAAACACGACCAGAAGATCAGCTGCTCTGACCCTGCACTGGAAGAACGACACAGTTCCCACTGCATCAACAAGCCCCAAACATCATTAAGACACATCCCACCCAGACACCATCTGTTTGAACTGCTACCGTCAGGACGACGACACAACAAATCAAACCACGGACAAACAGACTAAACAACAGATTTTATCCAACAGCCATAACTGAACAAACAAGTGACTGTTAGAAGGGAAAGAACAATAAGTGATTTTAGGGAACGGAATGAATGTTGTCAGATTTGATTTAAAATGTTTATTTTTTCTATTTTATTTTATTTTTATTTTATTTATTTATTTATTTTACTTTTCTTTTATGATTGAACTGCACTGGCTGCTTGAGACTTTTATAATTTCGTTGTAAATGTAACATGTTGCAATGACAATAAACTCCTTGAACACTTCCTGCACAGAGCAGGTCAGAGGGTCCAGTTTCAACAGAACCGTCTCCTTTAGAACCAGGAAGGCAGATGGTTCATTTCAACGTATTCATTCAACACACACAGGAACATGACTCATAAGGTCAGTGAACGCATCACTGCCTGCAGGGGTCAAACTAAAGGTCACCAGAGGTTCACGTGAAGGTTCCTGTCAATCACAGGGAGGACCAATCAAAAACGACAACCTGTGAACGCATCGCTTCAGTTTACTTTTGTTACGTTCACTGTCTGTCTGTAAATCAGAGTTTTGACCTCATAGTTAACGTCTGGTCTCACCGTTGTGAAGTGAAGTCACTGAAGTCCACACAGTCTGATCAGGTGTTTATGAAACATGTCACATTTAACATCATCTGTAGTTTGTCACAGACGGAATAAAAACATTCAGTGTAAAACTAAACTAAACACTAAAATAGGTTTTAAAGCAAATTACATGTGAACCGTTTATTTTGCTGTGTCACATATTTACTGATGATCACATCTAAGGCTTTTATTGTGGAGGCTCCAGCTGTTTAGTGCAGATGTTCAGTAGCTTATTTTAAATGTGATGGTTTCCCTGGATCACTGCTTATTAACTGTCAGGCTTCTTCTCTTTCTTTAATTCTAGCTGTTGTGTTTATCTTTCATCTCTTGGTTCATCTTCATCATCAGCTGCTGCTCAGTGAGTTTAGTTCGTGTTTAATCAGACTCTGTCATCGATTCATGTGTTAAACTACGCTGATCTTTGACTCGTGTGTTGAACGGAGGTAGCGACTCCTCATCATGCTCCAGAGTTTGTGGCTTCCTCTGCTGGACTCAAGCTGCTACAACTACATCAGGTAGAAAATTCACTATGTTGCCAAAAGTATTGGCTCCTCCATTCAAATAATGGGAGTCAGTGCACAAAGCAAGGTCCATGAAGACACGATGAGTCTGGTGTGGATGAGCTCCACTGGGCTGCACAGAGTCCTGACCTCAACCCCATAGAACCTTTGGATGAATCAGAGCAGAGAGTGAGAGCCAGGCCTGCTGGTCCAGCATCCGTGTGACCTCACTAATACGCTTCTGGGAGAACGGTCAGAATCTCCCACAAACGCACTAAACCGTGTGGACAGACGTCCCAGAAGAGCTGGAGCTGTTCTAGCTGAAAGGGAGGAGAGACGTCCTGTTGAAGCCTAGTGATCTGATCCAGAGGTTCATATGGACTCAGGGCAGATGAGCCGATGCTTTGTCTGTATACCAACATTCAGGTAAAGCATCTGATCGTCTCCTCTCTTCACAGACGTGAATAAACCAGTTTCACTGATCCTGGATTTATTCATTCTGCTGAATGATTGTGATGTTTGTGTTGTTTTGGGATTTTTAACACAAGCAGCTTTGCCAACAGTTCGCCAACTTCGAGGGGTCAAAATGAAAACAGGAGGCTCTAAGCTCAGAAACCACACAAGGGTTGGATCAAACAGCCGCAGACAGATGATAAATCACAACACGCTTCATCTGGATGAACGGTTGGATGAACTTGTTCATCATAGACACACGTGTTCATTGCTTGGATGTAACACCCACCAAGGCTGTTTATCCAACCCTGGTGTGTTTTTGAGCTTTGAGCTCCCCTAGTTCACAGTGGGGTCGTTGTGACCCCTCGAAGGCCCAGCGAGGGTTAAAGAAAGAGAATAATATTGTAACATAATGTCTAAGACGACTCAAAGGTCAACACTCTGAGTTTGAGGCTTGAAGTCAAACTGAATCACCTGTTATAAACGCTAATAAACCTCTGAGTGAGTCTGATCCAGTCTCTGCTGGTCGTCGGATCTTCCAGCACCTTCTCTTCCAGGACATCTATGAAGTCAGATCCCTGATCAGACTGATCATCCGTCAGGGAAAAATCTATTCAACAAACCAAAGGACAATAAAAACAAAGTGGTTAAAGGTGATTTATTTAGAATCTGACTCTTGACCTTGTCCAAATGGTTTCTATCTGTGGGAACTGACTGTTCTCTCACCAACTACAGACGCTTTACTAGATGCTGGGAAACGTTTGGCTGCATCATCGTAGTTCGTTCCCTCTGATGTGCATCGTTCTTTATGTTGAGAGTTTTTGGTTGTTCAGCTCTGACCTCTGACCTCTGACCTGTACCTGTGTCTCTCTCGTCAGCCAGAGTTTTGTAGATGCCTCATGTCTAGTGTTTCTAAACCAGGTTCTCTGGGTGTCAGCACGGATCCACACAGTTCTCCAAACGCAGGGATCAACCCTGAGGTCGGTCGGATCCGCTGACTGATTCTTGGCCAGTTTCGGTGTCAAAGCTCCAGAACTCTGCATCACCTGGATGGACCACACCGACCTGACTAACAGAACCTGAACCAGGACCTGCTTTGTCCAGCAGCTGTTTGATCCATCCAGGATTAACCTGAAGGCTGCTCTGCTGGACGCTGATGAGACCCTGGTCTCCAGGAACCAGAACACTCTGTGGTTTCTCCCTGTCCCATGTGGCAGAGCATTTGACTCGTGTCTGCAGCATTGACCTCTGACCTGTGACTCGTGTCTGCAGCATTGACCTCTGACCTGTGAATCGTGTCTGCAGCATTGACCTCTGACCTGTGACTCGTGTCTGCAGCATTGACCTCTGACCTGTGAATCGTGTCTGCAGCATTGACCTCTGACCTGTGAATCGTGTCTGCAGCATTGACCTCTGACCTGTGACTCGTGTCTGCAGCATTGACCTCTGACCTGTGACTCGTGTCTGCAGCATTGACCTCTGACCTGTGACTCGTGTCTGTCCTCTGACGTGCAGCCTAGCGGCTCCCTCCTTGTCGTAGACGGTGCAGGTGTAGGTGTCTCTGTCTTTGTTGATGGGGTGATTCGGGGTCAAACTCTGGAATTTTTTGAAGTTTCCAGATATTTGTGCGTCTTCTGTAAAACCAGTTTGTTCCTCTGGCTGAGTGGAACATTCTCATACTTGCTATAGTGGCCAAGCCTAAACTCAAAGCCACTGAGCGGCTGCTAAACGGGAAACCGTAATTGACGCGCTTTGGTTTGAAATGATTACAGTTCGACTTAATTCTCTGTTGAAAATGACTTATTTTATTCTCACCAAAGTTTCCAGTCTTATGGATAAACGGAGATATATGTCCATTCAAGTTCTTTTATTCCATGAAGTTGAGCGAAGCGTAGCGTTGGTGAAGCGTTGCGTAGCGTAGCGATGCGATGCGATGCGATGCGATGCGATGCGATGCGTAGCGTAGCGTAGCGATGCGTAGCGTTGCGGTCCAAAACTGTTTGTCTTCCGTGTAGCAACACCTGGTTGCCTGTTAATGGTTCCCACCTTTATAGTGTATCACCAATTAAAAACACAGACCCCTAGTGGATTCAAAAGTTAATTACAATATAATGCAAACAACCCAAATGGCTCCTACACTTGCGGTCGTTTCGGTCCACTCTACTCTGACGTCTTTAGGCAGGTGAGCTGTGGCTTTACAGGACAGAAGGACAGACTCCGCCCTGAGTCCACCTCCACCTGTGGGACTGAAACGTTATCAGTTAGTTCCAGTCTGACAATGAGCCACATCTCTGATGTCGACATTCATTCAGGGTCACTGAGCCTCATGCGTTGTGACAGTTCTGCTCTCGTTCCTCTGTCTTCTCTGTTTGTTTTGTTACTTCCTGGTTTCTCTTCTCGTCATTGCTTGCGCCTGTTTGTTATTTGCTGTTTGGCTGTGTTTAAGTTGTTATGTGGTTCGTTTTTGAGCTTACTTCATGTTACACCTGGTTCCGTTTGGCTCCTGTTTGCTTAGATACTTGCTCAGCTCTGTCCTCCCTGTCTGCAGGTGTGTGTATGTGTTTGTATTTGTTAGACCTAGTTTGACATCATTTTACTTCTGTAGGATTCTGTTTGTATGTGTACTCACTACCCTCAACCCCCTTTATTCACATAACGAACCCATTCTACACAGTGTGAAGTGAAACCAAACTGGAGGATAAATCTGTGTCTCTACCAACTTCCCACAGGCTGAAGAAGCTTCCTGGACAGATGGGAAACGATTCTACGATACTGAAGAATCCAGTTGCCATGACTCAACCTTCAGACAACTTCACCTGGATGAATGAGAATCTTCACAGACATAGTCTGTTGCACAGGTCAGTAATGTGATGAAGACAATGCTCAGAGTTGTGTGATTTACCTGAGAGCAGGTGTTTTTATTTCACTGAATTTTAAAGACTGTTTCTTAGTAGCGTGACATTACAGACAAAGTTGTTATACATACACATACACAACATACATGATCCCTGCAACAGACTGAGTTATATGCAGTACATGTGACATCCGTTCAAGATGAAGTCCAGTATTATTGAAACAGATAATCACTGACCTTGTTCTTCTGTCCTTGCAAAATCAAAAGCTTTAATTAAAATAAAGTGCAATTCTCAACAGTAAAATAACCTTCAGTTATAATGGCTGCACAAGTATCCAACCACAAAACTGTCAATGTTAATGGGCGGTGGGACCAGGTCACAGGAGACTCTCTGGAGAGGAATTTATGTTCAGACATTATTTCTATCAGCCACTGAACAGAGACTGTGTTGAAGCTGCTAAACCAAGATTCAGACCTGGTGAAGAACTGGTGACATGATTATTGATCGCAAGTGTTTTATGTCCTGTTAAGTCCTGATTCTCTCTCTGTCAGCTTTGGTTATTTATGGGGTTGCCAGCACTGATTTAAGTTTCAGAGGAAGTTTCACATTTGAATTATTTTCTTGAGGATAAAATCGATCCCTACAAGATAAGATGAAAGTAAACTAAAAAGATAATTTATTTTGGTTAAATAAATACTATCATTTCTAACTAATTCAGGGTGGGTGTGGACGTGTCGTGGTTGGACGTGTCGTGGTTGGACGTGTCGTGGTTGGACGTCCTGTTGCTCCCTCAGACCTACTGCTGCCAATCTCCTTATCGAACATAGAGAACATTGAGGACATAGAGAATATAAAAAGCCCAAGAATAAGGATCCAGGACTTAGACTAATAACAGAGGGTTTGATGTTTCACAGGAAAGAGGGAACAAGGAGTTAAGGAAAGGAAGGAAGGGTTATTAGTGCTGATCAACGGCGTTTTGAGATTCATGTGGTCGTTGCTGATTCAGCAGTAAGGACCTGGGGTTCGTCTGTTGGACAAATGGAATAAACATTGTAGATAAACGAGGCCACGGGAAATGTCAGACTATGTAAGTCTGGGTAAACTCTGTCTCTGTATATAAGAAACTCTTCTACTAACACTCAATGAGAAGACACTGAGTAGCTGCTCTTCTCCATGTTGACATGTAAATTAAACAGAGACCAATTATCACATTTCCAGGTTCTGATTCCTTCAATTCTTTTGAGAATGAGCAACAATTAATGTAGTAATGTAATTAATTTTCCTTGCTGTAAATCATCTTGTTTGTGCTCTTGGTTGGTTCTGGTGGTGGGAGGAGGTCACAGAACCACATGAGGTCAGAACCAGGCTGCTCCAGCAAGACACTGATCGTCATAACAACACAAACAACCGTCTGGAACGTTTCATATCCATTAATGCAGCTCAGTGAACCTGACTTTGTAGAGAAGCACCTGGTGGACGAAGAGGAGAAGCAGCTCAAAACACTTCAAGAGCATGATGACGTCAGCACCATGTGACCAATCACGTCTACTGATTCTTGGTTGATTTCCTCAGGGTCCTCGACTGGTGAGGGAATGTCAGAACCTGGAGAACAAGGTAAGTAACGCATGTAAACCGTGCGTTACTCGTTCGAACTGATAGTGGTTGTGTGATGTCACTTCCTGTGTGTGATGTCACTTTTGTTTGGTGTCAGTAAAGGTTCACTGAGTGGTTCTGATCGTTCCAGAGCCCAGAGGTTCTCCAGACTCCGGGAAACGGATCCACCAGCCTGTGGCTCAACAAGCTGGTCGCACTGGGACAGCGAGCGGAACCGAGAGACGAAGGGCCAGACGACGGAGACCAGCCAAGGCACAGCGAAACACACTGACCCACCACTACATTACCCAGGGTGCATCACTCTGACCAGCTCCTTCCTGCCCAGGCTCAGGCGTTGACCTTCCACCCGCTCCTGACATAACCTCAAAGTAAAGAACCCGACCTGACCCCTGAAGACACTGGGTCCAGACAGACCGTCCCAGCTGGAGGCCAAGCGGCGCCGCACACCCGCGAACCCTACGCAGATGAATGGATGAGTTTGGTTTAGTCACCTTTTAGTAGTTTAGTCATCTTTAGTTTTAGTAGTTTAGTTTGGTCATTTTTAGTTTTAGTAGTTTAGTCATTTTTAGTTTTAGTAGTTTAGTCATTTTTAGATTTAGTAGTTTAGTTTGGTCATTTTTAGTTTAGTCATTTTTTCGTAGTTTATTTTGTCATCTTTTAGTTTAGCTGCTGTTCTGGATCAGAAACCTCGTGTTGTAACATATTTAGAGGCTCAGAAAGCAGAGCCGTGTCCAACTGGACAGAGTCTGGTTAATCTGAGTCGGTGTCAACGCGCTGTGAGCAGCGATGAGGCAGGAAACACCCGAACATCCGCTGGTGTCGGTTGTTTGTGCAGGCATCGCTCAGGACGCCTCTGTCCTCCGTCCTCGGGCCTTTGCTCCACCTCCCCAAGCAGCATCCAATGAGAGGGACACACATGAGAGGCGAGAGTTGCTGATTGGTCATTGCTATTGTCGTTCACTCGCCTGCTCGGCTGGACTATAAAAGTGCGGATTGACTGAAAACACGTCGTGCTAATGGTTAGCATCCATTCGCAGCTTTATTCTGTTGTCTTGGTTAAATCCAGTCTTTAACCAGCGCGTACACCCTGACGCGCGTGCACGGGGATCTCGGCGGGGATTTGTTTTCACGCGCAGAGCGAGGTTTCATATGTGTTTTGTAGTTGTTTTTTTAAGGGTGTGTGTTAGCTCAATGCTAACTGTTCTCTTTTAGTTAGCCGGATGTGGCTAGCTGTCCATGCTAACTGTTTACCAGTTCCAAATATTCATGATGACGCACCGCGGTGGGCGGGGTTAAGGAGTAGCCCCGGTTCTTTCAGGAAGTGAGATCTGGAGCAGACGGTGAGTACGACCGAAGTTCGCTGACGAGGTTCTGGCTCCGCTGCTCAACGTGTCCGTAACGTGACGCACGCGCGCCGCTGCCTTGCTAATGGGCCCTGTCACTGAGGTAGAATCCCAGTAAACCCTCCGCCCAGCGGTGAGGTCCTGCTGGTTCTGCAGGTTCTGCTCTACTCGGTAGAACCAAGCTGGACTCTCCCACAGACCTGAAGCATTAGTTACTGACCAGAGGCTGAATGTGACGCAAACATTAGATGTTCATTCATCTTCAGGGTCGTTGAGCCGATTATTTATCAGCTGCTGAAAAATGTAAATATTTAGCAAACCTGTTTAATCGAGACTATTTGGTTAAATTAAAGAGTTAGTTTGAGGTTTTACGTTATAAACTGGTTTAATAAATGGTTCAGGCGTCAAAGCTTCGTCTCGTGAAGTTATTCAATGTTCTGGCTTCTGGTTCAGCTTTTAGTTAGTAGTGAACATATTGTGTCACCTGTGACTGTGTCTGCTTTGTGTTTCTACATCACTGTGATCAGCTGAAGTTTCCGCCTTTACAAAAATCATGTCATTGGACAATCAGCTGCCAATCAAAGTCAGCCCAGCCTTCCCTGCCACTGCCAGCCTATCAGAGCAGCCTCGACTGGCCAAGCCACACCCATTGTTTGCTACCAACGGCCGTCCTTCGCTCCCTCCTCCAGTTAAGCCAATTGGAAAGCGCCGTTACTCTGTGGGCGTCGGCTTTCAGGGGTTGGTTAAGCGTCGTCGTCGTGCCAACAGTGAGAGCGAATCAGATGCTGTGCTGCCGAGCCACTTCCTGTTAGGTGGAAACATCTTTGATCCGCTGAACTTAAACTCTCTGCTGGACGAAGACGTCAACAGGTAAAGAACCGTCTGCTTTTGTAACTGATGGTTCTGATCCAGTTTCCTCAATTTAACATATTCACGTCATTCTCAGAACAACCAATCAGGAGACACCGAAGTGCTCACCCCTGCCATCGCGGGGAGGAGACCCTGTTGAGATCCTAGTGCCCCGTGACATCACCGACCCCCTGAACCTGAAGGGTGGGGTGGGGGGAGGGGATGGGGGAGTGTTGCTGTCCCCCCTGAAGTCCAAGAGGAGGCACAGAACCCGACACCATGGCGCCGCTGGGGGAGAGAAGGAGGCGCTTCCTGCTCGTCTGTTTCCCTCCGTGGCTGGAGCCACAGGTGAGACTGGAGACGAGGTGAAACCAGTGAGATGTGTTCTGGCCCAGCCTTGTGTTCTGGTCCGGGGTTGTGTTCTGACCCAGTCAACAAGCAGCTGTAACTGGTAAACTGGTTAATAAGGGTTTGCTCTGCAGTTCCTCCGCTGACCAGAGAGGGCAGCGTTCCCCCGTCTCCTCTGCCCTGTGAGCTCAACACGGCTATAACCTGCCGAGACGACGTAGCTCCGCCCCCTGTCCTCCCCAGGAGACACACGCATCCTCCACCGGGCCACAAACCTGGCAACCAGGGTGATGGTCGCCCCCGGAAACGGCGACGCACTACGTCCATAAAGTCGACAGATGCAACCATTGTCACGACCACCTCAGCTCAGCCGAGCAACTTCCAGACGCCTCTGGTGGGAGGAGCTAAAACTGGCAAGTGAGTGTTTTACCCGAGTTTGGTTTAGTTGTCGTCTGATTGGACAGTTTGGTCAGATGACTCGTTTGCGTCTCTGCAGGTCTGGACTTTCTGTAGCTGGCTCAACTCGGCCACCAGAGAAGAGGAAGAAAGACAAACACAGGTACCAGCATGGCAACCACAGCCGTTACTATGGTTACCATGGTTCCTACGGGGGTGCGTGGGAGGGGTGCGTGGGGACAGAGGAGGATCCACGGCTCCGCCTGCTGGAAGACAAATGGTTCCGAGACAAGACGGTGCTGGATGTGGGCTGTGCCGCAGGTCACATGACGCTGAGCGTCGCCCGCAGGTTTAACCCCTCCCACATCCTGGGGGTGGAGCTAGACAAACGGTTGGTCCATGCAGCCAATCAGAACATCAGACACTTCTTGTCACATGACCTGGTGGTGGAGCTAAGGGGTGGGAGGAGTCAAAGAGCAGCGCCGTCGTCTCCTCCAAGAAAGGAGGGAAGAGAAACAGAGAAGATAAAGGTGGAGAAAGAGGAGAGCAACACGCGTGAGGAAAGACTGGAGGAGGCTGAACAGGTGGAGAAGAGGAGCGATGAGGAGGAGGATCCCAAACGGGAGGAGGTGATGGAGGAGCTGTCGCTCCTCTCCCTCCCTCTGTCCTTCAGGGTGACCCGGGGCCCCCTCTCTGCTCCTCCTTTCCTCCTGCCTCCATCCTCCTCCTCCAGGTTCCCCAGCAACGTCACCTTCATCCAGGTGAGTGTCTTCACTCTTAACCATCCGACTTCCTACAGCTGATGCTGACATCACTCTGACGTCACACAGGGTGACTACGTATCAGAGCGAGAGGCGTGGCCTGGGCGGGGCCAGTACGACGTCGTCATGTGTCTTGGTGTGACCAAATGGGTCCAGCTCCAATCCGGCGACGCCGGCGTGATCCGGCTGTTCAAACGGGCCTATCAGAGCCTGTCGCCGGGCGGATTATTCATCCTGGAGCCGCAGCCTTGGAGCAGCTACGGCCACAGCAAGCGAGTCTCGGTAAGAAACCGTGAACGAGCAGCGCTGACGCCTTCACGTAACAACCTGCTTTACTGGCTCCTCACCCTCCTCCAGGAGACGACGCATCGAAACTGCCGGAGCCTCAGACTGAAGCCTGAGCAGTTCACCAAGCACCTGACCGACACCGTGGGCTTCACCTCGTACCGGCTCCTCAAACACACCGGTACCGTCATTAACGGATTCTGGTGTTTCCAGCTCTGACACGGTTCCTGCTCATCTGTCTCCGTGTGTTTTTAGGTAACCAGAGGCCCGTTTACCTGTTCCACAAAGGCTCCGCCCACAGGAAGTGAACCGGTGGAGGCGGTCTCTCCTCTCTGAGCTGACGTGGCTGGTTGGCTCATCAGGCCAAACGCTCCACGCTTTGTTCTCTTACTGCGACTTCCTGGACTGGACACTTGGAGGAAATTACATCTTTGTTTTTTCAAAATAATACTGCAGTTTTTCTGTTATTCCTTTCAAAATAAACAAATGCAGCTGCCTAAAAGAATCTCTTAGATTATTAATTTGTTTTTCTCTGATCAGACCCAACGTCCTGAAGGTGTAAATCATGAAGACGACTGGGTTCTGCTCAGTGGGCTGCTCCAGGTCTGCAGCTGGAACCAGAGACTGGGTCACAGGACGAGGTTTAATGATGTAGGTGCAGAGGCTGCTTGGTCCGAGCCAGAACATGCTGGTTCTGGTAGAAATGCCTCAGAACACAGCGTCACTGGTTTGACCCGTTCTACTAAACTCAGCCTGGTTCATTCTGTTAGTCAGGATCAGAAGCAGCAGCTCAGTTTAACAGGCCACATTCATCGAGTCACTGATTAAACATGGACCAAACTCACTGAGCAGCAGCTGACGATGGAGACGAACCAATAAAAATGATTAATATGTCAAGAACAAGTGTCTGGACACAACAGAACCTGCAGCAGGTCAAAGAATCATTGGTGCTTAGTAATATACAAATGATATTAAACCACAATAATCTGATCAGCAATAAGAAAAGTAAAACTGGTGGTGATTCTGATTCTGATGACATGAAATAAACACTTTAATCAGTTTAACCCAGACTGAGTAAAATGAGGCAACAGAACTGTGTTAAACATTAATTTGTAAATGGCTCCAGGTTTGTTCAGCTGCAGTGACGCAGGTGATGTTTCAGGCTGGTGGTAGATTTGACGACGGACACTGAAGGTAAACGCGTCAAATGCTGTAAGAACCACGAAGCGTAAGTCTGGGAGAACGTTTGCTCTATGTATAGAACAGAACCGGTCTATGAACAGAACAGAACCATTCTATGAACAGATCCGTTGTTTGACGGCAAACAGCAGCTTCCCCTTCGTTCCATCTCTGAAGAAGCAGGAGTTTATGGACCAGAGGTTGTAGAAGGATCTGAGGACACACAAGCAGCTTTTATTTGAATTATTCAGCAGGTCGGTTCATGTTTGGCTAATCTAACAGGAAGTGATGTGACCATCCTGACCTTTGACCCTCAGCCTGCTCCAAGCAGATTCCAGCTCTTCAGTAGCACATGCGTAGAGGCCTTCATCCGACCGCTGGACGTGACGGATGATGAGCTCTGACCCAGAGCCGACCAGTCTGTGGTTCTTGTAGAACGACGCTGCGACGCTGGAACCTTTGGTTCTGCAGCACAGCGTGACATCACTTCCTGCCATGACAGGAAGTGCAGGGATCTCCAGGATCACAGGATGATCTGAGCCCAACAAACACACAGTTACACCAACAGACTACAGGGACGCGTGTTCAGAGCTGAACCCAGTCCGGTACCGGTTCTCGTGATGGTGACGTGCTCGGTCTTGTGTCCGGTCCTGGTTTCACACCAGTAAACTCCGGTGAAGTTCATGTAGTTGTTGAGCTCACAGGACGAACCGATCCACCTCTCAGACGTGGAGCAGTAGGCGCCACAGTCCAGGGTCCGGTTGTCTACGGTCCTCTTCACCGTCCAGCCGTCCGCCGTCTGTCCGTCCTGAACACAGCTCACCGACACCACAGAACCTCCTCTAACGAACTGCTGCAGGTCCGGACTCACCTTCAGAGACGCTGGACCACAGGCAGATGGTTCCTGTTGACTCCTCTAGACTAAACAGCGCTAACATGCTAATCACATGCTAAACTGGTAACGAGTGTGAACTTGAGACCTGCTGCTGCAGAATAAAGTTTCTGACCTTGGAGATGAGCAGGAGGAGGAGAAGCGTTGGTTGATGGAGGATCTGTAGAATGAGCAGAGTTCTGTTCACCACAGACCTAAACCCTGAGCCTCAGCAGTGAGATACTGAGTAAACCCGGTTAGGAACCAACATCCTGCTGCTCCACAGGCAGATCCATTAAACTGAACCTCACACATGACGGGAAGTGAGTGACCTGACCTCTGACCCTCAGGGAGCTGATGGGAGATCGTCCGTACGTAGCAGCCGTGCACGCGTAGCCTCCTTCGTCGGACTTCTGGACGCTGGCGATCTTTAGTTCTGGTTTGGGTTCTGGTCCAACGAGGCTTCCGTTGATGAAGAAAAAGGCTGCGAGCGAGGAGCCGTCCCTCATCAAACAGCGCAGAGTGAGGTCACTTCCTGTCACCACAGGAAGCGCAGGGATGTCGAGGATCACATGATCTGAGGAGACAGACACAGTCAGTGTAACGGACCAGGACCACGTGGAGACAGGTTTATGGTTCTACACTGCTCCTACTACGCCACAGTCCGGAGGAAGGTACCTTCCACCTGGATGCTGGTGAACTCGCTCCTCCGGCCATCGCCGTCTTCACACCAGTAAAACGAAGTGTCTTTATTGTCCAGGTCTGTCAGGACCACGGAGGAACCGGAGATGGTGCCGAAGTCACGGACACCTGGAGAACAAAGACTGTGTCCACCGCCGTGTTTCATCACCGTCCAGCCGACGGCAGGACGCCTGTCGCCAACGCAGCTCAGAGACAGAGAACCATGGAGGAAGAACTGCTGACGGTCAGGACTGACCTTCAGAAAGACTGGAGGACAGAGAGAGAGACAGAGTTAGAGAAAGAGACAGAGAGACAGAGAGAGAGTTAGACAGAGAGACAGACAGAGTTAGACAGACAGACAGAGAGAGAGAGAGACAGAGTTAGAGAAAGAGACAGACAGACAGAGAGAGAGACAGAGTTAGAGAAAGAGTTAGACAGACAGGCAGAGAGACAGACAGAGAGAGAGTTAGACAGAGAGAGAGACAGACAGAGTTAGACAGAGTTAGAGAAAGAGACAGACAGAGAGAGAGTTAGACAGAGAGAGAGACAGACAGGCAGAGAGCGGATGGTTATTTGTCGTTGGATTCACCTCCTCTTCATCATCTCACCTTCAGAAACAGTCGGTCCAGACAGCAGCAGCACAGACACACCTGGAACAGGAGGTCAGAGGTCACTGAAGGTCAGAGGTCACCGAGGGTCAGAGGTCATTGAAGTGATTTTATGACACTGTGTTTTATTGACGACGCTTCTCTGCGACCTGCAGCTCATGAGATGCATCATGTGCTCGAGCGTCACAGCTGAACTCAGACTCAAAGTAAAGATGTGTCTCACTGTGTGTGTGTGTGTCTGTTTGTGTGTGTGTGTGTGTGTGTGTGTGTGTGTGTGTGTGTGTTCAAAGCTCCAGCTCATAGATCGTCCAGCCTGTGGTTGTTGACTCTCTCAGTAATTGTGTAACTAAGCTGCTGGTGACTCTGTTGCAGCGTTTGTGTCTTTATTCTTAGTTTGTAGTTAATTAATCATTATTGAACTGGTTGTTCATTAAACTAATGTTAGAAATTCACTGAAACACTGATTCAGTGTGACGAGAAACAAAGTTTTAACAGACACAAACAATGAATCCTTACTCAGTGAAGGTGATAATATAGTGAAACGTGATCATCTCACCCAGAAGCATCGACGCCACCGACATCACCAGCTTCCTGTGATGCTGTTCCTCAGTCTGACGCTTCTCAGTCTGAATCTACTTCAGTCTGAATCTTCTCAGTTTGAATCTTCTCAGTTTGAATCTTCTCAGTCTGAATCTACTTCAGTCTGAATCTTCTCAGTTTGAATCTACTTCAGTCTGACTCTTCTCAGTTTGAATCTTCTCAGTCTGAATCTTCTCAGTCTGACTCTTCTCAGTCTGAATCTTCTCAGTCTGAATCTTCTTAGTCTGAATCTACTTCAGTCTGACTCTTCTCAGTCTGAATCTACTTCAGTCTGACTCTACTTCAGTCTGAATCTACTTCAGTCTGAATCTTCTCAGTTTGAATCTTCTCAGTCTGAATCTACTCAGTTTGAATCTTCTCAGTCTGAATCTACTTCAGTCTGAATCTTCTCAGTTTGAATCTACTCAGTCTGAATCTACTTCAGTCTGAATCTTCTCAGTTTGAATCTACTTCAGTCTGACTCTACTCAGTCTGAATCTTCTCAGTCTGAATCTACTTCAGTCTGAATCTTCTCAGTTTGAATCTTCTCAGTCTGAATCTACTTCAGTCTGAATCTTCTCAGTTTGAATCTACTTCAGTCTGACTCTTCTCAGTCTGACTCTACTTCAGTCTGAATCTACTTCAGTCTGAATCTTCTCAGTTTGAATCTTCTCAGTCTGAATCTACTTCAGTCTGAATCTACTTCAGTCTGAATCTTCTCAGTCTGAATCTACTTCAGTCTGAATCTACTTCAGTTTGAATCTACTTCAGTCTGAATCTACTTCAGTCTGAATCTACTTCAGTTTGAATCTACTTCAGTCTGAATCTACTTCAGTCTGAATCTACTTCAGTCTGACTCTTCTCAGTCTGAATCTTCTCAGTCTGAATCTTCTCAGTCTGACTCTACTTCAGTCTGAATCTACTTCAGTCTGACTCTTCTCAGTCTGAATCTTCTCAGTCTGAATCTTCTCAGTCTGACTCTTCTCAGTCTGAATCTTCTCAGTTTGAATCTACTTCAGTCTGACTCTACTCAGTCTGAATCTACTTCAGTCTGAATCTTCTCAGTTTGAATCTACTTCAGTCTGACTCTTCTCAGTCTGACTCTACTTCAGTCTGAATCTACTCAGTCTGAATCTTCTCAGTCTGACTCTTCTCAGTCTGAATCTTCTCAGTCTGACTCTTCTCAGTCTGACTCTTCTCAGTCTGACTCTTCTCAGTCTGAATCTACTTCAGTCTGAATCTTCTCAGTTTGAATCTACTTCAGTCTGAATCTACTCAGTCTGAATCTACTTCAGTCTGAATCTTCTCAGTTTGAATCTTCTCAGTCTGAATCTACTTCAGTCTGAATCTTCTCAGTTTGAATCTACTTCAGTCTGACTCTTCTCAGTCTGACTCTTCTCAGTCTGAATCTACTTCAGTCTGAATCTTCTCAGTTTGAATCTACTTCAGTCTGACTCTACACAGTCTGACTCTACTTCAGTCTGACTCTACTCAGTCTGACTCTACTCAGTCTGAATCTACTTCAGTCTGAATCTTCTCAGTCTGACTCTTCTCAGTCTGACTCTTCTCAGTCTGAATCTACTTCAGTCTGACTCTACTCAGTCTGAATCTACTTCAGTCTGAATCTACTTCAGTCTGAATCTACTTCAGTCTGAATCTACTTCAGTCTGAATCTACTTCAGTCTGAATCTTCTCAGTTTGAATCTTCTCAGTCTGACTCTACTCAGTCTGAATCTACTTCAGTCTGACTCTACTTCAGTCTGAATCTTCTCAGTCTGACTCTTCTCAGTCTGAATCTACTTCAGTCTGACTCTACTCAGTCTGAATCTACTTCAGTCTGAATCTACTTCAGTCTGAATCTACTTCAGTCTGAATCTACTTCAGTCTGAATCTACTTCAGTCTGAATCTTCTCAGTTTGAATCTTCTCAGTCTGACTCTACTCAGTCTGAATCTACTTCAGTCTGACTCTACTTCAGTCTGAATCTTCTCAGTTTGAATCTACTTCAGTCTGAATCTACTCAGTCTGAATCTTCTCAGTCTGACTCTTCTCAGTCTGAATCTTCTCAGTCTGAATCTTCTCAGTCTGACTCTTCTCAGTCTGACTCTTCTCAGTCTGAATCTACTTCAGTCTGAATCTTCTCAGTTTGAATCTACTTCAGTCTGAATCTACTTCAGTCTGAATCTACTCAGTCTGAATCTACTCAGTCTGAATCTTCTCAGTCTGACTCTTCTCAGTCTGACTCTTCTCAGTCTGAATCTACTTCAGTCTGAATCTACTTCAGTCTGAATCTACTCAGTCTGAATCTACTCAGTCTGAATCTTCTCAGTCTGACTCTTCTCAGTCTGACTCTTCTCAGTCTGAATCTACTTCAGTCTGAATCTTCTCAGTTTGAATCTTCTCAGTCTGACTCTACTCAGTCTGAATCTACTTCAGTCTGAATCTTCTCAGTTTGAATCTACTTCAGTCTGACTCTTCTCAGTCTGACTCTACTTCAGTCTGAATCTACTCAGTCTGAATCTTCTCAGTCTGACTCTTCTCAGTCTGAATCTTCTCAGTCTGAATCTTCTCAGTCTGAATCTACTTCAGTCTGAATCTTCTCAGTTTGAATCTACTTCAGTCTGACTCTTCTCAGTCTGACTCTACTTCAGTCTGAATCTACTTCAGTCTGAATCTACTTCAGTCTGAATCTACTTCAGTCTGACTCTTCTCAGTCTGAATCTACTTCAGTCTGAATCTTCTCAGTTTGAATCTACTTCAGTCTGACTCTTCTCAGTCTGACTCTACTTCAGTCTGAATCTACTTCAGTCTGAATCTACTTCAGTCTGAATCTACTTCAGTCTGACTCTTCTCAGTCTGACTCTTCTCAGTCTGACTCTTCTCAGTCTGAATCTTCTCAGTCTGATCCTCTCCCTTTATAAGCTGCTGCAGTCGTCGCTGCTCCTGATGATCCACGTCTGTGTTTGACCTGCAAACAGAAGCTGTGAAGGAACGAGACGTTCAATTCAATTCAATTCAATTCAATTCAATTCAACTTTATTTATATAGCGCCAATTCACAACATCAGTTATCTCAGGGCACTTTACAAGTAAGGTTTTAAGACCTTACACAACTAAACCCAACAATTCCCACATAGAGCAGCTTTGAATTGTAGCCAATCGATAAATTGTACAGTTAAATAGCGACAGCGGAGGAAAAACTCCCTCTGTAACGAGAAAGAAACCTCCAGCAGACCCAGGCTCAGTGTGGGCGGCCATCTGCCTTGACCGGTTGGGGTGAGGGGATAGAGAAGAGAGAAAAGAACACAACAACAACAACAAAACAAGCAGCAACAGAACACAGGCGGGATGGTTGGACCAGCAACTGAACACTGGAGACACACGACTCTGAGTCTGATGATACCTGTAGATGAGAATAGAGAGAGACAGAAAGAGAGAAACACAACTAGGAGAGAACAGAGACAAAGTTAGTCACATGTGGACATGGAGGCATGTTAGTGGATGGAAGAAAAAGAGAAAAAAGAGCTCAGCCAATGAAGGACGTCCCCCAGCATCTAAGTCTATAGCAGCTTAACTAAGAGATGGTTCAGGGTGACCAGAACCATCTCTAATTATACGCTCTGTCAAAAAGAAAGGTTTTAAGCCTAGTTTTAAAACTAGAGAGGGTGTCTGCTTCTCGAACCTGGACTGGAAGCTGGTTCCATTGGAGAGGAGCTTGGTAGCTAAATGCTCTGCCTCCCGTTCTACATTTAGAAACTCTAGGAACCACAAGTAGACCAGCGCTCTGAGAACGAAGCGTTCTGTTGGGAGCATAAGGAGCCATGAGGTCTTTAAGACAAGATGGAGCTTTATTATGAAGAGCTTTGTAGGTGAGGAGAAGAATTTTGAATTCTATCCTAGATTTTACAGGGAGCCAATGCAGAGAAGCTAATGTAGGAGAGATATGATCTCTCTTCCTAAGTCCAGTCAGACTCTGGCTGCAGCATTTTGAATTAATTGGAGGATTTTCAAAGAGTTTTTGGGACAACCTATGAGTAGCGAGTTACAGTCGTCAAGCCTAGAGGTAACAAATGCATGGATTAATTTTTCAGCATCACTCTGTGAGAGAATGCTCCTAATTTTAGCAACATTCCTCAGGTGGAAGTAGGCGGTTCTAGAGATTTCTTTAATATATGGTGTAAAGGACAGATCTTGGTCAACAATGACACCAAGGTTCCTACAGTAGAACCTGAAGCTAACGTTACGTCATCCAGAGAAACAATCTGGTTCAATAATGAGTCTCTGTGGTTTTTAGCACCAATTATAATAACCTCAGTTTTATCTGAATTCAGTTGTAGAAAGTTATGGGACATCCAGGATTTGATATCATTTAAACAAGTCTGAAGTTTGACTAATTGGTTTGTTTCCTCTGGTTTCATGGACAAATATAACTGAGTATCATCTGCATAGCAGTGGAAATTTATAGAATGTTTTATAATAATATTACCAAGGGGAGACATGTAAAGACTGAAAAGTATTGGACCAAGCACAGAACCCTGTGGAACAACAAAGCTAATTTTTGTGCGGATGGAAGATTGATCATAAACATGAACAAACTGGAATCTGTTCAACAGATAAGACTTAAACCATCCCAGTGCTTTTCCTTTAATCCAACTATGTTCCAGTCTCTGTAGTAGAATGTTGTGATCTATCGTATCAAATGCTGAACTAAGATCTAACAGGACAAGTACAGAAACTAGACCATTGTCTGAAGCTGTGAGAAGATCATTAGTGACTCTAATCAGAGCTGTTTCTGTGCTATGATGTAATCTGAATCCTGACTGGAAATCTTCATATAGGTCATTTCTACGCAAGTGGTCACATAATTGTTTAGCTACGGTTTTTTCAAGAACTTTAGAAATAAAGGGCAGATTGGATATAGGCCTATAATTTGCAAGTTCTCTAGGGTCAAGAGTAGGTTTTTTCAATAAAGGTTTGACCACAGCAAGCTTAAAGCCTGTGGTACGTAGCCTGTAACCAGAGATTGGTTGATTTGATTTAATATGGACGTGCTGATTAATGGAAGAATTTCTTTGAGTCTAGTTGGGATTGAGTCTAAGAGACAAGTAGCTGATTTAGCAGAGTTAATTATTAAAGTTAACTCAGTGTGATCTATGGGGGGAAAACAGTTTAAGTAAGACATAGGTCTAACCAGCAGATCTAAGGCTGTTGGATCGGTTCTAGCAACCCGAAGTGCTTTTTTATATAGTATTAAACTGTTTTTCCATGCTAGACAGGATTCACCTCATTTGTTGACGCCACAGTCTTTCTAGTTTTCGAGTCCTCTGCTTAAAGCTGCGGATCTGAGTTATACCATGGAGCCAACCTCCTCTGATTCACTAGCTTCTTCTTCAGAGGAGCAACAGAGTCTAAAACTGTAGCATCATCAACAAGACAAACTACCTGCTCATGATTCAGATGACTGCTCTCCTCTGTGTAGCTACGAGGGAATGAGACAAAAGATGATGGAATCATCTCCTTAAATCTAACAACAGCATCATCAGATAAACATCTGCTGTAATAGAACTTATTTCAACTGTTGTCAGGTCTGTTATGGTAAATTCAAACGTTATTAAGAAATGGTCAGATAACAGAGGGTTTTGAGGGAGAACTTTTAAATGATCAATCTCAACCCATAAGTCAGACAAGATCGAGAGTATGATTAAGACAGTGAGTGGGTTCATTCACACGCTGACTAAAACCAATAGAATCCAGTAGTGAATTAAATGCAATGTTGAGACAGTTACTGTCAACATCCACATGAATGTTAAAGTCGCCCACTACAATCACTTTATCTGTGGAAGAACTAAGTTAGATAAAAACTCAGAGAATTCAGTTAAGATCTGAATATGGACCAGGAGGACGGTAGACGACACAGAACACAACTGGTTTCTGGGTTTTACAGTCTGAGTGAGAAAAAGAATTATAGTTATGTTTAGGGCTAGGAATAATTAATAAATCTGAGTTATATATTGCTGCTACTCCTCCACCTCTACCTGAACTTCTAGGAATATGATGGTTGATGTGACTGGTTGGAGTTGACTCATTCAGACAAACGTATTCATCCTGCTGCAGCCAGGTTTCAGTGAGACTAAATAAATCTATGTGATGGTCACTGATCAAGTCATTTATTAACAGAGATCTGATATTTAATAGAGCACATTTAATTCTTTTATTGTTACTTTGTTCTGTCTTGATGTTTATTAGATTCCTGTGAATCTCTCCTCTTTTATTTATTTGTGATTTATATAATTTAGGTGGTCGGGGAGCAGACACAGTCTCGATGGGAGTGTTACAGCTACGAGCGGGTGGCGGCTGAGAGTCTGCAGAGAGGCTGTAAGACTGAGACTCTGCGTCCTGGCTCCACTCTGGGTCATGGTTTAGGGAGTCTAATCAACTTGGCCATGTTACTAGAGAGCAGAGACTCCATCCAAGGTGGGATGGACGCCGTCTCTTCTAATCAGCCCAGGTTTTCCCCAAAAACTGCTCCAATTGTCTACGAAGCCCACATCGTTTGCTGGACACCACCTAGACAGCCAGCGGTGAAGCGACGACAGGCGGCTAAACATGTCGTCGCTGGTCACATTGGGAGGAACCAGAGAAAACTACGGAGTCAGACATCGTTTTAGCAAACGAACACACCGACTCAATGTTAGTTTTAGTGACTTCCGATTGGCGTAACCGGGTCATTAGTTCCTGCGTGTATTACGATCTTACTGTATTTACGCTTATCCTTATGCAGGAGCTTCAGGTCAGACTGGATGTCGCTGCTCTGGCCCCAGGGATGCACTTAACTATGACCGCTGGCGTCTCTAACTTCACGTTTCTGACTATGGAGCCAATGATCAGGTGGTTTCTCAGCGGGTGAGTCGCTGATGGGGAAAATCTGTTTGAAACGTGAAGCGGCTGGTGGTGAACCGTGGGCGACTGCCTAGAACTACGACTCCTACGAACCGTCACCCAGTCACATCCCGGCTGCTCGGGACCCACTGAGGGACGAGTAGCAGCTAAGCTAGGAGGCTCCGCACTAGCTAACAGGGCCTGACTAGCTGACTGGTTTTCCACAGTGCGGAGCCGAGATTCCAAATCAGTCAGCCTCGCCTCCAGCGCTGCCACTATCTCACACTTATTACAGATACCATTAACACTAATGGAGGCAGAGGACGAGCTAAACATAAGGCACCGAGCAAGAAAAAGAAGGAGAAGACAGGGAAGCCATGGCAGAAAGTTAAGCTAGCTTAGCTGAAAAGACCAGAAAGCTACGAAATTAGCAGTGCTTTTAATGAGAGGGGAATAAGGTGCTTGAGTATTACAAGCGTGCGACACTTAGGCACTAAACAAGTTAGAAAAACAACAGTAAAGAGATAAAAGTGAGGAGAGTTGTTTAGCAAAAAACGCTGCTGCGACCAGCAACAGACCAGCAGGAAACCTCGGTGACAGGAAGTGACGCGATACGCTTACCGTCAGTCAGCCAATGAAAGGTCCCTCAGTGTGAACTGATCATTGTGAGTAAACGTGTTGATGTGTGTTCAGAGGAAACCCCAGAAAGTCAGAGGTGAACAGTCGTCCACGTCACAGGGTTTGATTCCTGGACCTGTGCTGAAGTGCCCTCGGCCCAGACTCTGAACCCCAGGTCGCCCCTGGTTGGTCGGGTTAATGAGGACGATGTGTCCAGATGTTCCACATGTGTCCACAGAATCAAACATGATGACGTTCAAACGTCATCAGAAATAAACCAAACGCTGGAAACAAAGGTTTCAGGTCATGTTTGTGCTGTAAACAACCAACGTGACTAAACCAAATGTTCCCGTATTAAAGGAGCCACTGACTCACTGTAAACGATGCGTCCACTGCATCAGGACGTGATCTGAGCTGAACGAGTCCAGTAGAGTCAGTAGAAGAGACGCTGCTGAACAGCTGATGTCTGAGGGTTTGTTGAACCACAGTCTCGTTACTTTCTCTGCACTTGTTCTAAACTCGATGGTTTAGTCCTTGTTGTAGATCTCGTGTTTGTTAACTCTTCACCTTTTTGTTTGTGAGTTGCTGTTGGTTAATTATTCTTTTTAAATTGGTTGACTCAGGGTCATTTAGTTCAGTCTTTCATGTAACTGACGTACGAGTTAACTCCGTGACTGTAGAACAGAATTTCACTCAAACACTCAGTGAAACGTGTGATATCATGTGTTTTATATCACGGTGAAAGTCTGTAAACGCACCAACTGTAAATTTGCCTTTGTTTCTTCAGCTAAAACCTATGATTTTAACTTGAAAGCTGGTTTCCTGCCTGGTTCCTCGCTGAGGAACGATCGCAGCCGACAAACATTAGTGTTTAGTTTCAGGTCCAGTCCACCACAGCGAGAGATGACAAGCCAACGTCTGGACACGGACGCTGGACGTCTGCAGGAATCAAACCTACGTCACAGCATGGAGTCTGAGGACGTGTTGGGGATCAGTTCACGTTCTGTCCACTAGATGGAGCCACCGCTCTGCTGTGGGTCTGGTCAAACCCAGCTGTCAGTGGGGGGCGGGTCCACCTGGACAGGTCAGCTGTCAATCACAGAACCACACAGACGCAAAATGTATTATTTTATAGTTATATAATTTAATATTTCTATGTCACTATGTCACTTTTATTTGTTACTGTACAAAAAGAAATGTGTCAGGTGATTTTTAAACAGCTGTCAATCACACTGACAGCGTTGCTCTAAATACAGGCGGTGGGCGGGAGGTAGGATTAGACTGCGTTACCCAGCATGCACTGGGTGGGTTGGTGAAATCCCTAAAGAGGATTTAGGATCAGAGTCGACATGTCACTGAAAAGAGAAGGTGAGACGTTATAGACTGTGTGTCGCTTTGGCCTATGTGCGTGTAAACGTGTGTGTTTAGTGTATTTGTTATTTGTGTGTGTTTAGTGTATTTGTTATTTGTGTGTGTTTAGTGTATTTGTTATTTGTGTGTGTTTAGTGTATTTGTTATTTGTGTGTGTTTAGTGTATTTGTTATTTCTGTGTTTAGTGTATTTGTTATTTTTGTGTGTTTAGTGTATTTGTTATTTCTGTGTTTAGTGTATTTGTTATTTCTGTGTGTTTAGTGTATTTGTTATTTCTGTGTTTAGTGTATTTGTTATTTCTGTGTTTAGTGTATTTGTTATTTCTGTGTTTAGTGTATTTGTTATTTCTGTGTTTAGTGTATTTGTTATTTCTGTGTTTAGTGTATTTGTTATTTCTGTGTTTAGTGTATTTGTTATTTCTGTGTTTAGTGTATTTGTTATTTCTGTGTGTGTGTGTGTTTAGTGTATTTGTGTGTGTGTGTGTTTAGTGTATTTGTTATTTGTGTGTGTTTAGTGTATTTGTTATTTGTGTGTTTAGTGTGTTTGTTATTTCTGTGTGTTCAGTGTATTTGTTATTTGTGTGTGTGTGTGTGTTTAGTGTATTTGTTATTTCTGTGTTTAGTGTATTTGTTATTTGTGTGTGTGTGCGTCTGTGTCCACTCTTGTGTTTTCAGTCTGTTCTTTCTTTCAGTTCAGTCTTGTCGTCAGCTTGTTGTCTTAGTGTTCTGCCACCTGTGACCTTTGACCCCTGACAGTCCCTGAGGTCTATGGCTGGAAAAGTTACATGAGTTCACTCGTTACGTTGGTTTTGTCCTTTCACTCTGTAAAGTTTCATCTCAACACAGAACGAAGCATCAGAGCAAGAAGAGTATTACTGAAATTACTAACTAAAGGGTCACAGTGTTAGCATGGAGTTAGTAGGGAGTTAGCCTGTTAGCATGTCTATAGGGAGTTAGCCTGGTAGCGTGTCTCTGGTTAATACTTTAACCTGTGTCTGCCATGTTAGCCTGTTAGCATGTCTCTGGTATGTTAGCATGTTAGTAAGTTCACATATCTCTGGCAAGTTAATTTGACTCTAGAATGTTATTCTGTTAGCTTGTCTCTAATGTGTCACCAGGCTAGCATGTTAATATGTAGCCGTATTTTAGCATGCTAGTATGTAATATGTAGGCTTATGTTAGCATGCTAGTATGTAATATGTAGGCTTATGTTAGCATGCTAGCCTGTTCATATGTAGCTCTATGTTAGCATGCTAGCCTGTTAGCATCGCCTGTCCTGCAGTGAGGCCGTGTCCTGCTTGGTCTTCAGATACTGAGCGAGCGCTGCAGGTGATGGAGGCCTGTCAGGCTGGAGCTGCTGAAGGGGTCAAAGGTCGCACAGAGAAACTGCTCAACATCTTCCAGAGTGACCTGTTCCAGGCTCTGTTGGGTAAGAGACACACACTGAAACTCAGCAGAGAGGACTGGATCAGAACCGCCAGGGTCAGATCCTGATCCAGTCTGTGAGTTAGAGCACAGGTCAGCTGATGTTGGTGAAGGTTCATTAGTATATAAGACGAGAAGAACCAGGACCAGGTCTTGGGTTCAGCCTGTTTTTCAGATCTGCTGTGCTAATCTGTCTCATGGTGACACAGTGGTTCAGTGATTGAAGGAGCTTCATACCCACATTAGTCCTGACAGAACCAGAACCAGCTGCTGACATTTTATCAGTGTTTATCAGTCTGACCAGTCAAACAGTCCAGAACCTAAAGCTCAGGTTCAGGTAGATTCGACCCAGTAAAACACTGGATCATTCAACTGTTCCAGTAAATACTATATTAAAACAAAATGATCAAATCTCAGATATAATGAAAAAATCAATTATATTTATATATATAATCATTTAAACAGTTACCATGACAACACTGTTTCCACACAGTAATCATAATAACTACAGACAACTGTAATGAGCTTCTACTTCTGCTTTTATACTTTGAGCAAATGTTGCCGACGAATTAATGGAACAAATACCACTGAACTGTACTTGGTTAGTTTGAACCAATGGAAGAGCAGCGACGTGTGTGTGTGTGTGTGTGTGTGTGTGTGTGTGTGTGTGTGTGTGTGTGTGTGTTGTGTGTGGGTGTGTCACAGACATCCAGGAGTTCTATGAGCTGACGGTCGGTGAGAACCAGACGAGTCGACAGCACACACCTGCTCAGGTAAAACACGCTACGCACCGTCACTGTATCTGATCCACATGGCAACGCCCATCACTGTCACTTAGCAACAGCTGCTGCAGCATTACCGGGGCAACAGCTGCATAACACCATGGCAACAGCAGCCCAACCCCCACCTCCTGCGGCTCCGTCTTGCTTCCTCTGTGTCGCTCCTCTCTCTCTCTTTTTGTCCTCAACCGTCGAGTGAGTCAGGGAGGTGCACTCCCCCACCTCCCCAGCCGCCTTCAGCCGCCTCGCTCTCCTCCTGCACCGCTCGCTCGCCCCCCTCTCTCTCGCTTAGCGCTGACAGACGGAGGGAAAGAAGAGGCGAGAGGGCGAGAGAGGATAGACAGATAGACGGACGAGGGGAGAGAGAGAGAGAGAGGGGGGAGGGCGACAAACAGAGAGAGAGAGATCGAGCGTGAGTGTGTAGAAATGTGTGCGTGTGTGTGAGTGTGTGTGGGGATATGGACTGTCTCTGCATTGTCACCACCAAGGTAAGAGCAGACCGCCTGCATGCAGCCACACACACCAACACACACCAACACACAACACACACAGCACACACACCAACACACACCAACACACAACACACACACCAACACGTGTGTCCACATGGAGCATGTGTGTGTGCACACGGCCCCATGAACCATCAGTCAGGGTGTGTGTGTGTGTGTGTGTGTGTGCTGCCGCCACGTTTTCATTCATTGCCCTGCGTCTCTTCTTGTGTGTGTGCTTGTGGTTAGCGTGGCGTTAGCATGTGTGTTAGCCCCGCTAGCTGCAGACTGGAGCTGTAGCATCAGGAAGGTTCTCACATGTGAGGCCTGGTGAATTAGAGCTGAGGAGCAACAGGTCACGTCTCCCAGCAGTCAGGGCTCCGTCCCTGCGACCTGCTTCAGACCTGATGCTTCACTGATGCTTCACTGATGCTGTTTGTGCTCTTGCCTCTGTAACTTTGTCAACAAGTAACGGTTACGGCTGTTTCAGTAGCTGGAGTTGAACTGGCATGTTGACATGCCACATAATGAAAATCAAATCAAAGCGTTTATTGTCATATGTGCATTGGAAAGCAAGTTTCCCTGTACATTGAAATTCTTACTTTGCTGTGCACAGTGAATGCCGAAGAAATTAGAAATAAAAGTAAGCATAATGCTATATATACACTTTAAGAGTAAAAATAAAATACAAACTGTGTAGTAATAAATATAGGAACATTAACTATACACTAATAATAAGAACAGCAGTTATTTAAAAGAATGAAACAATCGTGTCAGAAGATCTATTAACATGCAGGTAAATCCTCAGGTCTTCAGCATCAGATTCCTTCATCACAGCTTCCTGTAGTTTTTTGTAGAATGTTTTTACTGAAGCCGCTCAGGATAACGTTAGACATCACAGTGCATTCTGGGTAATGGTGTCACATCACTGAACCTCTTATCTCGTCTCCTATCTAGAGAGAATGTTTGGCCTTAGGTGTGACCTCAAGTATAAGATTACTCTCATCTCTGGTTTATTCCAGTTCATCCATGTTTTAGTCTTGTTTTTTGTGGTTTGTTGTAGTTTTAGTCTTGTTTCTTCTGGTTTGGTGGTGTTTTAGTCCTGGTTCATCCAAGTAGCCTCTGGTTGTGTTAATTCCACTTTGTGACAGTGATTTTTAATTTTTTTAATTTACTGTGTGAGACTCGTCTACGTGTCTGTTTTTTACAGAAATAGCTTCTTCTATCTTTAGCAGCTTCACTGCTGCTAATGGACACACACACACGTCTTGTTGTGTATTTAGACACTTTGACTCCAATAATTCCTGATCTGAAGCTGCCTGAGGTCGTTATTCAGTGAAACCTGCTTCAGGTGTAAATGCAGCTCTGTTAAAGTTTCTCATTTTAAACCACTTTTATTGTTGCTTCACCTCAGACGGCAAATGTCAAAACAAACATAAGAAACGTTCAGTGTGACCTGGTTTTAAACCAAGGTTTTGAGTCAGAAGTATTTAGAGATGAGATTCTTCCTGATGTTGTATCTTAACACATATCAACACGTTTCTCATCACATGCTGCCGTGATCATTAACTAGTGCTGAAAACATCCTTATGTGTGTTCTCACCTCGTGATCATCAGCGTCTTCTGTCCTGTATCTGCTGTTTCAACTCGTCCAGTCAAAGTCTCTGTTGTGGTCCGGTTCAGCAGTTTTAGCGGTGGAACTGGAAGCAGACTGGTTTACTGTGTTCAGCAGGAACCGTCTCCGTGTGTGGAGCCGCGACCACATGTCAGTCTGACACACGCGTGTAAACACAGACACAGTCATTATCATCAGCAACACGTCAACACACTTTACACAGTCGAGCTATTTAGACTGTTTTACTGCAACGCATTCAGGAAGTGATTAACTCCGTGTCGTCAGAGGTCAGGGGTCAGGCCTGATGAAGGCTTCTCTGCAGGACTGGCACGGATGTGGACATACGTCCTGGAGCTTCAGCCTCTCTGGTCTGGTTTCACTAACTTTCACCTGAAGTTAGGAAACACACAGACGCGATGACAGGTGGTGACCTGCAGTTAACCTGAGGTCAGAGGTCAAGTTCAGCTCCTGTCATCTGTCTGGAATGAATGGAATTAGCTCCTCCTCTGTCCGGTGACGTCAGTTGCTGGGCAACCTCATGCTCAACTTTCTACTCCTGTGATCTTTCCTTCAGGTGCTTTTCTTATTTTGAAACTTTCTCTTTCTTTCTCTTTTATTTTCCTCTTTTTTTAATCCTTCATTCCTGGATTATTTCATTGTTTTCATTCCCTTTCTCTTATTTCTTCGTTTGTTTTCTCCTCATCCTCTCTCCTTCATCTATTGTCCATCTCTGTTCTTTGTCCTCCGTTTAACTCTTTGTGGTCTGGAGGAGGTTTGGACTGGGAGCGAGTCTTTAGTTTACTTTATGTGATGATGTCATAGATTATGAACCAGCCAGGACATGGTGACTTTCCTGTTTACAGTGCTGCCAGCTCTGTGACATTAAAGCCTAGTGAGTGTGTTTTACTACAGCGCAGGGATTAATTCACGTATAATAATCTATTGTTGTAACGTTGTGTTACATCACATTTGTCTCCTCATTATTTACATACTATAAATTCTGTGAATCTCTGCTTGGCTCAGTTCTAAAGTTTTGTGTCTCCACAGAAGTATCGTTACCAAGACGATGAGACTCCGCCACTGAACCCCAGCCCTGGTCATGTGACCCACGGACGCAGCACCGAGCTGAGCCACGCACACCTGGACGGATACACACACCCCACAGCGATCACAGTACGCACACACTCACACACACTGAGGTCAGAGCTGTGTGTTATGGGTTTAACAGAAGGTCCCAGAGATGTTTGTGAGGTGGACTCAGTGGAACTGAAGGTTGTGTGTGTTCCATCAATAACATTTAAAGGTCTGGACGAGGCTTCAGGCTTCAGATCACGGCCCTTTAGGAGGGAAATGACAGGGTTCTAATGGGAAGGATGTCTGAGAAGGTCTGAGGCGTCTGTGGTTCCTGAGGTGGATGTAGTCACAGGTTCCACCAACAGGGGGCAGCAGGACACAGCCCGTGTTTACTCAGCATCCATCTGTCCCACAGACACCTCAGTCGTGTCCTCACAGAGGTTCTAGAGGTCGATGACTGACGGGTCCTCATACAGGTGAGAAACTAAACATGTGGAGCATTTGACCCTTGAAGGACGACAGAAATCCTGGAGGGCATTGTGAAGTTCTTGAAAAAGGTCTTAGTGTGTGAGGTTCTGAGACTCAGTACGGGTTAAGATGAGCCGTCCTACGGTTCTGGCTGTGACTTCCACCAACGTGTTCATTCTGGTCTCTGCAGGCTGTGATTCTCTGAGATGGTTTGATTGCAGGGTTTGCTTCTTCTACTACAGACTGAACCTCATTACATACGTAACGTAACATAACATGACGTTATACACATGAAACTGAACTGGATCCCAAGAGGCTCTTGGCATCCTTGAAAATGATTTCAATCATTATCATGTTCTGGAGGGTTTTTGATTCCTCTTGAAGAAAACTGAGGCCTTTAGGACGATGGTCCTTCCATGGTGTTGGTCTCAGACGTGGTCGGTCCAGGTTCCGTGGTGTTGGTCTTGGTCGGTCCAGGTTCCGTGGTGTTGGTCTCAGACGTGGTCGGTCCACATGACCCGGTGTCGGTGATGTGAGCAGCAGGTCTGAGGTCAGTTATTAATATTCAACCTCTTCATGCTTGCACCCACTCTGAATGTGATGCATCCCTACGCTTTCTCTCTGCTCAGCCATCACCATGGCAACAGAGGAGGGGAGAGCAGGGAAGAGGGAGCGGGGACGGGTTGTTGCCATGGCACCAGCATTATCCAAAATGTGTGTGCTGACATGGGCCTTTGTTGGATTCTTCCTCTATTCTTTTCTGTGTCTACATCTCTCTCCCTCCATCTTTCACTCGATCGCCCATCAGTGACATCACGGGGGGGAGGGGATTCCTTCAGAGAGGGAGAGCGAGAGGGCGAGAGACACAGAGACGCAGGGAGAGAGATGAGCGGTGGAGCGTTAGGAGGGTCGAGTGAGGAGGGAGAGCGGGCGAGCGGAGGAGGACGGAGGGATGAGCAGCCTCTCTCTCTTTTCACAGGATTCATTTTCATTGAACAGAGTCGTTTACTTTGTCCTCTCTCTCCGGGCGATCGAGGGACGACACCGTGATGTGCTGAGCTGTCAGTCACGCTTGAGCCTCGTAGCTGTGGTTTCTGCTGGGCGGCCTCCGTCCTCTTCTGGCTTCTTGGTTAATTATTCATCCGTCATCCGTCGTGGTCTTTATGTAACGCCGTCTCCTGCAGAGAGCAGGAGTGATGTTCGTGTCTGTGTGGTACGCCAAGAAGATGGGACGACGATTCATCAACAACGTGAGACGAGCCAAGAGGCACCGGCAGAGGATGATGGTAGGAACCGTTTATCAGCTCGTAGACCTGAGTCCGAGCTCGCTAGCATGCGCCTGGCTCCAGAGGGGGAGGGGCTTTAGCTGGGCCAATCACGGGGTAGCAAGGTGCAACGGTTGGTACCCGGCCTCTGGCAGGAGGCGGATCGAACTCTGAACTCTGTGGTTTGTCTGATTTGTCCGGTGGATCAGTCCGTGTGACGCTGAACCGTCTGGTTGGTGAACAGGGTTGTGAAGCTTCAGCCTCGTGTTTGAGGAGCTACAGGTAAAATCAGCTGGATGGTTGTGACAGCAGGTGAAGGACAACAATGACAGACAAGGACATGTGACAAGGGGAACCAGGAGGAACCAGGATAACCAGGACGAACCAAGAAGAACCAGGACGAACCAAGAAGAACCAGGACAAACCAAGAAGAACCAGGAGGAACCAAGAAGAACCAGGATAACCAGGAGCAACCAAGACGAACCAGGAAGAACTAAGAAGAACCAGGAGCACCCTGAGAGCCGAGTCATAAACGACTCTTCACAAACTGCCACTGCTGCATAGGAACCAGCTGCTGGGTTCAGGGTTCTGTCAGGGTTCTGTTCTGTCACATTCGACTGCAGACCGTCTCTGGAGGTTCTGTCCAGAACGTATCAACAACCATGTTTGTGTTCCTGCACGTCCTGATGGAGAAAACACCGTAATAACAAACCAACATGTGACCAGGACGCTCACTGGAGAAAGCCTGACGCTGCACAGAAGAGCTCAGAGGTTCTGCTCAACACGGTTCTGACCCGGTTAGAGTCCAAACAGGTTCAGTAACCTGTCCTCTGGGCTTCACCTGGATGATGAGTGTAGATACTGAACTAAACTAAGTCCTTTAGCTTCCACCTCAAACCCTGTGGTTCAGTTCTGTGTTTGCTGGTTCTCCAGACCAGCGGTGCTGCCGTGGTCCAGGTCCTGGTTCAGACGGATCCACTGAGACAGAGACAGACACAGAGAGGTGTCATGGGAGATGAGCAGTTTAATTAATGTAGCGTGAACTGGAAAACTCTGCTGTTGGTCTCTCTCTCTCTGCTGTGGGTCTATGTCTCTCTCTCTCTACTGTTGGTCTATGTCTCTCTCTCTCTGCTGTTGGTCTCTCTCTCTCTGCTGTGGGTCTATGTCTCTCTCTCTCTACTGTTGGTCTATGTCTCTCTCTCTCTGCTGTTGGTCTATGTCTCTCTCTCTCTACTGTTGGTCTCTCTCTCTCTACTGTTGGTCTATGTCTCTCTCTCTGCTGTTGGTCTATGTCTCTCTCTCTCTACTGTTGGTCTATGTCTCTCTCTCTCTGCTGTTGGTCTATGTCTCTCTCTCTCTACTGTTGGTCTATGTCTCTCTCTCTCTACTGTTGGTCTCTCTCTCTCTGCTGTTGGTCTATGTCTCTCTACTGTTGGTCTCTCTCTCTCTGCTGTTGGTCTATGTCTCTCTACTGTTGGTCTCTCTCTCTCTACTGTTGGTCTATGTCTCTCTCTCTGCTGTTGGTCTCTCTCTCTCTCTCTCTCTCTCTGCAGTTGGTCTCTCTCTCTCTACTGTTGGTCTATGTCTCTCTCTCTGCTGTTGGTCTCTCTCTCTCTCTCTCTCTCTCTGCAGTTGGTCTCTCTCTCTCTCTGGGGCCTTTGGAACATTGGATAAAAAGCCTTGTACCATAGCTGTGTAAAGGTTTAACATCTGGGCTCGCTAAGGGCTTGCAGGGTGTGGAGCTGGACCACCTTTCTTGGCCCAGGTTGTACATGGGTGCATAGCTACTAACGGGTATCTGGCACATAGATCCTAGCGTGGGGGTGGGCTGCCCTTTCTGTGATGAGAGACCCTCCAGCACCTTCTCATCCAGTGTCATAGGCTGACAGGACTTTTGTCCCTGTTAGAAAGGTGGTTTCTTGACATGGGTTTCCGGTTCTCTCCTGATCTGTTTGTGTTTGGGCCAAGGTAAACTGCCAGACACAGGACAGCAATCATCTGGAATGGCCAAGTTAACAATATGGAAAACCAGGAAAAATCACATCCGAGGCCAGGGGCCCACTGACTGGTCCATGTGCTGAGAGGTTTGCTGACGGCTCGTCTGAGGGTGGAATTTAATTTAACCAATAATTTAGCCTCTTTTCAGAAAATATGGTGTTTAAATGATGTGTTGTGCTCCGTTCAGGGGGACAATTTGACTGTGAATTGCTGACCTGCTATTTTTTGGTTTCGTTTGGTTGTTGATGGACTTCTGAGTTTTGTTTCCTAGATAAAGGGTCTTAAAAATTCAAATTCTCTCTGCTGTTGGTCTATGTCTCTCTCTCTCTCTCTCTCTCTTCCAGAGAAACAGAATGAAGTGAACTGAGTGTCAAAGCGTTGACGACTGCTCAGGCCTCACACAGTTAGAGACAGACAAAGACCTAACTAACAACTAACTAAGTATTAGTATAAGACATTTTTTAAAGTTGAATAAAATGAAAACCTAAACACTTTCAAATCACAGGAGCCAATATTTTATTAACAATAAAACCTAGATAACATAAAAAATGGTTTAAAGATGCTGAAGTTTCACACGTTTATCTAGTAAATAAGCTCATTTCAGGTTTGATGCCTGCTACTAAATAGTTGGGACGGACATTTTGAAAAGTTGGGAGAACATCTAACAACCAGTGAGGTTCACTGACTTCAGGTCTGTAACGTGGCGTCTCAGAGGTACAGACGTGTAGAGGTTCTCCCGTCTGGACTGTTCCTCAAGGTCAAATAGCAAAAGCTTCTCAAACCTCATCATCTACAGTCACAACACAATCAACAGATTCAGAGAAACTGCAGAAACGACGTGGTTACCTCAGAAACCACTGTTGGTAACCGTCCACCGTTGTCAGGACTTGCTCTCTGAGTTCAGAACCAGCGAAGGAAAGGATCAGGTGGAACCAAGACCTCAGTTTAGAGGATTTATTAACTATTTACAGGTGGTGTGATAGTTAGGAGCCAGTTGTCTCGACGGAGTCTTCTCTTCATCTAAAACAAAGATGGTAGAGTCAGTATCTTCAGGGCAGGACAGTGGGAAGAAAAAACGTCTGGGAGCGAAAGGGACAAACACAAAGAGAACCACAATCCAAACAAGGAAACCAAGGCTCCAAATAAGCTGCTCTGCTACAGCGTAGGCCGCTCAGGCCGCCTCCAAGTCCGACGGTTCAGATGGAGCAACGACGAGACAAAGTCTGAGCAACAAGAGAACCAGTCCGACAGGAACAAGCTAGAACTCGGGGAAAACTCCAAGCGAGGGTCCAGTTACGAGGCAAAGCAGCGAAGAGTCTCCACTCAGAGCATCATGTAGCAGGTAGCAGCTAGTCTCAGAGTAAACGCTGCCATGAGGATGTAGCCACAGAGCGAAGAGGAGGCTTAAATACTGAGAAGGAACAACTGCAGGACAACGCTAAACCGCATCCTGCAGCTACTATTCAATTCAATTCAATTCAATTCAACTTTATTTATATAGCGCCAATTCACAACATCAGTTATCTCAAGGCACTTTACAAGTAAGGTTTTAAGACCTTACACAACTAAACCCAACAATTCCCACATAGAGCAGCTTTTAATTGTAGCCAATCAATAAATTATACATTTAAATAGCAACAGTGGAAAAACTCCCTCTCTAACGAGGAAGAAACCTCCAGCAGACCCAGGCTCAGTGTGGGCGGCCATCTGCCTTGACCGGTTGGGGTGAGGGGATAGAGAAGAGTGAAAAGAACACAACCACAACAAAACAAGCAGCAACAGAACACAGGCAGGATGGTTGGACCAGCAACTGAACACTGGAGACACACGACTCTGAGTCTGATGATACCTGGAGATGAGAATAGAGAGAGAGACAGAAAGAGAGAAACACAACTAGGAGAGAACAGAGACAAAGTTAGTCACATGTGGACATGGAGGCATGTTAGTGGATGGAAGAAAAAGAGAAAAAAGAGCTCAGCCAATGAAGGACGTCCCCCAGCATCTAAGTCTATAGCAGCTTAACTAAGAGATGGTTCAGGGTGACCAGAACCATCTCTAACTATACGCTTTGTCAAAAAGAAAGGTTTTAAGCCTAGTTTTAAAACTAGAGAGGGTGTCTGCTTCTAGAACCTGGACTGGAAGCTGGTTCCATAGGAGAGGAGCTTGGTAGCTAAATGCTCTGCCTCCTGTTCTACATTTAGAAACTCTAGGAACCACAAGCAGACCAGCGCTCTGAGAACGAAGCGTTCTGTTGGGAGCATAAGGAGCCATGAGGTCTTTAAGATAAGATGGAGCTTTATTATGAAGAGCTTTGTAGGTGAGGAGAAGAATTTTGAATTCTATCCTAGATTTGACAGGGAGCCAATGCAGAGAAGCTAATGTTGGAGAAATGTGATCTCTCTTCCTAAGTCCAGTCAGACTCTGGCTGCAGCATTTTGAATTAATTGGAGGATTTTCAAAGAGATATTGGGACAAACTATGAGCAGCGAGTTACAGTAGTCAAGCCTAGAGGTAACAAATGCATGGATTAATTTTTCAGCATCACTCTGTGAGAGGATGCTCCTAATTTTAGCAATATTCCTCAGGTGGAAGTAGGCGGTTCTAGAGATTTCTTTAATATATGGTGTAAAGGACAGATCTTGGTCAACAATGACACCAAGGTTCCTACAGTAGAACTTGAAGCTAACGTTATGTCATCCAGAGTAACAATCTGATTCAATAAAGAGTCTCTCTGGTTTTTAGCACCAATTATAATAACCTCAGTTTTATCTGAATTCAGTTGGAGAAAGTTATGGGACATCCAGGATTTGATATCATTTAAACAAGTTTGAAGTTTGACTAATTGGTTTGTTTCCTCTGGTTTCATGGACAAATATAACTGAGTATCATCTGCATAGCAGTGGAAATTTATAGAATGTTTTCTAATAATATCACCAAGACGAGACATGTAAAGACTGAAAAGTATTGGACCAAGCACAGAACCCTGTGGAACTCCAAAGTTAATTCCTGTGTGGATGGAAGATTGATCATGAACATGGACGAATTGGAATCTGTTCAACAGATAAGACTTAAACCATCCCAGTGCTTTTCCTTTAATCCCAATGCTATTTTCCAGTCTCTGCAATAGAATCTTGTGATCTATCGTATCAAATGCTGAACTAAGATCTAACAGGACAAGTACAGAAACTAGACCATTGTCTGAAGCTGTGAGAAGATCATTAGTGACTCTAATCAGAGCTGGTTCTGTCTGTGATGGATCTGAATCCTGACTGGAAATCTTCATATAGGTCATTTCTACGCAAGTGGTCACATAATTGTTTAGCTACGGTTTTTTCAAGAACTTTAGAAATAAAGGGCAGATTGGATATAGGCCTATAATTTGCAAGTTCTCTAGGGTCAAGAGTAGGTTTTTTCAATAAAGGTTTGACCACAGCAAGCTTAAAGCCTGTGGTACGTAGCCTGTAACCAGCGATTGGTTGATTTGATTTAATATGGACGTGCTGATTAATGGAAGAATTTCTTTGAGTAATCTGGTTGGGATTGGGTCTAAAATACAAGTAGCTGATTTAGCAGAGTTAATTATTGAAGTTAACTCAGTCTGATCTATGGGGGAAAAACAGTTTAAGTCAGACATAGGTCTAACCAGCAGATCTAAGGCTGTTGGATCTGCAGATCGGTTTATGACTTTTGTTGACAGATTCTGATAAATCTTTTCTCTAATGGTTATGATTTTATTGGTAAAGAAATTCATAAAGTCGTTGCTGCTGAGATTTAAAGGGACACTAGGCTCAACACAACTATGACTCTTAGTCAGCCTGGCTACAGAGCTGAACAGAAACCTGGGGTTGTTTTTATTTTCCTCAATTAATGATGAATAATATGTGGTTCTAGCAGCACAAAGTGCTTTTTTATATAGTATTAAACTGTCTTTCCATGCTAGACAGGATTCACCTAATTTGTTGGAGGCCACTGTCTTTCTAGTTGTCGAGTCCTCTGCTTAAGGCTGCGGATCTGAGTTATACCATGGAGCCAACCTCCTCTGATTCACTGGCTGCTTCTTCAGAGGAGCAACAGAGTCTAAAACTGTAGCATCATCAACAAGACAAACTACCTGATCATGATTCAGATGACTGCTCTCCTCTGTGTAGCTACAAGGGAATGAGACAAAAGATGATGGAATCATCTCCTTAAATCTAACAACAGCATCATCAGATAAACATCTGCTGTAATAGAACTTATTTCCAACTGTTGTCAGGTCTGTTATGGTAAATTCAAACGTTATTAAGAAATGGTCAGATAACAGAGGGTTTTGAGGGAGAACTTTTAAATGATCAATCTCAACCCATAAGTCAGGACAAGATCAAGAGTATGATTAAGACAGTGAGTGGGTTCATTCACATGCTGACTAAAACCAATAGAATCCAGTAGTGAATTAAATGCAATGTTGAGACAGTTACTGTCAACATCTACATGAATGTTAAAGTCGCCCACTACAATCACTTTATCTGTGGAAGAACTAAGTTAGATAAAAACTCTGAGAATTCAGTTAAGATCTGAATATGGACCAGGAGACGATGAGAACACAGAACACAACTGGTTTCTGGGTTTTACAGTCTGAGTGAGAAAAAGAATGATAGTTATGTTTAGGGCCAGTAATTAATAAATCTGAGTTATATATTGCTGCTACTCCTCCACCTCTACCTGAACTTCTAGGAATATGATGGTTGATGTGACTGGTTGGAGTTGACTCATTCAGACAAACGTATTCATCCTGCTGCAGCCAGGTTTCAGTGAGACTAAATAAATCTATGTGATGGTCACTTATCAAGTCATTTATTAACAGAGATTTAGAAGAGAGAGATCTGATATTTAATAGACCACATTTAATTATTTTATTGTTACTTTGTTCTGTAAGAGGAGCTGTCTTGATGTTTATTAGATTCCTGTACTACAACAGCACAGCTTCATTGTAGAAGAGTCTAGAGCTTTACCTGTGGACAACATTAAACGAAAAATACCTCAGAGACGACACAAACTCTTCAGCAGCTGGAAACTACATCAGGCAAGAATGGGACCAAATTCCAGCAGCAACACTCCAGGAACACATGAGCTCGATACCCAGCAGATGCTGCACCGTGGGAAACATCCCCACTGTTCAGAGACCTGAAGGAGCTTATTTACTGGATGAACGTGTCAACTTTCTCATTTGGCATTTGTTATATTTTCTATGTTGTATCGTTAATAAAAATATTGATTTGAAAGTCTTAGTTTTCATTTTGTTCGAGTTTAAAAGTTTCCCAACTCAATTCATGTTGTAGGTTTCTAACGAAGACAAAATTACAAAGGACATAATTTGATTTAGTTAAACACTAATTAACAGACAAAGACGAAGTACAGATGTGTTTAACGATCGCTAGGAGGCAGGAAAAGAATCTAAATGTAAGATCTTCAAATCAACCACAGGTGGAATGAAAATACTAAATCCTGCCAAGACAACAACAGGACAAGGTGACAGAAAAGCTGGATGCAACAAACTAGATGTGATCTAAACAACATCAAAGCAAACAAACAAGAAGCAACATGACCAAGAGAAAACAAAGGCAACATCCACAAAGGTTCGCGAGTCCAGCATGTCCTGAAATAACCAGTCAAGGCTTCAGGTGAAAGTGACGAAACTACTGAGTCCATTGAATGAGTAGAATGAAGGAACCAGGTCAGAGGTCAGAGGTCACATCAGCAGCTCTCACTGCCAACGACGCTGCTTCTTCTTCTGTTACCTCCTACTACCAGAATGCAGACGCTTCACCAGGAGGGACCGGCCGATACAGCACCAGCACTAGGAGCAGCCTGCTGTGACCCAGAACCACGAAATGAACCAGAGCAAAAGGTTGTTTGACCTGCTTTGATCACTGCCATCATTTCACAGACACACAGTCTCGTGTCATCGGCGTAGAAACGACTGGATGTGATGTGAGGCAGCTGAAGGTCCAGACTCTGCAGGAAGTGACGCAGCAACCTGAAAACCTGCTGATGATGTGTGGATGACAGGCTCCAACAGAGATGTCGTCGCTATGGCTACGGTTACAGTCACCTAGGAAACCACCCCCCCGAGGGCTGAACAGCTGTTACCATGGAGTTACCATGGAGACGAGCAGAGCGAGATTCTGGATGTGGTTTAACTCTTTGTGTCTGTGTTTTTACAGATGAACGGATCAGAAGGAGAACTGGAGTATGAGGAGATCACACTGGAGAGGGTGAGGACACAAAGACACATGAACACATGACACACAAAGACACACAAACACACACATGAACTCTGGCTCCAGGAATAGATCGTCTCTTCTGTTTTTAGAAACTGTCGTTCGCGTTTAAGGCCAAACTTCCCTCTGACATCAGTCGTTATGTTCAGCTCGGTTATTTTAGGAAGGAACTCGACCACGTGAACGTTGATCAGTGGAGCTGAGGCTCTGAGCCTTCAGGCAAACGCAGCCGTCAGCTCTGAAACAGACGTGAGTCACTCTCAGCTCTGAATATCAAACAGTGAGGACACAGAGTCCATTGGTGGTTCTGCAGGTACGTGAAGCAGCTGTTACATTAGAGCTGGGTCAGAATCTGTAGAACCATCAGTACAGGACCATGGTGTTAAAGCTTCTGACGCTCGGTGTGTCCATGTTCCACTGGTGGAGTCAGGTTTTGCAGATTCTCTGGATCAGATACTTGGTACCTGGTTCTGAGCACCAGCAAAACCAAGGAGCTGGTGATTGACTTCCGGCGGAAACCTGCACCACCGCCGGTTTGCATAAGGGTTCTGGGATCGAGATGGTGGACACCTACAAATATCTGGGTGTCCACCTCAACAAAAACCTGGACTGGACCGCCAACTCTGATGCCCTGTACAGGAGGGGCCAGAGTCGCCTCCACCTGCTGAGGCGACTGAGGTCCTTTGGGGTGAGCAGGGCTCTCCTACGGACTGTTTATGACACGGTGGTGGCATCAGTCCTCTACGGCGTTGTGTGACAGAGACAGGAAGAGACTGAACAAACTGGTGAAGAAAGCTGGCTCTGTCCTGGGCTGCCCACTGGAGTCCATCGAGGTGGTGGCCAACAGAAGGACGCGGGCGAAACTGTCGTCCATCATGGCCAACCCCTCCCACCCCCTGCACCAAACCGTGGAGGACCAACGCAGCTCACACAGCGGAGACTGCTGCACCCGAAGTGCAGGACTGAGCTACCGGACGTCCTTCATCCCCACGACAACAAGACTCTACAACACATCAACATGACTGTAAAGCGTGTTCATAGTGTGATGTGTGCCGTGCGGTGCCCATGTTTACATGTATGTTTTTTATTTTTTATTTTTTTTATTCGGCACTTTTGCACTTTATGTTTATGTTGAGATATGTACATTTTTTTCTTTCTTTTTGTATATAATGTATAACATATTTTTACTCTTTATTTTTTTCCAACTGTTTTTTTTCTCTTGCTGCTGGTGGGTCACCAGAATTTCCCCACTGCGGGATTAATAAAGTCTTATCTATCTATCTATCTATCTTTTTAACGTCCAGCTGACTGAACCCGTGTTCACACGGTTCCTGCTTCACCGACTAATGGTCCGATCACTGACCCACACGGAGCCTTCAGCTCTAGAACCTCTGTTCCTCTAGACGCTAACGATGGTCCAGAGACCAGTTTGATGGTTTCACCAGTAAACACACAAACACGTTGTCATGTGGCCATTTACTGACATTTTCCATCAGGATCAGGACTCACATCTAGGAGCTGGTTGACCTTTGACCTTTCTGTTCTGTAGCATCTGTTTCACTCAGTATGATTCATCCATGAATCTGACCCAAATGGGTTTTGGTCCTGGTTCAGGTTCAAGACAGATGTTTTATGTGTGAGACTGATTTGAACTGTGAAGGGCTTTATTGACCAGCCTGGGCTCTGGTGGTGGTCCGTCAGAACCAGGTGCATTGTGGGAAATTACTGAAGCCAAGGTTGTAACGCGTGTGTGTGTTCAGGGAAACTCTGGTCTGGGCTTCAGCATCGCTGGAGGAACCGACAATCCTCACATTGGAGACGACCCGTCCATCTTCATCACCAAGATCATCCCTGGAGGAGCCGCCGCCCAGGACGGACGACTCAGGTACGGATTCCAGAACCTCCAGAACCTCCAGAACCTCTGGTCTTCAACCATAACGTCTCTCTGTCCGCAGGGTGAACGACAGCATCGTGTTCGTCAACGACGTTGACGTCCGTGAGGTCACACACTCCTTCGCTGTGGAGGCGCTGAAGGAGGCGGGGCCTGTCGTCAGGCTGTACGTCCTACGGCGACGCCCCCCAAGCGAACGCATCACACAGATCAAGCTGATAAAGGGACCAAAAGGTAGGAAGGGAGAGGAGGAAAGGAGCAAAGGAGATGAGGAGTTGAGCAGAGGAGGCGTCCATCTGTTATGTAACTGTTTCTGCTGCTGTGTCGCCCTCTGCTGGACTAGATTAACTGAGACCTGCTGAGTTTCCATTTGACACCACACAACATTTAGATCCGTTGAAGGATCTGTTAGAAACTGAAGCTCTGGTTGTGGTCGTGGTTCTGATTGTGGTTCTGTGTGGTCCAGGTCTGGGCTTCAGTATAGCAGGAGGTGTAGGGAACCAACACGTCCCAGGAGACAACAGCATCTACGTCACCAAGATCATCGAGGGAGGAGCCGCTCACCGAGACGGACGGCTGCAGATCGGAGACAAGATCCTGGCAGTAAGTACTGAGAGTAATCAGAGTATTTGGAGTAATCAGAGTATTTGGAGTAATCAGAGTATTCACAGTAATCCGAGTATTCTGAGTAGTCAGAGTACTACTCCGTGTACTACTTTCTGTACTACTCATTCTTCTCCTCGTTCTCTCAGGTGAACCACGTGTCTCTGGAGGACGTCCTGCATGAAGACGCTGTGTCGGTGCTGAAGAACACGGGGGAGGTGGTTTACCTGAAGGTGGCCACGCCCACCTCTCAGTACGTCCACGCCGCTGAGCGGTACAGCCCCCCCGACCTGACGAGCTGTAGGTACCACAAACCTCACACCGTGACGACCTGGTTGACTTCACCTGAACAGGCTCAGATCAGATGGAAACGTCCTCCAGGCTCTGACAGCTTATTTTATAACTGGAGGGCACTGAACAGCCTGAATATGCTGAGTCATTAAAATATAAATAAAATAGCAAATATATATAATATGCTGAGCTTTAAATATATATAATATGCTGAGCCATTAAACCCATATGTGATCAATGCAGCATCACGTGTGTCTGATCTCTGCAGCCTACATGGAGCCTGACTACATGTGTGACTACCCACAAGCTCTTCCTCCTCCGTCGCCACGGCGATACTCACCCGTCCCACACGGCATGATGGGAGAGGACGACTACTCCCGGGAGCCTCGCAGGATCTGCGTTCAACGCGGCTCCACCGGTCTGGGCTTCAACATCGTCGGAGGAGAGGACGGAGAAGGAATCTTCATCTCCTTCATCCTCGCAGGTGGACCAGCAGACCTGAGTGGAGAGTTAAGGAAGGGAGACCAGATCCTCAGTGTGAGTAGAGACCAGATCCTCAGTGTGAGTAGAGCCCGGATCCTCAGTGTGGGACTAAGACCAAGACCAGATCCTCAGTGTGAGAACAGAGACCGGATCCTCAGTGTGAGTAGAGACCAGATCCTCAGTGTGAGTAGAGACCAGATCCTCAGTGTGAGAACAGAGACCAGATCCTCAGTGTGAGAACAGAGACCAGATCCTCAGTGTGAGTAGAGACCAGATCCTCAGTGTGAGAACAGAGACCAGATCCTCAGTGTGAGTAGAGACCAGATCCTCAGTGTGAGACTAAGACCAGATCCTCAGTGTGAGAACAGAGACCAGATCCTCAGTGTGAGACTAAGACCAGATCCTCAGTGTGAGTAGAGACCTGATCCTCAGAGGCATCTGTGTGTGTGTGTGTGTGTGTGTGTGTGTGTGTGTGTGTGTGTGTGTGTGTCCAGGTCAACGGCGTTGACCTCAGGTTCGCTACACATGAACAGGCGGCGGCTGCTCTGAAAAACGCTGGACAGACTGTTACCATCATCGCTCAGTACCGACCTGAGGGTGGGTTCACACACACACACACACACACACACTGAGCTTGGTCTCCGTCTGTCCCTCTGTAACGTTGCCATGGTGACCCTTCCTGTGCAGAGTACAGTCGTTTTGAAGCCAAGATCCACGACCTGAGGGAGCAGATGATGAACAGCTCGTCTGGGAGCCTGAGAACCAACCGGACCTTCTACGTCAGGTAACGGGTCACGGTGAAACGTTAGACCAGCTGGTTCCAGGTGAAGCAGGCGACACCTGACTCACTGTTTCCTGTGCAGGGCCCTGTTCGACTACGACAAGCAGTGGGACTGCGGCGTCCTGTCGCAGGCCCTGGACTTCAGCTTCGGGGAGGTGCTTCACGTGACGGACAGCGGCGACGACGAGTGGTGGCAGGCCCGGAGGGTGAACCAGCAGGGGCAGCTGGAGGAGCTGGGCTACGTCCCGTCCAAGCACAGGTCACCGCCGCTCACACTCACTGCAGACTGGACCGGACGGAGACGTGACTGTGTCTGTGTTTCAGGGTGGAGAGGAAGGAGCGGTCGCGCACGAAGAGCAAAGGTGAAGCCGCGCAAACGCACGAGCCCACAACCCGACGAGGCCTCTCACGTCTGTTCTCTCCGACAGGTCCGGAAGGTTCGGTCCACAGCTACGAGCTCGTCACGCAGATCGAAGGTCAGTGACGCAGACGCGTCTGTGGCCCAGTGCATCCTGGGAGGTGTAGTTCCTCCCCAGGATCAACGGTTAAACGTGTGGTTTAATGTCTGGGTCTAATGAATGTATCTGATGGAAGGACGACAACCTCACAGTCATTTCTAGGTTTAACCTCTCAGATCAGGTCAAGGTAGGTTTTAGTGTCATATAATCTAGGATTTAACCTCTCGCTCTCTGTCTGGAGGGTCGTACATGGTAGCGTAGCTCTGAACGGACGTCTGGCACATAGACCTTTGTGGGGCTGAGCTGCCTTTCTGTGATGAGACTTCAGCTCCTATTTATACAATGACACAGGCTGACAGGGCTGTTCTCACTGTGAGGTGGGATCTTGGTCTGGGACTCTGGTTTTCTCCTGATCTGTTTGTCTCTGGGCCGAGGTTCACTGGCAGGAGAAGGCTAGTAGCTGGGTTAGTTAACTCTCTGTCTGGAATGGGAGGATTCAGAAAACCAGGACAAATCGCATGCGGGGCCAGGGCCCAGTGACCTGGTGCACATGCTGAGTGGAAGGTGGAATTTGGGTTTTATAGACTGACCGACACTGTGGAGGTTTTTCAACATATGGTGCATGAATGATGCGTGTGCTCCGTCCAGGTGGACGAGTTGATTGTGAACTGCTGACCCGCTGTAGTTGGAATCTTTTTGGTTGTTAACAGTGTTTTGAGATTTGTTTTAAATAAATAAAGCTGTTTGAAATTCTCTCTCCTTCTCTCTCTCTCCCTCCAGTGGACTACGCTCGTCCCGTCATCATCCTGGGTCCGACCAAAGACCGCGTCAACGACGACCTGCTGTCTGAGTATCCAGACAAGTTCGGCTCCTGCGTTCCCCGTACGTCCTGCTTGTAGGAAGTGGAAACCGAGAATGACAGGAACTGACTGAACTCTCTCCGCAGACACGACTCGTCCTCGCCGGGACTACGAGGTCGATGGGCGGGACTATCACTTCGTGGGGTCACGGGAGCAGATGGAGCGGGACATCCAGACCCATCGCTTCATCGAGGCGGGGCAGTACAACAACCACTTGTACGGGACGTCGGTGCAGAGCGTGAGGCAGGTGGCCGAGCAGGTGAGGTCCGCTGGTTACCATGGTGATGAGGCCCGATGGATTCTATCTGTAGTGTGGTCACCACGGTGAGTCACAGCAGGTCTGAGGTGACGCTATAATGCAAGGATATGAAGCAGGGCCTGGTTCAGATGCCCAGACTGGGTTCAGAGCTGCAGGGTCCAGTGGTACTGAACCCAGAACCCAGTGTCCTGCCAAAAGCCCCCTAGTTACCTGGTCCAGCTGTCAGCCAATCAGATGTTAGTGCAGGTGATGGAGCCAGTGATTGGAGAACAAGCAGAGCTTTTCTCTCCAGGATCCAGCAGCTCAGACGCTGCTACGTTTGTCTCTTATTGTTCTTTTAAAAGAACAAACTGCAGCTCAGACCTGGAATTTCTCCATTTTATAGGTTTAGCGTTTGAGAAACTCCCTGACGTCAAACTACGAGCAGCAGCAAAGGTCTCCACATAAATGTATAGAGTCCATGCAGCTGAAAGGTGGATGTTTATTCATCAGCAGGTTGGAATCAAATTAACAAAGTGTAGTTGTTACCGAGATATTTTCACTGAAAGACTCAAGAATATGCCAAAGGCAGATCTACCAGGTCAGTTTCCTCCTCCCTGCAGGGGTAAAGCTCACTAGCAGGGAAAGGATGGAGCCTGGCTGGGAGACGCAGCACATCTCCTTCTCTCATTCTAGGGAGAAGGTTTAAACCCTCAACAGTGGCAGAAGAGCGATTGTGCAAATGTGGTCTTCAATCCTGGATATTTCAGATTAAAGACTCGTGTTCCTGGAGCGGCCACACGCCCAGAACTTCCACAATATGAACTTTCCAGAAACGGGAGACATCAGCCTGTTTGTCCTGAACACAGCAACTCTGTAAAGTCATGGCCTGGATGTCCTGCCTCAGCCTGCTTTTACCTACCAATACACACACAGCACAAATTCTATTCTATTCATTCTGAGCATATATTCCACCCAGAGTAGACACATTTAACTGGAGTGAACATGAATTAACATTAAGTTATATACAGGGTGGAACCCGTACGACCAGGAAACCAGTCACATCTGATGGTGGGAGGACGTGTAAACCTGGCGCTGGTGTAGAACCGTGGATGAAGTGGGTCCAGCCCAGCACAGACCTGACTCTGTGTGTGTTGATTTGTGTATTTGTGTGTGTGTGTGTGTGTGTGTGTGTGTGTGTGTGTGTGTGTGTGTGTGTGTGTGTGTGTGTGTGTGTGTGTGTTCTCCAGGGTAAACACTGCATCCTGGACGTGTCTGCTAACGCCGTGCGGAGGCTTCAGGCGGCTCAGCTCCATCCTGTCGCCATCTTCATCAGACCACGTTCTCTGGAGAACATCCTGTAAGAGAGCGAGTTTGGTTGAGTGAAGCCTGACGGCGTCTGTAGATACTGACCCTGTGTGTCTGTGCAGGGACCTGAACAAGCGTCTGACTGAGGACCAGGCCAGGAAGGCTCTGGACCGAGCCGTCAAACTGGAACAAGACTTCCTGGAGTGTTTCACAGGTAAAGCCTGGTCTTCTGCTGCTGGACGCTGCTCGGGTTTACTGACGTTTGTTTTTGCAGCCGTCGTCCACGGCGACAGCTTCGAGGAGGTTTACCACCTGGTGAAGGCCGTCATCGAGGAGCAGAGCGGCCCCTACATCTGGGTCCCCACCCGGGACCGACTCTGATCCACGTCAGGCTTCCTCTCTGGGAGGACGAGCAGCCAGCGTCTGGAGGGTTGTCATGGAGACCATCACAGGTCGTCTGTCTCCACTGAGTCAGAGAAACAGACTGGTTGATCCCATGACTCAGTAAACTGAGGCTGTAGTTCAGCTGGTATCGAAGTATTTACACGACCCTATTTATTAATTTATCTCTTTATTTGTTCATGTGACGTGTACATGGTGAGTGTGTGTGTGTGTGTGTGTGTGTGTGTGTGTGTGTGTGGTGAACATCAAGACTCGTGTGACTGTAAATAAAACAATGGGGCTCAAACACACAGTCTATTCAGGGCTTAATGCACCAACAACCACAGGACTACAACTCCCACAACCCACCTCTGCTCAGCCTGCACTGACCACCACACGTCGCCCACAGTCCCCTCGGTGACTAGGAACCACAGCTTTATATGCTGACGACCCAGAACCACCCTGTTCACTGGGACCAGAGCTTGATCAGAGCTGGTCCGGTCTTAGATGGAATCAAACTGAGGTAAAACATCAGGTCTGGACTCACCTACACCTGTAACGATGCCCGTTTCCTTCTGGACCCGTCGACTGGACTACAACACATCAGTTTAGGCCCAGATGCGTCTGCCTGGACTACACCACCACAGGCTATGGACCACATTACCCACAGTCCCCGGCTGTGGTGGAGGGTTTGACTTATCGACAGCACTGCCGTCCCAGCTCTAGGTGCTGGGTCAGTGCTACTGGGTCAGTGCTACTGGTTCCTCCCCAGGACTCCATTACCCATAGTGCTTTGGGAGACTCAACAAGTAAAGCATCATCTCTGAGTGAATGGTGTGTAACCATGGCAACAGAGACTGATCCAACATGGCTACTACTGCTCCTAAACCAGCTTCTGATGGTTCCAGTGGGTTTTGGACTGAATTTCAGGGTTGTGTGAATAATTATAATCGTTATAATATTAACCTGAATCACTGATGATGTAACAGCGTCTCATTAACACACAGGTCAGAGGTCGTCATGTTTCTGAGCACGGACACAAACTTTATAATATTTATTAACCTGACACAGAAACACAGCAGCACCGACGACACTGACTTATACAGTAACTTAGTTATAAATTCAACTATTGAAATAAATTCCTTATAAAAGCAGAATGTGTCTGGTTCATCCTTCATCACATTTCTCCTACATTAGCTTCTCTGCTGCATAAAATCTAGGATAGGATTCAAAGTTCTCATGTTTTCTTCGTGATGGTTTGCTGAACATCTGTGACTTTAGTCGTTTCCATTCACATCACGTCCTTTGGTGACTTAGCAGCTGTTACTGTAGCCTTGTAGTCTGTGACGTGTTTTGACTGGTGTTAGTGGACGGACTAAACGTGACACTTGTTGTGAGCTGTGCCGGCAGCAGAGACTTCGTTTGCCTGGGTTAGGTTACTACTGACAATAGATTCATGTGTAGTTATTTGAACATCACTGTGTCTGGCTGAATTCATCTGAGTTGGAGCATCTCTGACCACTACAGAGCTTTGTGGCGTCACGAACAGGATAAAACGAAGCCAAACTGAGGACAACGTTCTTCTGGCTGGTGCCTGGACGCAGACGACGTCACGGAGGCCACAGGTAAAACAGTGTTTTACTTTTAGGAGACGGACTCTGAGTCTGGGATCAGGAGGGAAAGTTGGTGAGACTGGCTGAAAAGAATTTGTTGGGGGGAAAACCCTGTAAATGGGGTCAGTGGTACTAACATTGCTGTAATAACTAACCAGCTTCATGTATTTCAGTGTGTTTTTGTGTGATTGTTAAAGTGATGCAGCCTATTGACCTCTAATAGTTGAACATTGCAGTTTGTAAACTTTAAATTGTTTGAGTCTGGGATTAGTGAAAATGACTGTTTACGACGCTGTATAAGACAAAGGGCTGAGTTGCTCTGGCTCTGCAGGGTTTGGAGAGAAAACCTCCTCAACACGTCTGGACATGGATCATTACTGTGGGTAAGGTTGAGAAATGAGCACAGAGGTTTTGAGGCAGCAGTTTGTGCTGTCTATCAATTAGAGACGAATCATTAGTCAGACAGTAGATTAGACTGGTCGCTGTTTCTCCTGGTAACGTGGGAAAGTTACAGCAGCCTGGGCCTGATCAACCCAGGTGTAATGTTCACCACGATGAGACCTGAGAGTTTAGTTAAATCCCGGTGAAAAGCTTTTCTGTACATAAACGAGTCTGGACTGAAATGTGTTGAACGTATATATGCAGTGTAACTGATGAAGCTTCATGTGTGTGTGTACGTATATATCAGCTCTGTGATGATTGTGTGTTTAACGCTTTCGTAGACTTTGCTGTTTTCTGTGCTGAGGTTTATATGCTGAGGTCTGAGCCACTGTGGGTTAATAATCTCTGATGTCCAGAGAATTGTCTGTCTCTCTATTCCTGCAGGTGTGAAAGTGTGTGTGTGAGGATACAAATACACTAATGAGTGCGCGTGTGTGTGTGTGTGACGGGGAGTTGGGTTCTGTGTTGTTTATTCCCTGTGTTTGTTGCGGTTCGTGACGCCACAGATCTCTGTCGTTCCAACTAAGATGAATTCAGTCAGACGCAGTGAGGTTCAACCAACTAAACATGAATTTATTCTCAGTGGTGAGATGAGAAATATGTAAAGGCAAACGAAGTCACTGCTGCCAGGGAAGAACAGAGCCCAGCTCACATCTCTTTTCATTCTAGGGAGGTGGTTTAAACCCTGAACAAGCGTCACAATGTGGAGTTTTCATACCAACAACTGTTTGTCCAGATTCTTTTATTCAACAGCTCAGACTGTTTATCTACAGCAACAACTGATGATCTGCTGTTTAGTATAAATGCATCAGAACCAGGTTTTAAGTAGAAACAACAAACCAGAACATGATCCTACTGAGGTTCAAGTCATTAGTAAACTTCAAACAGTTCTGTGTCTGATCCTTGTTTCTTGGAGACCACGCCCCCAACACAGAGATTATTAAGAGCTGGACTCAGTCACGACCAGAAAACAGCATTTGTACGTTATTCTAGACAAAGACACCACTGAACACCAAATACTCTTTGACTTGACTTCAACCTGCTGCAGGTTCTGTTGTGTTCAGACATGTTTGTTCTTAAAGAGACATACTAATAAGATCACCTGATATAAACTCATCAAATCATCACATTATAGATTTGGTTAAATTAATAAACCTGCAGGATAAAAACTCCAGTTTGGTTGGTTCATTTTGTTCTGCTATTGTGTTCGTCCTTATTTTTCCCCCTTTACTCTCTGATTGATTGATTGATTGATTGATTGGTTGATTGGTTGGTTGATTGATTGATTGATTGATTGATTGATTGATTGTGTTCGTTTCTCCCCCAGTTGTATTATTCAGAATCAGAAATGTGTATATTAGTATATTAGTACTTGGAATTTGACCTGGTGTAGCTGCAGCTTAACAGTCATGACCAAAAATGTGACAATTCGGCCCTCCAACCACTGGAGGGCGCGCTTGTTTCCATGTTCTTCTTTGTTGGTTTCTGTTTGTCCACTTCCTGCTTGTTATTGATTTCACCTGTTTGTTATTTCCTGTTTAGTTTGTATATAAGTTGCCCCTTGCCCCTTCATGCCTTGCTGGCTGATTATTAGTGTTACTCATTGGTGTTACTGCGTATGCATTGGTGCTGCAGATTGTAAGTGTTACTTGTTTATTGGCTTTTTGTGTTCCCATTTGTGTGTTGGTGTTTCTTGGATTAGTTTGCAGTGTTACCTGGTATTGTATGATATATGGTTGTTTGCATTCTGTCCCGTGTGGCTCAGGTTTGTTTTGTGTTAAAGTTTTGTAGCTGCAGGGTTTTGTTTCTGTTAGTCATTACTTGGTATTTTGATCTCGCTTTGTATTCTGTTTTGTTCAGTGTTAAAGTTTATAGCGTCACGCCCATGTTTGTTTCCGTTCATTAAAATATTCAGTTAACATTTCATCCATGCCTCTGGGTCGTGCAAGTGGGTCCTTTCCCGTTAGTCTGCTATTAGTGAGTGTTTTGAATTTCGGGTCTTGTGAGTGGGGAATTAGGCTCTAGGTTGAGCTTCCCCCCCTAGTTTGGCGCCATCAGGTGGCGATTAGAGGTAGTACCAGGGACTCAGGTTTTCCTACCCCTGGTACTTTAGGCAGCTAGAGTAGTGCACTGTAACAAAAAATACTGTCAGCGTTGCAGGAAGTGCGACGCTTCTCTCATTCTCCCATTTCTGGGGATTCTCACGTCTTTTTATCTGTTTGCACTGCAACAAAACAAAACAACAGACAAGAAAAGTCAAATCTGGTGTAATTACACACAAACACAAAAATGATCCCCAGTCGTGACCAAGAGAAACTGGACTAAAGGCACCAACTAACTACTTTACAAAGTTTACATTTACTAACAGACTGAAATCGAATTCAGCCAAACCAGCTAAAAGCAACGCAAACACAAACATACACTGAACCTTAACCAACCAACCATGAGTGAGATGAGACCTTATTACTGAGCTGTGACTAACAATGATTAGACCAGGACAGGAAACAGGGAAATGATGTAACATGCCTTTTGTTTGTCTGGACTTTCCTCAGTTGCTGCTGTGGACGAAATGCTCCAGCATCAGCATTTTCATACTAACAAAGTTACAGCAGTAAAACCCAGGCTCTGAAGAAAACACAATAGTTCACGTTTCAAACAGATTTTCCCCATCAGTGACTCACCCGCTGAGAAACCACCTGATCATTGGTGACTCCATAGTCAGAAACGTGAAGTTAGAGACGCCAGCGTCATAGTTAAGTGGTTTCCTGGGGCCAGAGCAGCAACATCCAGTCTTACCTGAAGCTCCTGCATAAGGATAAGCGTAAATACAGTAAGATCGTAATAAACCCAGGAACTAATGTCCTGGTTACGCCAATCAGTCACTAAAACTAACATTGAGTCGGTTTGTTCTTCGGACTCCGTAGTTTTCTCTGGTTCCTCCCCAATCTGACCAGCGACGACATGTTTAGCCGCCTGTCGTCGCTTCACCGCTGGCTGTCTAGGTGGTGTCCAGCAAACGATGTGGGCTTCGTAGACAATTGGAGCAGTTTTTGGGGAAAACCTGGGCTGATTAGAAGAGACGGCGTCCATCCCACCTTGGATGGAGTCTCTGCTCTCTAGTAACATGGCCAAGTTTATTAGACTAAACCATGACCCAGAGTGGAGCCAGGACGCAGAGTCTCAGTCTTACAGCCTCTCTGCAGACTCTCAGCCGCCACCTGCTCGTAGCTGTAACACTCCCATCGAGACTGTGTCTGCTCCCCGACCACCTACATTATATAAATCACAATAAATAAAAGAGGAGTGATTCACAGGAATCTAATAAACATCAAGACAGAACAAAGTAACAATAAAATAATTAAATGTGGTCTATTAAATATCAGATCTCTCTCTTCTAAATCTCTGTTAATAAATGACTTGATCAGTGACCATCACATAGATTTATTTAGTCTCACTGAAACCTGGCTGCAGCAGGATGAATACGTTTGTCTGAATGAGTCAACTCCAACCAGTCACATCAACCATCATATTCCTAGAAGTTCAGGTAGAGGTGGAGGAGTAGCAGCAATATATAACTCAGATTTATTAATTATTCCTAGCCCTAAACATAACTATAATTCTTTTTCTCACTCAGACTGTAAAACCCAGAAACCAGTTGTGTTCTGTGTCGTCTACCAAGTTTTGATGTGACTTAGTTCTACCACAGAAAGTGAAAGGTCTTAACTGAATTCTCCTCTTCTTCTGTGGAACCAGGTCCAGTTCAGGTTCTGGTTCAGACACTGTCTCTACTTTAACACCTTCCTCTGTGATGTAGTTGAAAATGTGTGTAACAATATGCTCAGAATGTATAGGATGGCATTTGTTTTTGTAGTAGAAAATAGGGGATATATAGTTCATATGTAATCTATGGTGTATATCTGTTACTCATGTGAGTGTGGTGACATAGGAAGAATAGGCTTTCATAAGTGCAGAGTGAGGTGATGGAGTTTCTGTGTCCAGGATGTGAACCTCTTATGTTGGCAATAACATCCCACATCTGGAAAGTTCTTGGCAAGCGGGGCTGCTCCGGGAACACGCTAGGTCGAAGTGACCTGTTGATAACTTTCCCGTAAACAGAGTCATTAGTCTAAACTATCCAGATCCGAAGACCAAAATTGGGCAATGGTCTTCTTTCAACTGACGCAAGTTGAGGGTTTAAAAACCAACACCCCAACTAGGAAAGTAGGAGAGATTCGTCCCCTGCCTAGGAGATAACTTGATCTCTGTGGTCAGGCCCGGAGCTCCCCCACGCGCCAGCGAGCTCTACCCCTGCAGGGAGGAAACAGGTGACTTCGTATATCTGCCTTTCATATATTTTACACCACTTATGAGAAATAAAGCATTTGTATTATTTTGAATCTCAGTACTGTGTTTGACTGAATTCTTTCAGTGGAAAATCTCTGTAACAACTACAGAATTCTTGGCGTCACGAAGAAGGCAAAAGGGAGCCAAGTTGAGAACAGCGTTCGGCCGGCTGGTTCCTGGACACAGACGACGTCACGTGTGGCCACAGGTAAAAAGCTGCGTTTTGCTTTTCTTTGACGTTCTCTGTGTCTGGGATCAGTTGGAGAATTTCGGTAAAATTGTTTAACAAAGTCACAACGTGACCTAAACAGTTAAATTCTAATTTGGCTGCCTTAAGAAAAGAATTTGGTGTGAGGGAAACCCCACCGTGGTGTTGGAAGGCTTATATACGGAGTCACTTCTGCTTCTGCTGCTTAAATAACTGCTGCTGCATGTGTTGTGTTTTGTTTGTTTCATTGATGTGTCTATAAGGAGGAAAATGATACAACCTATTGACCACTAAAGGGTTTTTTCAGACATTGAGAATTCTAAATTATGGGCGTTTGAGTCTGGAATTAGTGAACGGAAATTAATATGTGAAGGTTGTGTAAGTCCAGATGACTGTTTGCGTGGGCTCTGCATGGTTAATTAGGCCCAGTTACTCAACGAAAATTGAAAACACTTCAAATGTATCTTTTTTGTTTTGTGAGTTGAGGTCAAAGAGCACAGAGGTTTTGCAGAGGCAACAGTGCAGTGGGCGCTCGCAGTGGATTTCGACTCCAGAAGTGTTGTTGTTGTGCTCACCTAATTAGGAACGAATATTTAATCTAGAAATAGATTAGACTGTTTTTAACTGCGAGTTATAACGTGGGAAAAGTTACATTAGCCTGGGCCAGATCAACCCAGGTGTAAATTTCGCCACGGCAGAGGTACCTGAGTTTATAAGAAAAACCCGGTGAAAAGCGCTTTTCTGTGAGGAAGGAGTCTAGACTGAAACGTGTTTAGGGTATATGCATATGAATTAATGAAGCTTCAAATATATATATATATGTTTATGTGCTTATGTATCGATGCGCTGTGTTTGTGTATCAGCTATGTGGTGATTTGTGTGTTTATTGCTGATAAAAGCTGTTGAATCTTTGTGAATCTGCTTTGTTTGGTTGTGTTGCGTTACAGTCAGAGCTGGGGCTGAAGGGTTAATGTTGAGCAGTGGCTCTGTCTCTGCTCCTGCAGCTGACTGTGTGTGTGTAGAGATAAAAATAGATCTATGTGCCTTTCAGAGTAAAAGCAGACTGGAGTTTGCACTGTGTTCTGCTCATGGTCCGGTAAAGGCTGGGCTGCGGAGCTGTTAAATTGTGGGACTTGCTGTTTGCTTCTATGAACTTTTTGGGGTTGAGAAACCTAAGATTTGATTTGACCATAAAACGTTGAGAGTGTTTGCCTCGCTGTGGTTGGTTGTTGGTGGATAATTATTCACAGTGTTGTTAGAGGGACCGCGCTCTCCTGTTTTTAAAGAGGAGGGATTTTGTATGAACGCGCGGTCTGTGATTGGCTTTGAGTCTGTGGGTGAAACGGTGCATCTCCTGGTGGTCAGGGCTACTACACATAAGCCCAACCAGCCTCCTACCTTTCTGTCCACAGTGTGTGTGTGAAGCTCCTTGGTTCACATTGTGACGAAGCAGCTGTGGTATTTAGCTCCAAAGGGTTTTGAGGCTGCTTAGGGCTCAAATTACATACTCCACTGTTGTTTGAATCTGGACAATAAGGTTTGACGTTTTTTGTAACAGAAAACACTTAGTCTTTAAATTGCGTCACGGACATAAAACAATACAGTCACATCGCATAGAGTCATGGAGTCTGACAATAAGAACCCGTCTCCCGTCGAGGTGCTGGGAAGAAGAATCCGCTTTTGACGGAAGAAATTGGCAAATATTCAAAAAAGTGGAATAAACGAACACAGAAGGCCACGTCACCCTGGCCATTGGGGGGAACGTTTGACTTGAGACAGTGTGCTGAAATGGAAGTTTTAATAAAAAATCACAAGCTCAAAGATAAATCTGCAAAGCGTGTGCGTAAGCGTGAGCGTGAGGCTGCAGTGTTGCAACTGTTTACCGAGCATGCTCAGATGTTAGGAGAAAAGACAGCTCAACATGTAAAAAAGGCAGTTAGAGCAGAAAAAGACGAGGAATGTGGGGAAGCCCCCTCCTTATGCTGTACAAATGCCTGTGAGAGAAGTGAAAATACTAGGTGATTATGTTCTTAAGACAGGGAAGAAATCACTTTATCCCGTGGAAGATCTAGAAAAAGCGAGTAGGGGAGAAGAAGAAGATTTGGATGAGGTTCTAGATTTGCCTGAAACCTATTTGAGGGCAGTGAAGTTGACAGATAGGGACCCAAGACGAGTGAGTGGATTGCATGACAAGGTAGTGAGGGCTCTGCAGGAGGCTGAGCGCAGCGGGAGGTGCGGTGAGTCGGATGAGCAGGTGTGTGAGGCGAGAGGAAATGGGGCAGCTAGAGGCGAAGAGAGCGTTGAAAAATCTTTTCTGGGTGCGGAATATTCTAAACTGCCAGACCCAGACATGGTGTCAACCCCCCAGACTGGGCAGGTTGGAGCCAGGCCAAAATTTCCACAGTCCATCCTGAGGAAAAAAGAACATGCAGCTGCGGGCCGTAAAGGACTCGCTCCTGCTTTCAACCTCGGAAGTGAGGTGCTGGAGGAACGCGGAAGTATGAATGGAGTTATAACTCTCAGCTCTGCTGGCCAACCGATGACGTCAGTAGTGGTGGAGGAAGCCTCCGAGTACCCCCTGCTGGCCAAAGGGGCGAATCTCCAATATGTGCCCTGGCCTACAATGGACTTAGAGGGGTTGGTGCAGAGGCTGCCATGCCTGCATGATGGAGCTAGCAAGTGGGTGGCAGCCTTTGAGGAGGAAACCATTGCTATCATTTTAGCGATGGGGGACATTAAAGCTGTCCTGGGAAAAATCCTGGGTAAACAGGAAATGGAAGAAGCTTTCCGAGCAGCACAGCTGGGTGTGTATGCGGGGACACAGGCTCATGATGGAGACCTTTTTAACCGACACCGCAACACCCTATGGACAGCCCTCAGATTGCGCTATCCCACCAGAATCCAGCCTGACAGCATCGTGGCCACACCTATAAAAGAAGAAGAGAGCCCCCAAGCCTATGTACACCTCACTCGCAAAGAGTGGATAAGGCAGACAGGTGCCAAGCCTGATGAGGACATTTTCCATAGGCAGGCGCTCCGGAAAAGAATAGTTGACGGGTTGCCACTGCCAGCCCAGAGTAAGCTGGGTGATGCTGTGGGACTGTACAGCATGCCGTTTGATCAGTTCACAGATCACGTGGTGGATGCCGTCACCAAGGTGCGGGCTGCGGCCCAGCGTCTGAAGCAAGCCGATGCTGAGGTGGTAAGAAAACTGACCCAGCAACAGCTGACAGAGGGGAAAAAGAAAATGCAGGCTGTGGTTGCTGAGGCCCATCGCCCCCCTCCAGCGTCAGCTCCACCCCCAGCGGCTCCCCAGGTGATCTATGTTCAGCCAGGGGGATGGTCAGGTGGACCTCCTAGGATGAGAGGAGGATTTTCCGCTGGGCGAGGTAGGGGAGCTGGAGTTATAAGATGTTACAGCTGTGGCCGGATGGGACACATGAGAAATCAGTGCCCTGGACGATATCAGGACAGGTTCAATCCAGACGGACAGGGAACTGCCAGGTCGAGGGGGCCCACCAATCCATGGCGGGGCCCGCCCGCTGGATACTAGGGATGCCCTGAGAATCAGGGGAATCTGGGAGGGTGTCAGTTGTCATTAACATCATCTTCAAGCCCTGATGAAGAACCGATGGTGCCAGTACTCGTAGGTGGTAAACCTCTGGACATGATGGCAGACTTAGGTGCGACATACACCTGTGTGAGTCACACTGATGCTGAACACCTCCCAAGATCTGGCCAATTTGTGCGGATCGTTGGATTCTCAGGGACAAAGCAACTGATTCCCGTCTCAGACCCTGTTCCTTTACAGTTCCAAGGAAAAACTGTGGCGCCTGTAAACTTACTCGGACGAGACGCATTGTGTAAACTGGGATGTGCTATTTGGTGCACGCCTGATGGAATAATTGTGGACAATGCACATCACCAAATGACTGTCATAGCAGAGGAGGAGATGGTTTAATGGCTGGGGAACCTGAACGAGACATTCATGAACTCTGCTGAGCTGTGGATGGACTTTATTAAAGCCAATATGCCAGGAACGTCGCGACCGGCGTGTCCACCTCACTGCACCCTCCAGTTTTTTAAAAAAGAATCAGAAGCTCAGCCCGATGCATGGTTAGGAAGACAGCCAGGGAAAGTTCAGATACAATCAGCTTCTATTGTGTTAGGGAAACAGGGAGCTGCCATGGTGGTAGAAAGAAACTCATATTTAGATCAGGAGTTTAGACTAAAAAACAGCATCCCTCATGTTACTCTGTTAGTCAATCCAGAGTACGAGCCCAAACACTTAGGCCCCATGATCGTAGAATCTAAGAAGGCTAAATTTATGCCGACAGAGAACAAAAGCATTTGGTTGAGCGAGGACGGTTCATTCCTAAAAATAGCTATTTCCGCTGAGGGATGGGCTTTCCCGCAGGCCATTCGTCTTCCATGTCAGGCAGTATTCAGCTGCCAACACTCTGATCTGGAGAAAGAGATGGTAGAGAGAGTACCAGGAAAACTATGGTCAACACATGACACCGATGTAGGCTTCATTCAGTCAGCACAACCTGTGGAGGTGCGTCTTAAGCCAGGATGCAGACCTCCCTGGAAGCCACAATATCCATTAAAACAAGAAGCAGAGGCTGGGATTCAGCCAACAATCCAGGGGCTGCTGGATGCGGGTGTGTTGGTGAAGGAGCACAATCCACGCAGCAATACACCAATTCTACCTATCAAAAAGGCAGACAAGAGTAAGTATAGATTGGTGCATGATCTCCGAGCTCTAAATGAGGTCGTAGAAGATTTTCAGGCCGAAGTGCCAAACCCACACACTTTGTTATCAAATGTTCCGTCTAATGCAAAGTGGTTTACGGTGGTTGATCTCTGTTCTGCATTTTTCAGTGTGCCACTGAGTGAAGGCAGTAGGCATCTCTTTGCATTCACGTATCAGGGACAGTCCTATACGTACACACGTATGCCTATGGGATTCAAACACAGTCCCCACTTGTTCAACAAAGTCTTGAAAGAAGATATGGGAGATTTGGCAAGTAAGATCACGAGTACCGTTCTGCAGTATGTTGATGACATTATTCTCTGTGCACCTGATTGGGAAACGTGCCATGCGGATTCCATCGCTTTGTTGACACTGCTGGCTGAACGAGGCCATAAAGTATCTTTGAAAAAGCTTCGGTACTGTAAGGACCAAGTGGAGTATTTGGGGAGGTTGATTACACAGGGAACACGCGCTGTGTCTCCATCTCAGTTGGAAGCTGTGTCTAAGGCTCCCAAACCAACCACAGTTCGGGAAATGCTAACGTTCCTAGGAATGACAGGTTACAGTGCAGAGTGGATCGATGGGTATTCAACAATCGTGCAACCCCTGAGAGAAGTGGTAAGAGCTGAAGGAGCTGGAAATTTACGGGAGAAACTCGTGTGGACCCCAGAGGGTCACATGGCATTTGAAACCATTAAGCTGTTGTTGCAGCAGGCTCCTGCTTTGGCGCTCCCAGACTATGACAAGACATTTCTGTTGTATGTTTCCTGTAGAGAAGATCATGCCTGTGGCGTGTTGGCCCAAAGAACAGGTGTGGGAACACGCGCACAGCCTATTGCGTACTACTCTGTGGCTTTAACACCAGTTGAACTAGGCCTTCCACCTTGTTATCGTCACTTGGCGGCCGCACATTTGATGTATGAAAAAGCTTCTGCATTGACAATGGGTTATCCCATCGAGATTCTGTCCCATCACAAGTTGGTGAATCTGATTGAGAGAGGCAAGTTTGTGTTGACAGCACAACGCCTCAGTGACTATCACAGACTGCTTGAGTATCCAGATGTGACGGTGCGTGTGTGTAAAGTAAAAAATCCGGCTGATTCGGTTCCTCTACCCAGTGACGGGGAACCACATGAGTGTGTGGCAGAGGCTGAACGTTATGCCAAGCTAAGGTCGGATCTCAGTGCTATTCCTCTTGAGGAGGTAGACTTGACGTTATTTGTAGATGGTTCCTGCTACAGGGAGGGGGACGCCCTTAAAGCAGGATTCGCAGTGGTCCGGGAGGAAAATGGTAACCTGGAGGTGGTGAGTGCCCAGGAGTGCACTCAACCCTGTTCTGCTCAGCTAGCGGAGCTAAAGGCTTTGACTCGTGCATGTGAGCTCGCGGATGGCAAGCGGGCAAATGTATACACAGATTCGGCTTTTGCACACGGAGTGTGTCATTTGTTTGGGGCTGCCTGGAAGGGCAGAGGTTTTAAGAAGGCTGACGGATCTCCGGTGGTGCATGGTGAACAAATTAAAAAGTTGTTAAATGCTATGATGAAGCCCACTGCTCTGGCTATCATCAAGTGTGCTGCTCATAAAAAAGATGAGTCGCTGGTCGCACAGGGAAATGCGGCGGCGGACAGAGCGGCTAAAACTGCTGCTACCGCAGGTGCCAAAGCTATTCTGGCTGTTCATGCCAAAGAACAGGAAGATCAGATAACCCCTAAGGATTTGTCTTTGCTGCAGGAAGAGGTCTCTGAAGCAGAGCGACAGCTCTGGGTATTGAGAGGTGCAGTAAAAGACAGTGAAGGGTTATGGAGAAACCACGAGGGGCTCCGTGTGGCTCCAACCAGTTTGTTGTCCATGCTGATAACAGAGGCTCATGGAGGGACCTCAGAGGGACCGTTCATGCACTTGACAATGGATTTTGTAGACATGGTGCGTCCAGTGCAGGGTAAGCGTTACCTATTGGTGGTGATTGATCGCTTTAGCCGATGGGTTGAGGCTACCCCGTCTAAACATAAGACAGCTGAGACAGTAGCGAAATTCCTGTGTCGAGAGGTGATTCCACGCTTTGGAATTCCTCTAAAAATCAGTTCTGACAATAGGAAAGAGTTTGTGGACAAAACAGTGAAGTGTGTTTTACAGAAGTTAGGAGTAAAACAGAAGTATGGCAGTGTGTATTGCCCAACTTCACAGTCTGATGTGGAGAGGTGCAATGGGATTTTGAAAACCAAACTGCTAAAAATCTGCATGAGTACTGGGTTAAACTGGATAGATGCTTTGCCGCTGGCTCTCATGGCTTGCAGATCAAGTGCTCACAGAACACTGAAGCTAACACCGCATGAGGCTTTGCTTGGTCGACCAATGCCTGCGCCAATGTATCGGGCTGTGAAAGGCCCTTCTCTAGACATTCTAACTAACGACATGAGCTCTTACATCCAACACATGGTTAACATACACAGGAGTATTTCCTCCCGTGTTGTCTCCTTACAGGACAAAGAAGCACATGACGATCCAGAACCAACCGTAAAGCCAGGGGATCTGGTGTACGTCAAAGTGTTCAGAAGAAGTTCAGGTTGAAGGCTCGCCCACGTGGTATCATTTAAACCACTGCGTTAAAGTACCAGAGGGGGAACCCGAGTTGACAGTTGCTAAGAAGGAAGAACATGAGGTTCTGGGGGAGTGTACAAGGGGCAATGAAAAGAATGTCACTCCCAGTGATGGTGTTGGTGCTGTTAGTCTTCCAGTTGACTATCCACGCACTAGGGCCGCTCAGCGCCGAAGGGCCCAGCAGGAGTGAGGAAGCGGTAGTCAGGAGAAGGAGGTCCGTTGGGGTAGATTGGCCAGGGGTCCAGAGATGGACATCGAATGATCCCCAATGGAGTTATCCAATAGAGAACACCTGGTTCGCTCGGTTGCCAAAAGTAGAGTGGGAAGATGCCATGAACACGTTCAGTGTTCATGTGTCGTCTGAACAGTCAGATAAGCAGCGTGTATGTGGAGTTGAGTGGTTAGGATGGCGTCCAACACGACCCCCTTACACGTGGGGAAAAGATCAGTGCTCCATTAGAATGAGAGAAAGTGAGTTTAATTCAGACAAAGTGTGGATCGTAAGAGTTGGTTTCAAGCCTCCAATGGGGGGTTTAGAACAGCAATATAAGGTTGAATGGAGTATGGTGATGAAAAAGAACGCTGAGAAGCGAGAGGGGAGTGTTATTCTGCAGCCTCCCGCCAGAGGCTCCATGGCACAGGATAAAACAGAGCAAGATCAGATTTATGGGTCATCCAAAGAGGTTCCTAATGCTGTAGGGAACAGTTCGGCCCCCGAAGTGGCAGAAATGAGAATTGAGGTTCCTGCTAAAAATAGTGACATGGTAACAGCGAAGCCAAGCAGGGAGTTATTATCAGACTGGATGGGTCAGACATTTACTGGATGGGCCGATGGTTTCGTCACAGGAATCAAGGGTGTATTCACAGAGGTAGAAGATTATGAGGAGGAAGAGACTGGTTTGGATTTGCGCCCACAGAATAGTTGGTACCGATGGGTTGAATTTGCAGGCCAGATTAATGGCAAAACTGACTGTTACATCTGCACTAAGGCTAAGCCAGATAAATTTCTTGTGTTAAACACTGTGTTTAGTTGGCAGGAGTGTGATCGCATGCTGTTAACTGTTACGGAAGATCCTAGACCCTGGTGTAAGTCTGAATGTTTATTATATCTGGGGTCACCAAACTATCAGATATTGAATGACTTTAACTTTGAAGGGAAAACTAACAGAACGATGCCAGGAACTAGACATCAGAATTGAGCAGAAGAATGCGTTGCTGGGAATGCCACAGGGAGCACCATTTATTCCTGTTGGCCGTTTCGAATGCATTGAGAGGATAGGGAAAGTGCCGTTAGGCAAAGTGAAGCGAGAAAGATGTAGTCATAGGTGGAAGATACCTCCCCTTAACTGTACAAAACCTAATGTGAATCCAGCAATTTTGATCTCAGGGGACACAGGTCCTCTAAGGATTGTTGCTTGTCCTTACTTCGACCAAACTATAGCATTGGCTGATCATTTCTGGTGGTGTGGAAGTCAACGTCTTTACTCAGTTCTGCCAGTAGATTGGGCAGGTAGGTGTGCTAGAGTGCAAATAGCACAGGAGCTAATCACCTTTAAGGGTGATGAGCGGGGAAAGAACAGCAGCACTCGAGCTAAGAGAGGATTTAATCCAGACCCTAAGGTTCACCTGGACTCAATTGGTCAACCCAGGGGAATCCCCAATGAATTTAAAGCTAGAAATGAAATTGCGTCAGGATTTGAGTCAATTCTGCCCTGGATAACCGCTAACAAAAATACTGAGTGGATCAACTACATTTCTTACAACCAACAGCGTTTCATTAATTACACTGATGAAGGAGAGCAGGTGAGTGCCACTAGTGCTATGGCGTGGCAGAACCGACAGGCCATTGATTGGATGCTGGCAGAGAAAGGAGGTGTGTGTGCGCTCATTGGTGAATATTGCTGCACTTACATTCCAGGTCACACGGCTCCTGGTGGAGCATTTACTGAAGCAATGAGGAAGTTGAAAGCACTGAAGGCAGAGGTGAAAGAGAACGCTGGCAGGGATGCGAATGTGAGCTGGATTAGTTGGTTGGAGAACACTGCTAGTGGTTGGAAGCAGGGGTTAATTAGATTAGTCATAACAGTGTCGATAGGAGTGGTAATGATGGGATTCATCCTGTGTTGTTGCATTCCTCTGATGAAATCACTGGCCCTCAGAGCAGTTAAGAAAGAGAGTCTACAGATGACAGTGATGAAGCAGAGAATAGAGCAGATAGAGCAGAGTAGGATCGAGTAGAGTAGGATAGGACTTGTCTCTTAGACCCAATCCCAACTAGATTACTCAAAGAAATTCTTCCATTAATCAGCACGTCCATATTAAATCAAATCAACCAATCTCTGGTTACAGGCTACGTACCACAGGCTTTTAAGGTTGCTGTGGTCAAACCTTTATTGAAAAAACCTACTCTTGACCCTAGAGAACTTGCAAACTATAGGCCTATATCCAATCTGCCCTTTATTTCTAAAGTGCTTGAAAAAACCGTAGCTAAACAATTATGTGACCACTTGCGTAGAAATGACCTATATGAAGATTTCCAGTCAGGATTCAGATTACATCATAGCACAGAAACAGCTCTGATTAGAGTCACTAATGATCTTCTCACAGCTTCAGACAATGGTCTAGTTTCTGTACTTGTCCTGTTAGATCTTAGTGCAGCATTTGATACGATAGATCACAAGATTCTATTGCAGAGACTGGAACATAGCATTGGGATTAAAGGAAAAGCACTGGGATGGTTTAAGTCTTATCTGTGTAACAGATTCCAATTTGTTCATGTTCATGATCAATCTTCCATCCGCACAGGAATTAGCTTTGGAGTTCCACAGGGTTCTGTGCTTGGTCCAATACTTTTCAGTCTTTACATGTCTCCCCTTGGTAATATTATTAGAAAACATTCTATAAATTTCCACTGCTATGCAGATGATACTCAGTTATATTTGTCCATGAAACCAGAGGAAACAAACCAATTAGTCAAACTTCAAACTTGTTTAACTGATATCAAATCCTGGATGTCCCATAACTTTCTACAACTGAATTCAGATAAAACTGAGGTTATTATAATTGGTGCTAAAAACCAGAGAGACTCTTTATTGAATCAGATTGTTACTTTGGATGACATAACGTTAGCCTCAAGTTCTACTGTCAGGAACCTTGGTGTCATTGTTGACCAAGATCTGTCCTTTACACCATATATTAAAGAAATCTCTAGAACCTCCTACTTCCACCTGAGGAATATTGCTAAAATTAGGAGCATCCTCTCACAGAGTGATGCTGAAAAATTAATCCATGCATTTGTTACCTCTAGGCTTGACTACTGTAACTCGCTACTCATAGGTTGTCCCAATAACTCTTTGAAAATCCTCCAGTTAATTCAAAATGCTGCAGCCAGAGTTCTGACTGGACTTAGGAAGAGAGATCACATTTCTCCTACATTAGCTTCTCTGCATTGGCTCCCTGTCAAATCTAGGATAGAATTCAAAATTCTTCTCCTCACCTACAAAGCTCTTCATAATAAAGCTCCATCTTATCTTAAAGACCTCATGGCTCCTTATGCTCCCAACAGAACGCTTCGTTCTCAGAGCGCTGGTCTACTTGTGGTTCCTAGAGTTTCTAAATGTAGAACGGGAGGCAGAGCATTTAGCTACCAAGCTCCTCTCCTATGGAATTCAATTCAATTCAATTCAACTTTATTTATATAGCGCCAATTCACAACATCAGTTATCTCAAGGCACTTTACAAGTAAGGTTTTAAGACCTTACACAACTAAACCCAACAAATCCCACATAGAGCAAGCTTTTAATTGTAGCCAATCGATAAATTGTACATTTAAATAGCAACAGTGGAGAGGAAAAACTCCCTCTCTAACGAGGAAGAAACCTCCAGCAGACCCAGGCTCAGTGTGGGCGGCCATCTGCCTTGACCGGTTGGGGTGAGGGGATAGAGAAGAGAGAAAAGAACACAACCACAACAACAAAACAAGCAGCAACAGAACACAGGCGGGATGGTTGGACCAGCAACTGAACACTGGAGACACACGACTCTGAGTCTGATGATACCTGGAGATGAGAATAGAGAGAGACAGAAGGGGAGAAGCACAACTAGGAGAGAAAAGAGACAAAGTTAGTCACATGTGGAAATGGAGGCATGTTAGTGGATAGAAGCAAAAGAGAAAAAAAAAAGAGCTCAGTCAATGAAGGACGTCCCCCAGCAGTCTAAGTCTATAGCAGCTTAACTAAGAGATGGTTCAGGGTGACCAGAACCATCTCTAACTATACGCTTTGTCAAAAAGAAAGGTTTTAAGCCTGGTTTTAAAACTAGAGAGGGTGTCTGCTTCTCGAACCTGGACTGGAAGCTGGTTCCATAGGAGAGGAGCTTGGTAGCTAAATGCTCTGCCTCCCGTTCTACATTTAGAAACTCTAGGAACCACAAGTAGACCAGCGCTCTGAGAACGAAGCGTTCTGTTGGGAGCATAAGGAGCCATGAGGTCTTTAAGATAAGATGGAGCTTTATTATGAAGAGCTTTGTAGGTGAGGAGAAGAATTTTGAATTCTATCCTAGATTTGACAGGGAGCCAATGCAGAGAAGCTAATGTAGGAGAAATGTGATCTCTCTTCCTAAGTCCAGTCAGAACTCTGGCTGCAGCATTTTGAATTAACTGGAGGATTTTCAAAGAGTTATTGGGACAACCTATGAGTAGCGAGTTACAGTAGTCAAGCCTAGAGGTAACAAATGCATGGATTAATTTTTCAGCATCACTCTGTGAGAGGATGCTCCTAATTTTAGCAATATTCCTCAGGTGGAAGTAGGCAGTTCTAGAGATTTCTTTAATATATGGTGTAAAGGACAGATCTTGGTCAACAATGACACCAAGGTTCCTGACAGTAGAACTTGAGGCTAACGTTATGTCATCCAAAGTAACAATCTGATTCAATAAAGAGTCTCTCTGGTTTTTAGCACCAATTATAATAACCTCAGTTTTATCTGAATTCAGTTGTAGAAAGTTATGGGACATCCAGGATTTGATATCAGTTAAACAAGTTTGAAGTTTGACTAATTGGTTTGTTTCCTCTGGTTTCATGGACAAATATAACTGAGTATCATCTGCATAGCAGTGGAAATTTATAGAATGTTTTCTAATAATATTACCAAGGGGAGACATGTAAAGACTGAAAAGTATTGGACCAAGCACAGAACCCTGTGGAACTCCAAAGCTAATTCCTGTGCGGATGGAAGATTGATCATGAACATGAACAAATTGGAATCTGTTACACAGATAAGACTTAAACCATCCCAGTGCTTTTCCTTTAATCCCAATGCTATGTTCCAGTCTCTGCAATAGAATCTTGTGATCTATCGTATCAAATGCTGCACTAAGATCTAACAGGACAAGTACAGAAACTAGACCATTGTCTGAAGCTGTGAGAAGATCATTAGTGACTCTAATCAGAGCTGTTTCTGTGCTATGATGTAATCTGAATCCTGACTGGAAATCTTCATATAGGTCATTTCTACGCAAGTGGTCACATAATTGTTTAGCTACGGTTTTTTCAAGCACTTTAGAAATAAAGGGCAGATTGGATATAGGCCTATAGTTTGCAAGTTCTCTAGGGTCAAGAGTAGGTTTTTTCAATAAAGGTTTGACCACAGCAACCTTAAAAGCCTGTGGTACGTAGCCTGTAACCAGAGATTGGTTGATTTGATTTAATATGGACGTGCTGATTAATGGAAGAATTTCTTTGAGTAATCTAGTTGGGATTGGGTCTAAGAGACAAGTAGGTGATTTAGCAGAGTTAATTATTGAAGTTAACTCAGTGTGATCTATGGGGGAAAAGCAGTTTAAGTAAGACATAGGTCTAACCAGCAGATCTAAGGCTGTTGGATCTGCAGATCGGTTTATGACTTTTGTTGACAGATTCTGATAAATCTTTTCTCTAATGGTTATGATTTTATTGGTAAAGAAATTCATAAAGTCGTTGCTGCTGAGGTTTAAAGGGACACTAGGCTCAACACAGCTATGACTCTTAGTCAGCCTGGCTACAGTGCTGAAAAGAAACCTGGGGTTGTTTTTATTTTCCTCAATTAATGATGAATAGTATGTGGTTCTAGCAACCTGAAGTGCTTTTTTATATAGTATTAAACTGTCTTTCCATGCTAGACAGGATTCACCTAATTTGTTGGAACGCCACAATCTTTCTAGTTTCCGAGTCCTCTGCTTAAGGCTGCGGATCTCTGAGTTATACCATGGAGCCAACCTCCTCTGATTCACTGGCTTCTTCTTCAGAGGAGCGACAGTGTCTAAAATTGTACGCAGTGAAGCTGCAGCATCATCAACAAGACAATCTACCTGCTCATGATTCAGATGACTGCTCTCCTCTGTGTAGCTACAAGGGAATGAGACAAAAGATGATGGAATCATCTCCTTAAATCTAACAACAGCATCATCAGATAAACATCTGCTGTAATAGAACTTATTTCCAACTGTTGTCAGGTCTGTTATGGTAAATTCAAACGTTATTAAGAAATGGTCAGATAACAGAGGGTTTTGAGGGAGAACTTTTAAATGATCAATCCCAACCCCATAAGTCAGGACAAGATCAAGAGTATGATTAAGACAGTGAGTGGGTTCATTCACATGCTGACTAAAACCAATAGAATCCAGTAGTGAATTAAATGCAATGTTGAGACAGTTACTGTCAACATCTACATGAATGTTAAAGTCACCCACTACAATCACTTTATCTGTGCTGAGAACTAAGTTAGATAAAAACTCTGAGAATTCAGTTAAGAACTCTGAATATGGACCAGGAGGACGGTAGACGACACAGAACACAACTGGTTTCTGGGTTTTACAGTCTGAGTGAGAAAGGCTCAGAGTGAGGCTCTCAAAAGAATTATAGTTATGTTTAGGGCTAGGAATAATTAATAAATCTGAGTTATATATTGCTGCTACTCCTCCACCTCTACCTGAACTTCTAGGAATATGATGGTTGATGTGACTGGTTGGAGTTGACTCATTCAGACAAACATATTCATCCTGCTGCAGCCAGGTTTCAGTGAGACTAAATAAATCTATGTGATGGTCACTTATCAAGTCATTTATTAACAGAGATTTAGAAGAGAGAGATCTGATATTTAATAGACCACATTTAATACTTTTATTGTTACTTTGTTCTGTCTTGATGTTTATTAGATTCCTGTGAATCACTCCTCTTTTATTTATTTGTGATTTATATAATTTAGGTGGTCGGGGAGCAGACACAGTCTCGATGGGAGTGTTACAGCTACGAGCGGGTGGCGGCTGAGAGTCTGCAGAGAGGCGTGTAAGACTGCGACTCTGCGTCCTGGGCTCCACTCTGGGTCATGGTTTAGGGAGTCTAATCAACTTGGCCATGTTACTAGAGAGCAGAGACTCCATCCAAAGTGGGATGGACGCCGTCTCTTCTAATCAGCCCAGGTTTTCCCCAAAAACTGCTCCAATTGTCTACAAAGCCCACATCGTTTGCTGGACACCACCTAGACAGCCAGCGGTGAAGCGACGACAGGCGGCTAAACATGTCGTCGCTGGTCAGATTGGGGAGGGGTCCAGAGAAAACTACGGAGTCCGACATCGTTTTGGCAAACGAACACACCGACTCAATGTTAGTTTTAGTGACTGATTGGCGTAACCGGGAGTCATTAGTTCCTGCGTGTATTACGATCTTACTGTATTTACGCTTATCCTTATGCAGGAGCTTCAGGTAAGACTGGATGTCGCCCGCTCTGGCCCCAGGAATGCACTTAACTATGACCGCTGGCGTCTCTAACTTCACGTTTCTGACTATGGAGTCACCAATGATCAGGGTGGGTTTCTCAGCGGGTGAGTCGCTGAGTGGGGAAAATCTGTTTGAAACGTGAAGCGGCTGGTGGTGAACCGTGGGCGACTGCCTAGAACTACGACTCCTACGAACCGTCACCCAGTCACATCCCGGCTGCTCGGGACCCACTGAGGGACGAGTAGCAGCTAAGCTAGGAGGCTCCGCACTAGCTAACAGGACCTGACTAGCTGACTGGTTTTCCACAGTGCGGAGCCGAGATTCCAAATCAGTCAGCCTCGCCTCCAGCGCTGCCACTATCTCACACTTATTACAGATACCATTAACACTAATGGAGGCAGAGGACGAGCTAAACATAAGGCACCGAGCAAGAAAAAGAAGGAGAAGACAGGGAAGCCATGGCAGAAAGTTAAGCTAGCTTAGCCGAAAAGACCAGAAAGCTACGAAATTAGCAGTGCTTTTAATGAAAGGGGAATAAGGTGCTTGAGTATTACAAGCGTGCGACCCTTAGGCACTCGAAGTAAGTTAGAAAAACAACAGTAAAGAGATAAAAGTGAGGAGAGTTGTTTAGCAAAAACGCTGCTGCGACCAGCAACAGACCAGCAGGAAACCTCGGTGACAGGAAGTGACGCGATACGCTTACCGTCAGTCAGCCAAGCCGAAGGAGCTTGGCTGACTGACAGCTTCCAGTCCAGGTTCGAGAAGCAGACACCCTCTCTAGTTTTAAAACCAGGCTTAAAACCTTTCTTTTTGACAAAGCGTATAGTTAGAGATGGTTCTGGTCACCCTGAACCATCTCTTAGTTAAGCTGCTATAGACTTAGACTGCTGGGGGACGTCCTTCATTGACTGAGCTCTTTTTTTTTTCTCTTTTGCTTCTATCCACTAACATGCCTCCATTTCCACATGTGACTAACTTTGTCTCTTTTCTCTCCTAGTTGTGCTTCTCCCCTTCTGTCTCTCTCTATTCTCATCTCCAGGTATCATCAGACTCAGAGTCGTGTGTCTCCAGTGTTCAGTTGCTGGTCCAACCATCCCGCCTGTGTTCTGTTGCTGCTTGTTTTGTTGTTGTGGTTGTGTTCTTTTCTCTCTTCTCTATCCCCTCACCCCAACCGGTCAAGGCAGATGGCCGCCCACACTGAGCCTGGGTCTGCTGGAGGTTTCTTCCTCGTTAGAGAGGGAGTTTTTCCTCTCCACTGTTGCTATTTAAATGTACAATTTATCGATTGGCTACAATTAAAAGCTTGCTCTATGTGGGATTTGTTGGGTTTAGTTGTGTAAGGTCTTAAAACCTTACTTGTAAAGTGCCTTGAGATAACTGATGTTGTGAATTGGCGCTATATAAATAAAGTTGAATTGTTGAATTGAATTGAATTGATCGCTGAGGACCAGATGGACCACGACCTGTTTCCTGTGTCGGAATGGATCCATATCAGGAAGGACGATGATGACGAGAGTGATGAAGTAGACGAGGGAAAAGAGTGAGACCAGAGCTGAGCCAGAAGATCTTCACTCATCATTAATGTTTTTGTATTCTCAAATATACACATGATTCACATACAGGCCTATTGCACTCATTACCTTTAGCCTCTGACTTCTCCACCATACACTGTTGTATTACTGAATTTATATAGAATGTATCAGTTTTTATGCCTTATACAACTATCCAACCTATACATTCACCACAGCATGAGGTCAGAGGGTTATAATTCATAAGTTGCAACACATACTCTAAGATGTGCCCAATTCTAGTGATTTGCCTGATGTCTGTTCGTTTCTTTTCGCGCAGATTCGCTGCAGCTCGGCTGCACCCGTGGATCAACGGAGGCTATTGCTCCCGGAAAAGACATCCCGGGACCCCCTTGGTTGGCGAGTGTGGCTGGGACGATAATTGTAGTGACTCTGTTGCTCTTAAGAACATTGATGTGAAATCATGGATTGTGTGAATTGTGTGAATTCTGTTTTTTTGGGCAGAATACGGAGAATCGCCTCTTCCACCTGCAGAACCTTTGAAATGTTAATTTTAGATTAGAGTGATGTGTGACTTCAGGTTAATTGATGTTTTGGGATAGGCATTCTAGCTAAGGCTAAAAATTAATGGGGATAACTAGGTTTAGTCTTTGGTTTCAGACACAGTGTCGAAGTTAGTCAGAGTTGAGAGTAGAATAGTCCAGGGTTTGACGGGATTAAGTAATCCCGTGAGGGGGAAAGTCTGTAGTAGAAAATAGGGGATATGTAGTTCATATGTAATCTATGGTGTATATCTGTTACTCATGTGAGTGTGGTGACATAGGAAGAATAGGCTTTCATAAGTGCAGAGTGAGGTGATGGAGTTTCTGTGTCCAGGACGTGAACCTCTTATTTTGGCGATAACATCCCACATCTGGAAAAGTTCTTGGCGTGTGTGGCTGCTCCGGGAACACGCCAGGTCGAAGTGACCTGTTGATAACTTTCCCGTAAACCGAGTCATTAGTCTAAACTGTCCAGATCCGAAGACCAAAATTGGGCAATGGTCTTCTTTCAACTGACGCAAGTTGAGGGTTTAAAAACCAACACCCCAACTAGGAAAGGAGGAGAGTTTCGTCCCCTGCCTAGGAGATAACTTGATCTCTGTGGTCAGGCCCGGAGCTCCCCCACGCGCCAGCAAGCTCTACCCCTGCAGGGAGGAAACAGGTGACTTCGTATATCTGCCTTTCGTATATTTTACACCACTTATGAGAAATAAAGCATTTGTATTATTTTGAATCTCAGTACTGTGTTTGACTGAATTCTTTCAGTGGGAAAATCTCTGTAACAACTACATTTTCTATGTAGGTATTAATAGTATTAGGTTTTCACAAGTGCAGGCATGAAGTAAGATAGTCAAGCCATGAGTTTACAGAGTTTCTGTGTCCAGGATTTAAACCCTTTTTCTGGCAACAACAGGATGTTCTCTCCCACATCTGGAAAGTTCTTGGCGCCAGGTCAAAGTGACCTGTTGATAACTTTCCCGTAAACAGAGTCATTAGTCTAAAATATCAAGATTCTGAGACCACATTTGGGCAATAGCTTTCTTGTGACTGGCACAAGTTGAGGGTTTAAAACCAACACCCTAGTGTGAGGGGAGATGTGCTGTGCCGGCTGGGAGACACAGCTGGTGTCTCCCAGCCGGGCTCCGTCCTTCCCCGCGCGCCAGCGAGCTTTACCCCTGCAGGGAGGAATCAGGTGACTTTGTATAACTGCCTTATGTATATTTTTACACCACTTATGTGAAATAAATCATTTGTATTATTTTGAATCTCAGTGTTGTGTTTAACTGAATCCTCTCGGTGAGGAATATCTGTAAACAACTACAGATTCTTGGCGTCAGAAGGCAAAAGGGAGCCAAATTCTGCGGCTGGTTTCTGGACACAGACGACGTCACGTGTGGCCACAGGTAAAAAGCTGCGTTTTGCTTTTCTTTGACGTTCTCTGTGTCTGGGATCAGTTGGAGAAGTTCGGTAAAATTGTTTAACAAAGTCACAATGTGACCTAAACAGTTAAATTCTAATTTGGCTACCTTAAGAAAAGAATTTGGTGTGAGGGAAACCCCACCGTGGTGGTGAAGGCTTTATACGGAGTCACTTCTGCTTCTGCTGCTTTAAAACTGCTGCTGCATGTGTTGTGTTTTGTTTGTTTCATTGATGTGTCTATTAGGAGGAAAATGATGCAGCCTATTGACCACTAAAAATAAAAGTTTTAACAGACGCGGGTTGAAAACTCTAAATTATGGGCGTGTGAGTCTGGGGTTAGTGAACGGAAATTATTATGTGAAGGTTGTGTAAGTCCAGATGACTGTTTGCGTGGGCTCTGCATGGTTAATTAAGCCCAGTTACTCAACAAAAATTGAAAACACTTCAAATGTATCTTTTTTGTTTTGTGAGTTGAGGTCAAAGAGCACAGAGGTTTTGCAGAGGCAACAGTGCAGTGGGCGCTCGCAGTGGATTTCGACTCCAGAAGTGTTGTTGTTGTGCTCACCTAATTAGGAACGAATATTTAATCTAGGAATAGATTAGACTGTTTTTAACTGCGAGTTATAACGTGGGAAAAGTTACATTAGCCTGGGCCAGATCAACCCAGGTGTAAATTTTCGCCACGGCAGAGGTACCTGAGTTTATAAGAAAAAGAAAAACCCGTTGAAAAGCGCTTTTCTGTGAGGAAGGAGTCTAGACTGAAACGTGTTTAAGGTATATGCATATGAATTAATGAAGCTTCATATATATATGTGTATGTGCTTATGCATCGATGCGCTGTGTTTATGTGTATCAGCTATGTGGGGATTTGTGTGTTTATTGCTGTTAAAAGCTGTTGAATCTTTGTGAAGCTGCTTTGTTTGGTTGCGCTGTATTACAGTCAGAGCTGGGGCTGAAGGGTTAATGTTGAGCAGCGGCTCTGTCTCTGCTCCTGCAGCTGACTGTGTGTGTGTAGAGATAAAAATAGACCTAAGTGCCTTTCAGAGTAAAAGCAGACGGGAGGTTGCACTGTGTTCTTCTCATGGTCCGGTAAAGGCTGGGCTGCGGAGCTGTTAAATTGTGGGACTTGCTGTTTGCTTCTATGAACTTTTTGGGTTGAGAAACTGTAGGAATCTAAATAGTTAAGTAGTAGTTAAAATAGTAGTTGAAAGCTTAGATAGTAGGATGCATGCAGAAAACAGAACAAGCCAAATGCATTAAAGTATAGTTTGAAACACACACATCAGATTTAAAGAATAGTAGAGACACCAGATGCACCCAGACACGGCAGAAAATCAGATAAGTAGGGAGTGAAACATGTGAATGTCTGTAGAAGGAATGTGCTTGGATCCATAGGTTATAGGGCCACAAAGCAACGGAGAAGATCAGACACCAATAAACCAGCCATGGAGACGAACACCAGACCACGGCATCAGGATCCGGTTACACCACAGAAAGATGCTCTGTCCAGCATAAAGTGTGGGTGGAGGGACAGACAGTGTCAGTCAGACTTGGTGCCCTGACTATATGCTGTATAGTATAGGGACAGACTGACCCAGGCCTGTACATTATTATTCTTCAAGTTTGAAATAAAAGCAAGACTGATTTTTATCAGACGTTTCTCCTCATCATTCAACGAACGCGCAGAGCTGGGACTGGGAGCAGCTCAACAATTTGGTGACCCCGACGTGATGGTGAAGGAGAGACAGATTTGGAACGAGAACTGAGGACCTGTTTGTGACACAGTAGCCTGGTCAGGATTAAAACAAGGTAAGCAGAAAACCTGTTAAGATTCAAATTTCTGCATATTGAAAACTCTAAAATAACTGTCATGGATAGGAATCCAGTTCTGTAAATTAAAATTTGAAGAATAATAATTAATTAAAAAAGAAAAAGGATAAGAGTAAAGTTAAAAGTAAAAAAGAAAAAGGATAAGAGATAAGTTAAAAGAAAAAGAGTAAAAAGGATAAGAGAAGTGAAATCACGGGTGTGGTGCCTATAATGTCCTGACAAGGACATTCAAATACTGAGTTGTGAACCTCTGTTGTGGTAGTGATACAACTAAAATTACGGCCACTAGTTGGAAAACTGCAGACACAAATTAAAAACAAAAAGACAAAAAAAAAAAGGGTGAAGTGTCTGAAAGATTCCGGTTTGGTAGAACCTAGGGATTTGGTGCAATATGCACTTGCAATATTGCAAGTTAGTGGAATAGTTGTTGATGTGTTGAAGAGTTGAAAAGTCACCGGTGAGAGAGTGGAAATCTAACGGTGATAACAAAGTGTTTTGTTTGTTTTGTTTGCTTGTTTGTTTGTTTGTTTGTTTTTTCTTTCTCACTCCTGTGAGTGAGAGAAGTGAAATCTCAGGAGGAGAAAAATGGAGAGTGAATTAGATCTTGAGTGTGTTGATGAAGGAGGCTGCAGGCCACTGACAATGTTGAATCAGTGGAAAAAAGCTCGTGAACAGTTGATAAGTGGTTTTGAAAAGAAAGATCGAGATCGACAAAGAAAAATTTATGATGGTAAATATGAAGAATTAAAAAAGAAGGGAGTTTGGAAAGATGAGGACAGAGGAGATCTAGCAGAAGTTTTAGCCAGGGAGGATGTGGCTGCATTACAGGCAACAAAAGAACACAGCAAAAAAGAAGTAAAAGGTTTAATCGTGAAGAGAAAGTGGAAAACAGAATTAGAACAAAAAGAGGAACATAGGCGAATAGTGCACAATATGGCAGCATGGGGAACTAAAATCATTACACAAAGAGGGAAAGACAAACAACAGGAACTCACTGATAGTTCAGTGAAAAAACAGGAGACAGAGTTAACACCACACACCACAGTAGGGCAGACACGACCACCGACATATGGAAACATCTATCCTGATTTAAAGCACACATCTACACTAACTACGCTGCCCCCACCATATAAACAGATGCCTCTGTGGAATGTGAAGGGAGGTCAGTTAGATGTAGAGGAGCAGCAGGACAGTGGAGGAGCCAGTGGAGTAGATTGGAGCAGAGATAACGAAACTAGGGAAACGATGCGTGTGCTTGTTGCAGCTCAGCAGCAAGATCAGGAATTAATTAAGAGAAAAGAGATGAGGAAGGAGGAACAGGCAACAGGATGGAAGTCAGGGATAGAGTTAGAAGGAGAAAGTAGAAGCATGCAAAGTGACGAAGAAGGAGAGGAAGCTTTTAGAAACAGGAGAAGAAGGGAAAGTAGGAGACAAGAGGAGAGTGAAAGGAGGAGTCAAGCAGGGATTGACGTCACCATTAAGGGAAAACTGACAACACACACAGATGAGCCACCCGTGTCCCACAGATATGACCTTAGACCTGGACGTAATTCAGCACCAGGTGGTGACCACATACACCACCAATACCCCTTGCTTTCAAAAGGGGGCAGAATCCAATATAAACCATGGCAGTTTGGGGACATGACAGCAATTTTAGAGAAACTTCCACATCCCACAGAGGGTGGGGGAAGGTGGTTGAGCAAGTTGGAGCAGTTGACCATGGGCCAGAGACTGGGAGTAGGTGACTGGAGGCCCTGATGGGGCAGATTATGTCCACCTGGGAAGTAGAACAAATAGAGGCAAGAGCAGGACTGTTGATGGTAGATGATAGTGAGCCATTTGACCAGTGGGCCACAAATGTGGGTAGAGCTATGAGAGAACGTTTCCCAGCCCCTAGAGGCCAGACACATCAGATCACGTGTAAACCAAAGAAGGGGGAGAAACCGGCCACATTTTTACATAGGTGTAAAACAGAATGGGTTGATGCTACAGGGGTGAACCACACTCCACTCAAATGCAAGAGGAGTTGTTCAGGCGAGCAGTGTTAAAGGGAGTGTCAAAAGAAGTAAGACAAAGCATGGAAGATAATCCAGATGCACCGGGAGGTTCCACTGAGACGTGGGAACGCCACCTGTTGCACCATTTACATAAGGCACAACAGAAAGAAGAAGAGGAAGGTTCAGAAATGGAGGAATTGAAAACACAGCTGCTTAGGTTACAGTTACAGAAGGTAAGACAAGAGACTAATGATGTTAAGAAGAAAGATAAGGTAGAAAAACAGATGTTGCAACAGGCTACACAGGTTCCTGATAACCCAGATTTATTGCCCTCTCCATTCTGGGTTCCAGGCCACCCTCAGTATGGACACGGGCCATCCAATACACAAGGCTCATATTACCCACAGCAGTACGGTAGGGGTCAACCCAGGGGAGGCCGTGGCTATCTGGGACGGGGATCCGGGAGGGGAAGGGGCATGTCGGGGGAGTGGATATGCTACTGCTGCGGTCAGCCGGGGCATTTCGCCAGAGAGTGTCCCATGACTCATGCAACCATGGGACCTGGTCCGAGGGGACGAGGACAGCGTGGAAGAGGTCTACCAAATAGAGGATCACATGTTGCACCTCACGCCAGTCTTGCACCAGGGGGTCAGTTTCCTGTGTGGGAACCAGAGAATTTCCCCCAACAATGAAGAAGCCCACAGAGAAGCCTAGACGACGGGAGGGCAGACCCGTTGTTAACCTTGACAATAAAACAGACAAGACTGCCCTTTCTGGTGGACACAGGCGCGACTTTCTCCACTCTGAATGTGAGAGTGGAAAAGAAGGACCTATCATCTAAGACTGTTGAACTAGTTGGTTTCTCTGGGGAACCTGTCAAACTGCCATTAACCCAACCTCTGCCGGTCCGAGTGGCCGGCCAATCCATACGGCATCGTTTTGTTGTTTCAAATGGCCCCAGTCAATTTAATGGGGAGAGACTTGTTGGTTCGACTGGGCGTTTCAATTCTTTGTTCACCTGACGGTGTGATTGTATCGTTTCCCAACGGTGAATCCACTAATTGCTCCAAGAAAAGTTGGTCAGTGGCGATGCAGGAAGCCTCGACGAATGTGGGCGCTGACGTATACTGGGGCCGATTGGAACCGGAGGGCCCGGCAGGGGGCGGTCTTCTCTCCTTATACATGGCCTGGAAACCCTGGATCTCCCAACTGAGCCCATATGTCTCCCCGACCGACCCTGACCATGTTACACTATTTTATGACAGGGAACAGACAGATTGGTATCAAGATATGTTTCAGGACAAACTGCAAGGACATACATGGAAAATTTCCACTAATGCTATTCTGATTGGTCCAGAAGGAGTAGTGGGCAGTGTCCAGTTGACAGCAGATCAGGCTGCCTGGTATGAGATGGGTGCGGAGGCGGTGCCTCATGTCTCGTTGGCAATACATCCTGGACACCAAGCTAAAGATCCAGGCCCGATGGCCAAACGATTGGCTGAAAGTACTGATTGGGTAACAACGCAACTTCCTAATGTACAGTACTCACCTGAACACTCATCTTATAAAATCACACAAACTACATCTGATGTGGTTGTACTTGAACATCAGTTACTAACTCGGCACCATGGCCGTGAAAAATCTGATCACGAGTTGGCTGCAGATATGTTAGACGCTCTGCCTGCACGTTGTGGTCACAGGGCCCCACAGATGTTGGTTTTTGCAGTTCCCTAGCTCCGGTCACATTCACCCTGCAGCCCACTCCTCCATTATGTCAACCACAGAAAGCCGAAGCAGAGGCAGGGATAGCAGACACTATTTATGGGTTATTACAGAGTGGTGTATTAGAACCCTCGACTTCAGCATGGAATACTCCTATACTACCTGTAGAAAAACAAGGCACTGGCAAGTATAGAATGGCACATGATTTATAAGTGGAGAGAATGAATCACACACTTTGGAGTTAACTGTAATGCCCCGTAGAGGGTACAAAGTGTGTCATGAAAACTAACAGCTCTCGTTGCAGTATTCTCTAAGCAGGTTACATGAGCCAAAGGATCTACAGAGTCCAGGAAACCACATACGGCTGAGTGGGTCCTTTTGAAAGTGATAAAGAGGAAGTCGTCTGAGTCACGGTGGACAGGACCGTTCCAAGTGACATAAGAAGAACCGTATGGCCTTGGATATGTTGCTGGTGGAAAAGGGGGAGTGTACTCTATGTTTGTAGGAATGGTGATGATTCTAATCTTGTGCGGATGCTGCTGTATTCCCTGCATCCGAGCTTTGTGTCAGCATTTAATAGTGACTGCAATAGAAGGCAGGGATGCTCCTGCTACACAGATGCCACTGCTTAGAGGAGGCCACCGAACGACAAGGAGGACGAACAGGAAGACATAGCAGTCATGGCGGTGTTGTAAGTGGTCTCTCGGATGAGAGACCAAAAGGGGGAATTGTAGGAATCTAAATAGTTAAGTAGTAGTTAAAATAGTAGTTGAAAGTTTAGAAAGTAGGATGCAGGCAGAAAACAGAACAAGCCGAATGCATTAAAGTATAGTTTGAAACACACACATCAGATTTAGAGAATAGTAGAGACACCAGATGCACCCAGACACGGGTCATTAAACAGCATGTGAAGAATGGGTCTAAGCAGAAAATCAGATAAGTAGGGAGTGAAACATGTGAATGTCTGTAGAAGGAATGTGCTTAGATCCATAGGTTATGGGGCCACACAGCAACGGAGAAGATAAGACACCAATAAACCAGCCATGGAGACGAACACTAGACCACGGCATCAGGATCCGGTTACACCACAGAAAGATGCTCTGTCCAGCATAAAAGTGTGGGTGGAGGGACAGACAGTGTCAGTCAGACTTGGTGCCCTGACTATATGCTGTATAGTATAGGGACAGACTGACCCAGGCCTGTAAATTATTCTTCAAGTTTGAAATAAAAGCAAGACTGATTTTTATCAGACGTTTCTCCTCATCATTCAACGAACGCGCAGAGCTGGGATTGGGAGCAGCTCAACAAAACCTAAGATTTGATTTGATCATAATACATTTGCGTGGAGAGTGTTTTCCTCGCTGTGGTTGGTTGTTGGTGGATAATTATTCACAGTATTGTTAGAGTGACCGCGCTCTCCTGTTTTTAAAGAGGAGGGATTTTGTATGAACGCGCGGGTCCACGATTGGCTTTGAGTCTGTGGGTGAGACAGCGCATCTCCTGGTGGTCGGGGCTACTACACATAAGCCCAACCAGCCTCCTACCTTTCTGGTCAAAGTGTGTGTGTGAAGCTCCTAGGTTCACATTGTGACAAAGCAGCTGTGGTATTTAGCTTTTGAGGCTGCTTAGAGCTCAAATTACAGACTCCACTGTTGTTTGAATCTGGACAATAAGGTTTGAAGTTTTTAGTAACAGAAAACACTTAGTCATTAAATTACGTCACAGACATAAAACATCCAGTCACATCACGTAGAGTCATGGAGTCAGGCACTAAGAACACGTCTCATGTCGAGGTGAACAAGAATCCGCTGTTGACGGAGGAAATATGTAAATATTCAAAAAGTAGAAGAAGAGAACGCAGAAGTCTACGTCACCCTGGCCATTGGGGGGAACGTTGGACCAGAGGCAGTGTGATGAAATGGAAGTTTTAATTTAAAAAAAAACAAAACAAAAACAAAACACAAAATTAAAGATAAATTTGCAAAACGTGTGCGTGAGCGTGAGACTGCAGTGTTGCAACTAGTTACAGAGCATGTCCAGAGGTTAGGGGAGAAAACAGCTCAACATGTGAAAAAGTTAGAGCAGAGGAAAACAAAGAATGTAGGGAAACCCCTCCTTATGCTGCACAAATGCCTGTGAGAGAAAAGAACAATTTAGGTCAGAGGAGTTAGATGAGCTATTAGAGTCACCCGAAGTCTATTTGAAGGCAGTGACTATTAGATAAAGAGCATTAACGGGAGTGTGGTGACACGAATAAGCAGGTTGAGGATGTGAGAGAGACTGAAGCAGCTGGAGACGACGAGAGAACTGAGAGATCTCCCACAGACACTGGGAGGAAAGCAGCTTCTGCTGCCGTTGACCATAGCAGTGAAGAGTTGGAGCAGCAGGAGAAAGTGGATGGAGATATATGGGATCAAATTAGGGTCAAATAAAATTTGTACCCGTAAAATGATTTGTGTGTCTGTAAAAAGATTTGAATTTGTAGATTTAACAAGAGTTTTACCAATATTCACACACACAAATCAAGCCTCTAAGTTACGCACAAAATGTGACCCTAAATTTACAAGTACAAAACGGTGACTCTGATTTGACGCTTGAATTTGATTGGCTAATGTGAACCCAATCACCAAGCAGGCTGTCGCAGTCCTTTAGCGAAGCACTACCGGTCCTGAAAGGTGAAGACACAGCGATAAGCGGCGAACGCCAATAAACCCACAGAGTAATTATATTTAATGACGAGACAGACTTGACAGTGACTGTATTACCTGCAAGGCTTTTATTCACGTAGGTAAACTTATGCGGCCTGATGAAAAACTATTACGTTGAGTCTCGGTGGTGAATGACAACGTGCTAACCGCCTTCACACTACACAGATAACATGCTAACAGCCTTACTGCTAACATGCTACTTTAACATCCAATAAAACCACCATTGCTAATGTGACAGAGTCAGCAAGTTATTTCCCTTTACGTAACCCAAGCAGGTCTGCCAACTTAAAACGCAAGGATAGCACCAGAGAGCAGAGTTTGTGGCTTATAACATTTATTTTAATGACACTTTCAAATTAAAAAAGGCGATTTCCTGTTTAAAAACATGCAACAATGTTCATGAGTAAACCAATGCAAACAAAATAAAACAGAAACCACCATGCTTGGGTTAATTCAAAGCAAATAAACAGGAAAAGAAACCAAACCAATTCCAATGTCAATTCAGTTAAAAGATCTACTAACGCGATAAACAGGATCCGGTCCACATCAGGACAACGAAGCAGGGACCGTCTCGCGGCCCCAAGCCGTCAGATGTGCCTTAAATCCGAATCAGAGTCTGAGGCAGAACCAGAACAGCGGTCGTCAGAACAGCAGCGGTGAGGGAAAAGCCGATTCGTGGCCGCTCTTCCCAGGCCAGAGTGCAGCCCCACAGTGGTGGAGCCAGAGCAGCAGAGCTTTGCAGCTAAGGGACCTGCTGCAGTCTCTTCAGCAGAGGATCCTCCCTCCACTCGCCGCAAAAGTTACATAAAACATGGTTAAACAGGTGGAATGCAACCAGGAATTCTATAAAACCATGCGTGATACCTGGACATCAGCTGCCACAGCCCGGGCCAACACCAGATCAGCTGATCGCTACTAAAAGCTCGGCTCCGTAAGGAGACGTCGCCCCTGAGCTCTGTGCATATAAAAACGGGTAATGCGCTAAAACGTTACCTACCAGCAGCGACTTCCCTGCATGTGCAACACACGGACTCTACGGAGTCTCCCTCAGCTTGATTCGGGGCCGAACAGAGTCACCCATGCCCTTAAAAACACCTGCCAGACTCATCTGGGCCTGATGGAACAATAAGGCTCCGGTGAGCACCAACACCCGAGCAGGCTCTCTGTTCAGTGGGAGGAGAAACCTCCACTCTGCCACTAACACCAGTTTACCTTTACCGGCTGCTACATTACCTTAGCATATCACAAGACTACATCATATCATACATATAGACATTAAATATAATTACTCTCTGGGTTTATTGGCGCTCGCCGCTTATCGCTGTGTCTTCACCTTTCAGGACCAGTAGTGCTTCGCTAAAGGACTGCGACAGTCTGCTTGGTGATTGGGTTTCATTAGCCAATCAAATTCAAGCGTTTTTGTGCGTAACTTAGAGGCTTGATTTGTGTGTGTGAATATTGGTAAAACTCTTGTTAAATCTACAAGTTCAAATCTTTTTACAGACACACAAAGTCTATTACAAGTACAAATCTGGTTTACACACGCACAAATCATTTTACAGGTTGTTGTGGAAAAAATCTTTCCTCTTTAGGGATTGCTGAAAACATAACAAGAAAAACTAAAAGAAAAACTTCAGTGTGATGAACCATCTCAATGTTTAATTACATGCCGGCATGGAGAAGATCACTGGACAAGCATCTCAGTATCTTCTGCCTGACTGTTAAAACCAAGTTCCTTATATACACAGGCAGAGTTTACTAAACCAAACACAGATGTTGGTGCCATTTGTCAATTTTCTCCCACATATCCTCCCTTTTGACACCAAGTGTCAACATAATAAAAGAAAATTATAGTAATAGTAGTGATAATACTATTTTGTAGTTATACAAAACAATTATTACAGTATACCATAGCCAGCATATATAAAGAAATAAAAATATAAAACTGATAAAAAGAAAAAAGAAATGAAACAAAAATTCTTCTTCTTGTTATTTTAGACAAACAAAAACAAAAAAAACATAATAAAATATAACAGGAAACAACAACAACAAAAAAGAGGCTACTCTTTCTGTGACTCATGTGATCTATTTTCTAAACTGCTTTCACTGAAAATGTTTCCTAGAGCCCATTCAGATATGGGATTCACAGTTGTTTCTATTGGGTTCGTTGGAATATTAACTTATAAAGATGTGATTTGTATTATATTTAATCTTTACAGGGACCAGAGCTAAATTGACAATCGTAAGGTTCAAAAAATAAAAACCTAAAATATCCTGACCATCCTGACAGAAATAAACAGGGTGTCCTTGAGTTCTACAGAGCCAGTAAAGCTTTCAGTTGGGGATTTTACTTTTTATGCAGGTGCTTTAAGCTTCTGCTTGTTTGGTTGAACATAAGCAAACACAATGTGTGATGTTTGCATCGTTGAGTGGGTCTTCAAACTTATCTTCTTAAGTAGTATTCATAGGAAGTGATGCAGGTTGCATTTTATCATAAAGCCAGTCCACACAGGATAATTAAGTGTCCTTCTGATGTTGGGAATGTCCTTACAGTGTCGCGTTTGTAGCTGGTCTTGATGTTAAAGAGACAGCATTGTCAGATAATAAGGAATCTATGTCAATGTCCCACAGTTTCCAGCTAGATTGTTCATAGAGTTGTGTCGTGCGTCTTAGCAACAGCTTTTTATAGGAATTTTAGGAATTCATCTTCTTCTGGGTCTCCTGACCCTGAGTGGCTGACCTGGTCTTGTCACGTCCTCCCTCCTTCTCCTCGGTTCCGCCGATGGTGCAGGTGTATCCATCCGATGACGAGTCTTGTTGTTGTCCTCCCGATGATGGTGAAAGCGATCAGGATCCTCCAGCCCGTCTCCTCATCTGCTCTCTGTGGGTGTTTGGTAAGGTCCTGTCCACCGGGTTCGTCTGGGGTCCTTCACCACGATCCAATCCCCAGGCTGGATGCTGTGTAGCTGATCAACTGCAGGCTCAGGGACGGCTGCTTTAACCTTCAGTTCTTTGTAGAGTCAGCAGCTGCTCATCCATCTCCCAGTTCACTACAGACCAACACCTTCCAGTTTTCACTCTGCATTTGGTTCTTTTGTCTTGATTTTTGGTGCCTGTAATCAACAAAACCTACTGGAAGAAGAGATTTTCTGGGAGAAGCAGTTAGTCTGAGTCTTGGTCTAAGTCCTGCACAGAGGTCAGAGGTCAGAGAGTCTTCTCTTCCTCCACCTTAGAGTCTTCCTGGTTAGTTGTTCGGTTGGTCTCAGATTCCTGTAGCGGTGACGTCTCATTGATGGATCAAAGCTTGTCACAGACAGAGACAGCAGGAGACAGATCCCTGATTCTTCCCTTACATACTAATTTCTCCCTTGTTGTTAAAAAGTTGAACATCCTCACCCACATCAGGACTAACAGAACCTCTGTCTGCAGTCAGTCAATCACAGCCTGTAAGAACTAATAAGTCATTTCTCTGTTGTTGTTTTTTTTTCCTAGACTCACTTGGCCAGATGCTTTAAGCTTTATATTATTATTTTTCCAACCACACACATTTCCACACACTCTGATGATTCCATCCCACTGGTTGGATCTCAGCATTCACACATTACCTTTGAATAATTATCTTCTGAGCGACGCACCTACTGTAAACTAGATACTGAAGAAATCACCACAAAACTAAAAAAAAATCATCACAGAGCTAAAACCTATTTTCCTCTTATTATCTTAAATATCTGATTTTATCACAATCACACACCAATTAATTCCCAGTTCTCCTATTTCTGAGTGATTTCTCTTCTTCTAAAAACAATTGAACAAACAACCGAAACAAACAGACTACATAAAACAAGGACACACAGAATCGGGGAGACAGGAGACGTGGCAGCAGCTTTTGCTGAGGCATCTGCTGCAGCGTTACCTCGTGTTACTGTATCGTTTAAACTTGTATGAGCTTGGCATTTGAACACTGCTACAGATGCTTGCAGTAGTAGTGCATTTTAATCAAGATTCGATGAGCAATGGGTTTACCTGTGGAGGTGAGAAACCCACGATTTTTCCACAAAGCATAGAAGTTATGACATACATTAAATGCATATTGAGAGTCAGTACAAACTGTGATGTTTTGTCCGTTACCTAGAATGTAAACACGAGTCAGAGCGAACAGTTCAGCTGCTTGGGCAGACAAGTTAGTTGCCAATCCGGTACTTTCATTTACATTATTGTTGCTAGAGATGGCATAAGCAACACATGGTTGTTCCATTCACAGGATGTCTCATTGCAGATCCATCTATGTTAGAGGATATGGAGCATAGTCCTCTCTGTGAACTGGTCCTTTCTGTGTCTCTGTGATATCTTGCTATGCTTGCAGGTTCTCCCCATGACCTTGTTGTGCTAGGGAAGAATGTTTAACCGCCCACGCCAAGAGGAAACTTCACAAAACTGTATTCATGGCATAATGACTTCCTATGTATCTTATTCACCATATATGGATTGGCTTTGTATCTTGTTTGACCAGATGTGAAGGAGTGACTTTCATACTTTTCCTAATAAAAAGAGCTGAGACCAAGGGGGGTTTGGAGATCGTCGGCTGGGCACTGAGTTATAGTGTTCCAGAGCGGCTCCCCTTGTGCGCACAAGCGTAAAACTTGAGATCTCAGAGTTTGTCTTCCTTGTACAGGTGTCTCTGTATTGTTTAAGTGTTGGCAGGCTAGACCCAACAATCTACATAAAAAACAGTGTTAGGGTTAAGTTAGTTGTAGCTGCTGCTACAGCTCTGTAGCATGCAACCATACCTTTCTCTGTTGAAAGGTATTTTGAATAATATTCTAATGGTCTCTGTTTGTCCCCATGAGGTTGTGTGAGGACAGCTGACATAAAACCCTCACGTTCAGAGACAAAGAGATTGAAAGGTTTTGAATAGTCTGGAAGTCCTAAGCACGGAGTGCTTGACAGAGCCTGCTTCAAGTCAGTGAGAGCAGTCTCTGCCTCTACAGTCCAAGTCAAGTAGTCAGTCATGGCCAGATGTCTACCCCCATAAGTGATGTTATGTAGGGGTTGGGAGATCTCCGCGTAATTTTGAATCCATGGATGGCAATAGCCTGTTAATCCTAAAAAGGACATCATTTGTTTCTTATTCTGAGGTTTTGGTACATCCAGAATTGCATGGATGCGTTCAGGACCCAATTTGCAACCCTCCGGAGTTATAATATGGCCAAGATAGCGCACAGGCTGAGAGACAAGTTGTAACTTGTTTTTTGAAACCTTGTGGCCGTTTTCTGCCAGAAAACATAAACAAAGACACTGTGTCATTTTCGCAGGCCTGCTTTGTTGATGAACTTACTGGTAAATCATCAAAATACTGGACTAGTGTGCTACCACATGGCAGTTCCCCAATGGGACAGCTTTCACTTACTGCCTAAGCCATCCGTGTCCATGTGTAACGTTTACCATTGAAAGTGAAAGCGAACCAGAATTGTGAATCAGGACGGACAGGAATACTAAAAATATGCATTTGCCAAATCTATAACAGAAAACCAACAGCATCATTTGGAATTTGGCACAACATTGTTGTTACATTTGGTGCAGTTGGAGCTTGTTTGTTTCCCACGGTTTTCTAGATTCACTTGGGCCGGTGCTTAAAAACTTTCAATGGGCTTATCATTCACACACAGTTTTTTACACTCATACTGGATCTTTCTGTGTCATTGTACAGTCAGACCTTATCACACATACTCTAACTTTGGGTGACTCTCTTCAGCCAGGTAGTTTGTATGACACATTGGTTCAGAGCAACGTACCCTGTAGTGTGCTTATCAGCAATGCACACGGGACACTGAAGGAGTCATCACAAGGCTTATTATATTACTGAAATATATCATCCTCAGTCATATGCCCATTTTATTCAAGTGGCACATCCTTAAATATTTTTCCCTTCTAGAAAACAATTCAACTCAAATAAACTCAAAATTAATAACACAAGGCTAGTGTTAACACTTAAAAGTAAGTATACGTAGGTAGACACACATGTTTTCGTTCTAAAACATAGGTAGAAATCTTGCTTATTTTAAAAACTCGTACGGTTCATTCCCTTAAACCATATATGGCTTACACAAAGGTAAGACTTCATCATTCGTAATATCCTACCAGTTGGTTATTTCTAGTTGTAACGTTTTTTACATTTTGTATGTTTTTAAATTTTAGTTTCTGTCTTTCTTTCTTGCCACTGGTGTCTGTTACCTATTTCAGCTTTACACAGACTCAATTTGGGCCTTTCACCCACAATTGAAGGAATTACTGAATGCGTCACGTGACTAAACGCTTCACAGCACTACACACACATTTCTTTACCTAAACAGAGATGGTCCATGACACTTACTTACTCAGCAATTCGAATTGGAGCATCCGCCATCCGTCGCCTGTCTCCAGTGTCAGGCAGGAATCCAGTCCTCCTTTTTCAGGGAGTTCAACTTCTCCTGGCTGTAACGTTCAGTCTGGATTCAGGCGCTGGTCAGCAGTTGTCCAATCCCATCCTTGTCGCCAAAATGTCGTGGAAAAATCTTTCCTCTTTAGGGATTGCTGAAACAACTTAACAAGAAAACTAGAAGAAAACTTCAGTGTGATGAACCATCTCAATGTTTAATACATGCCTGCACGGAGAAGATCACTGGACAAGCATCTCAGTATCTTCTGCCTGACTGTTAAAACCAAGTTCCTTATATACACAGGCAGAGTTTATCCCCCCCCTTGACACTGTCATTCATTCTCGTGGCCTCGCTTATCTAGAATGTTTATTCCATTTGGCCAACAGACGAACCCCCCAGGTGGAGACTGACGAATCAACAACTACCACATGAATATCAAAACGCCATTGATCAACACTAATAACACTAATGAAAACTCCTGGTTTTCTCTTTCCTGTGAAACATCAAAGCCCTCTGTTACTAGCAAACAGAGATCTTGGTGCCATTTGTCAATTTTCTCCCACACACTGGAGACAGGCGACGGATGGCGGATGCTCCAATTCGAATTGCTGAGTAAGTAAGTGTCATGGACCATCTCTGTTTAGGTAAAGAAATGTGTGTGTAGTGCTGTGAAGCGTTTAGTCACGTGACGCATTCAGTAATTCCTTCAATGGTGGGTGAAAGGCCCAAATTGAGTCTGTGTAAAGCTGAAATAGGTAACAGACACCAATGGCAAGAAAGAAAGACAGAAACTAAAATTTAAAAACATACAAAATGTAAAAAACGTTACAACTAGAAATAACCAACTGGTAGGATATTACGAATGATGAAGTCTTACCTTTGTGTAAGCCATATATGGTTTAAGGGAATGAACCGTACGAGTTTTTAAAATAAGCAAGATTTCTACCTATGTTTTAGAACGAAAACATGTGTGTCTACCTACGTATACTTACTTTTAAGTGTTAACACTAGCCTTGTGTTATTAATTTTGAGTTTATTTGAGTTGAATTGTTTTCTAGAAGGGAAAAATATTTAAGGATGTGCCACTTGAATAAAATGGGCATATGACTGAGGATGATATATTTCAGTAATATAATAAGCCTTGTGATGACTCCTTCAGTGTCCCGTGTGCATTGCTAATAAGCACACTACAGGGTACGTTGCTCGGAACGAATGTGTCATACAAACTACCTGGCTGAAGAGAGTCACCCAAAGTTAGAGTATGTGTGATAAGGTCTGACTGTACAATGACACAGAAAGATCCAGTATGAGTGTAAAAAACTGTGTGTGAATGATAAGCCCATTGAAAGTTTTAAGCACCGGCCCAAGTGAATCTAGAAAACCATGGGAAACAAACAAGCTCCAACTGCACCAAATGTAACAACAATGTTGTGCCAAATTCCAAATGATGCTGTTGGTTTTCTGTTATAGATTTGGCAAATGCATATTTTTAGTATTCCTGTCCGTCCTGATTCACAATTCTGGTTCGCTTTCACTTTCAATGGTAAACGTTACACATGGACACGGATGGCTTAGGCAGTAAGTGAAAGCTGTCCCATTGGGGAACTGCCATGTGGTAGCACACTAGTCCAGTATTTTGATGATTTACCAGTAAGTTCATCAACAAAGCAGGCCTGCGAAAATGACACAGTGTCTTTGTTTATGTTTTCTGGCAGAAAACGGCCACAAGGTTTCAAAAAACAAGTTACAACTTGTCTCTCAGCCTGTGCGCTATCTTGGCCATATTATAACTCCGGAGGGTTGCAAATTGGGTCCTGAACGCATCCATGCAATTCTGGATGTACCAAAACCTCAGAATAAGAAACAAATGATGTCCTTTTTAGGATTAACAGGCTATTGCCGTCCATGGATTCGAAATTACGCGGAGATCTCCCAACCCCTACATAACATCACTTATGGGGGTAGACATCTGGCCATGACTGACTACTTGACTTGGACTGTAGAGGCAGAGACTGCTCTCACTGACTTGAAGCAGGCTCTGTCAAGCACCCCGTGCTTAGGACTTCCAGACTATTCAAAACCTTTCAATCTCTTTGTCTCTGAACGTGAGGGTTTTATGTCAGCTGTCCTCACACAACCTCATGGGGACAAACAGAGACCATTAGAATATTATTCAAAATACCTTTCAACAGAGAAAGGTATGGTTGCATGCTACAGAGCTGTAGCAGCAGCTACAACTAACATTGTTGCTATGTGTCCTCTAACTGTCCATGTACCGCATGAAGCTCATTCTCTAATTCTACAAGCTAAAACTGCTCACCTAACAAAATGTTTTACTAACCATTTTGCATGTCACTCTAATGCGCTGCGAAACTCTTAACTTTTCCACATTACTCCCTACAGCTGACGAAGGAGACCCACATTCATGTTTTGAAGTTGTAGACACAACATCAACTCCATGTGATAACCTGTATGACATACCTTTGGTTAACCCTAACACTGTTTTTTATGTAGATGGATCTGCAATGAGACATCCTGTGAATGGAACAACCATGTGTTGCTTATGCCATCTCTAGCAACAATAATGTAATTGAAAGTGCCGGATTGGCAACTAACTTGTCTGCCCAAGTAGCTGAACTGTTCGCTCTGACTCGTGTTTTCATTCTAGGTACCGGACAAAACATCAGAGTTTATACTGACTCTCAATATGCATTTAATGTATGTCATAACTTCTATGCTTTGTGGAAAAAATCGTGGGTTTCTCACCTCCACAGGTAAACCCATTGTGCATCGAATCTTCATTATTAATCTGCTAAATGCACTACTACTTCCAGCATCTGTAGCAGTGTTCAAATGCCAAGCTCATGCAAGTTCAAACGATCCAGTAACACGAGGTAACGCTGCAGCAGATGCCTCAGCAAAAGCTGCTGCCACGTCTCCTGTCTCCCCGATTCTGTGTGTCCTTGTTTTATGTAGTCTGTTTGTTTCGGTTGTTTGTTCAATTGTTTTTAGAAGAAGAGAAATCACTCAGAAATAGGAGAACTGGGAATTAATTGGTGTGTGATTGTGATAAAATCAGATATTTAAGATAATAAGAGGAAAATAGGTTTTAGCTCTGTGATGATTTTTTTTTTTAGTTTTGTGGTGATTTCTTCAGTATCTAGTTTACAGTAGATACGTTGCTCAGAAGATAATTATTCAAAGGTAATGTGTGAATGCTGAGATCCAACCAATGGGATGGAATCATCAGAGTGGGTGGAAATGCGTGTGGTTGAAAAAATTATAATTTAAAGCTTAAAGCATCTGGCCAAGTGAGTCTAGGAAAAAACAACAGAGAAATGACTTATTAGTTCTTACAGGCTGTGATTGACTGACTGCAGACAGAGGTTCTGTTAGTCCTGATGTGGGTGAGGATGTTCAACTTTTTAACAACAAGGGAGAAATTAGCATGTAAGGGAAGAATCAGGGATCTGTCTCCTGCTGTCTCTGTCTGTGACAAGCTTTGATCCATCAATGAGACGTCACCGCTACAGGAATCTGAGACCAACCGAACAACTAACCAGGAAGACTCTAAGGTGGAGGAAGACAAGACTCTCTGACCTGTGTGCAGAACTTAAACCAAGACTCAGACTAACTGCTTCTTCCAGAAAATCTCTTCTTCCAGTAGGGTTTGTTGATTACAGGCACCAGAATCAAGACAAAAGAACCAAATGCTGAGTGAAAACTGGAAGGTGTTGATCTGCAGTGAAGTGAGAGATGAATGAGCAGCTGCTGACTCTTCAAAGGACTGAAGGTAAAACTCAGAACTGTTGATATTCACACCAGCTGGTGTAGGTGAGAGCCATGCAAGAAGTGTGAAGGAGGGAACTACAACACTGACTGAGGGGTCAGAGTCCTCATGGCTGTGGCCTGTGAGTGTTATAACCAAGAAGAACCAGATCCAGTTTGATCCAGACCCAAGGATTTCACGGTTTCTCTGAAGGACACATCAGCTGAGATGAAAAGGACAACAGCAGATATTAATGGTGTTATTAAGGACGACCAGAGTAGTGACTAGTGTAGACGTCTCAGGTCTGTGTCTACAGAGACAGGTAATATTTAAATAGGTTTTTGCTTGAGTGTGTGATAAACCAAGGTGCCATAGCTTGACGCCTCCACCCCGTCCTGTCTGAACCTACACCAAAGGTTTCACTGGTTTTAGAACCATGAGGGAGCAGTTTTAACGTCTTCTGCTAGACTTTGTGTTGGTACTTCATTGATTAGCAACTGGGTGTAAATGAAGAGGCTTCATGTTGGACGTCCTGACTCACGTTAATGGCATTTGCTGAAACTTTAAGGGTTAATATGTGTTGTTTTTATAAAGATTGTTCCTCCGGAGGGTGAAATAATTAGATCCCACTTCCTAGAAATATTGGATCTGCCTAAATTCTTAACAAAAATGAATGAAGTGATGTCCTATTTGGTGTTTAGAAGGATATTACTGTCCATGAATTAGTGACTTTGACGAGATCTCCAGTCCCATATAACAACATACATGGGATTGTTTTTTGTGGCCATCACCGACTTTTTGACTTGACTCCTGACTTGTGACGCAGACTTTTATTTTATTTTGTTCAATTTTCCTAAAGCTTGCTTGTGTAAATTCTTATTTTAAGACACTCAAAGATTGACAAAGAACAAACGCAAATGTTCTTCATAAAAAGGCGAGAGTTACAGAAGCTGCTACTGAATTCAGTGTTTAAAAAAAAAAAAATTTATTGTTATCGTTTTAATTGCTACAGTAGTATAAACGTTTTTGTTTTCTTTTTCTTTTCTTTCTAAACAAATGTCATATATGTGAACTAATAATTTTTCTAATGTGATACAGACTCTCTGAAGGACCACACTCTGGTCGGAAGTTTTATGTGACCCTACAGTCATTCTCATTGTAGTTTTAGACATTCATTTGGTGCTTTTAGTCTAAACTCATATTTTTTTTTTTCAAGTTTAAGTATTTCCCTTTCAAGCCATATCTCCTTCATGAAACCAAAAGTTTGATTAAGGGTGAATCTGGTTCAATCCAGGTGTCCATGATTCAAATATTCATTTTTTTTTTAACCAACTGACTCATGGTTCAAACCATGTGTCAAAAGGGAGGAGCTCATGTTCCCCAAGGTTAAAGCAGCCGTGCCTGAGCCTGCAGTTTATCAGCTACACAGCATCCAACCTGGGGATTGGATCGTGGTGAAGGATCCCAGACGAACCCGGTGGACAGGACCAAGTACCGCTGACCACCCCAACTGCAGTCCAGATTGCTGAGAGTGACACGTGGATCCATGCGTCCCACTGCAAAACCTTTCCCCACGATGCGTTGGACAAGACACCCGCAGGGAGCAGATGAGGAGATGGGCTGGAGGATCCTGATTGGATTCACCATGACCCAGAGTGGAGCCCAGGACGCAGAGTCGCAGTCTTACACGCCTCTCTGCAGACTCTCAGCCGCCACCCGCTCGTAGCTGTAACACTCCCATCGAGACTGTGTCTGCTCCCCGACCACCTAAATTATATAAATCACAAATAAATAAAAGAGGAGTGATTCACAGGAATCTAATAAACATCAAGACAGCTCCTCTTACAGAACAAAGTAACAATAAAATAATTAAATGTGGTCTATTAAATATCAGATCTCTCTCTTCTAAATCTCTGTTAATAAATGACTTGATAAGTGACCATCACATAGATTTATTTAGTCTCACTGAAACCTGGCTGCAGCAGGATGAATACGTTTGTCTGAATGAGTCAACTCCAACCAGTCACATCAACCATCATATTCCTAGAAGTTCAGGTAGAGGTGGAGGAGTAGCAGCAATATATGACTCAGATTTATTAATTATTCCTAGCCCTAAACATAACTATAATTCTTTTGAGAGCCTCACTCTGAGCCTTTCTCACTCAGACTGTAAAACCCAGAAACCAGTTGTGTTCTGTGTCGTCTACCGTCCTCCTGGTCCATATTCAGAGTTCTTAACTGAATTCTCAGAGTTTTTATCTAACTTAGTTCTCAGCACAGATAAAGTGATTGTAGTGGGCGACTTTAACATTCATGTAGATGTTGACAGTAACTGTCTCAACATTGCATTTAATTCACTACTGGATTCTATTGGTTTTAGTCAGCATGTGAATGAACCCACTCACTGTCTTAATCATACTCTCGATCTTGTCCTGACTTATGGGGTTGAGATTGATCATTTAAAAGTTCTGCCTCAAAACCCTCTGTTATCTGACCATTTCTTAATAAAATTTGAATTTACCATAACAGACCTGACAACAGTTGGAAATAAGTTCTATTACAGCAGATGTTTATCTGATGATGCTGTTATTAGATTTAAGGAGATGATTCCATCATCTTTTGTCTCATTCCCTTGTAGCTACACAGAGGAGAGCAGTCATCTGAATCATGAGCAGGTAGATTGTCTTGTTGATGGTGCTGCAGCTTCACTGCGTACAATTTTAGACACTGTTGCTCCTCTGAAGAAGAAGCCAGTGAATCAGAGGAGGTTAGCTCCATGGTATAACTCAGAGATCCGCAGCCTTAAGCAGAGGACTCGAAAACTAGAAAGATTGTGGCGTTCCAACAAATTAGGTGAATCCTGTCTAGCATGGAAAAACAGTTTAATACTATATAAAAAAGCACTTCGGGTTGCTAGAACCACATACTATTCATCATTAATTGAGGAAAATAAAAACAACCCCAGGTTTCTTTTCAGCACTGTAGCCAGGCTGACTAAGAGTCATAGTTGTGTTGAGCCTAGTGTCCCTTTAAATCTCAGCAGCAACGACTTTATGAATTTCTTTACCAATAAAATCATAACCATTAGAGAAAAGATTTATCAGAATCTGTCAACAAAAGTCATAAACCGATCTGCAGATCCAACAGCCTTAGATCTGCTGGTTAGACCTATGTCTTACTTAAACTGTTTTCCCCCATAGATCAGACTGAGTTAACTTCAATAATTAACTCTGCTAAATCAGCTACTTGTCTCTTAGACCCAATCCCAACCAGATTACTCAAAGAAATTCTTCCATTAATCAGCACGTCCATATTAAATCAAATCAACCAATCGCTGGTTACAGGCCACGTACCACAGGCTTTTAAAGTTGCTGTGGTCAAACCTTTATTGAAAAAACCTACTCTTGACCCTAGAGAACTTGCAAATTATAGGCCTATATCCAATCTGCCCTTTATTTCTAAAGTTCTTGAAAAAACCGTAGCTAAACAATTATGTGACCACTTGCGTAGAAATGACCTATATGAAGATTTCCAGTCAGGATTCAGATTACATCATAGCACAGAAACAGCTCTAATTAGAGTCACTAATGATCTTCTCACAGCTTCAGACAATGGTCTAGTTTCTGTACTTGTCCTGTTAGATCTTAGTGCAGCATTTGATACGATAGATCACAAGATTCTATTGCAGAGACTGGAACATAGCATTGGGATTAAAGGAAAAGCACTGGGATGGTTTAAGTCTTATCTGTTGAACAGATTCCAATTCGTCCATGTTCATGATCAATCTTCCATCCGCACAGGAATTAGCTTTGGAGTTCCACAGGGTTCTGTGCTTGGTCCAATACTTTTCAGTCTTTACATGTCTCCCCTTGGTAATATTATTAGAAAACACTCTATAAATTTCCACTGCTATGCAGATGATACTCAGTTATATTTGTCCATGAAACCAGAGGAAACAAACCAATTAGTCAAACTTCAAACTTGTTTAAATGATATCAAATCCTGGATGTCCCATAACTTTCTCCAACTGAATTCAGATAAAACTGAGGTTATTATAATTGGTGCTAAAAACCAGAGAGACTCTTTATTGAATCAGATTGTTACTCTGGATGACATAACGTTAGCTTCAAGTTCTACTGTAAGGAACCTTGGTGTCATTGTTGACCAAGATCTGTCCTTTACACCATATATTAAAGAAATCTCTAGAACCGCCTACTTCCACCTGAGGAATATTGCTAAAATTAGGAGCATCCTCTCACAGAGTGATGCTGAAAAATTAATCCATGCATTTGTTACCTCTAGGCTGGACTACTGTAACTCGCTACTCATAGGTTGTCCCAATAACTCTTTGAAAATCCTCCAATTAATTCAAAATGCTGCAGCCAGAGTTCTGACTGGACTTAGGAAGAGAGATCACATTTCTCCAACATTAGCTTCTCTGCATTGGCTCCCTGTCAAAACTAGGATAGAATTCAAAATTCTTCTCCTCACCTACAAAGCTCTTCATAATAAAGCTCCATCTTATCTTAAAGACCTCATGGCTCCTTATGCTCCCAACAGAACGCTTCGTTCTCAGAGCGCTGGTCTGCTTGTGGTTCCTAGAGTTTCTAAAAGTAGAATGGGAGGCAGAGCATTTAGCTACCAAGCTCCTCTCCTATGGAACCAGCTTCCAGTCCAGGTTCGAGAAGCAGACACCCTCGCTAGTTTTAAAACTAGGCTTAAAACCTTTCTTTTTGACAAAGCGTATAGTTAGAGATGGTTCTGGTCACCCTGAACCATCTCTTAGTTAAGCTGCTATAGACTTAGACTGCTGGGGGACGTCCTTTATTGACTGAGCTCTTTTTCTCTTTTTCTTCTATCCACTAACATGCCTCCATTTCCACATGTGACTAACTTTGTCCCTTTTCTCTCCTAGTTGTGCTTCTCCCCTTCTGTCTCTCTCTATTCTCATCTACAGGTATCATCAGACTCAGAGTCGTGTGTCTCCAGTGTTCAGTTGCTGGTCCAACCATCCTGCCTGTGTTCTGTTGCTGCTTGTTTTGTTGTTGTTGTTGTGTCCTTTTCTCTCTTCTCTATCCCCTCACCCCAACCGGTCAAGGCAGATGGCCGCCCACACTGAGCCTGGGTCTGCTGGAGGTTTCTTCCTCGTTAGAGAGGGAGTTTTTCCTCTCCGCTGTCGCTATTTAACTGTACAATTAATCGATTGGCTATTAAAAGCTTGCTCTATGTGGGAATTGTTGGGTTTAGTTGTGTAAGGTCTTAAAACCTTACTTGTAAAGTGCCCTGAGATAACTGATGTTGTGAATTGGCGCTATATAAATAAAGTTGAATTGAATTGAAAATTGAATCATCGGGAGGACAACAACAAGACTCGTCATCGGATGGATACACCTGCACCATCAGCAAATGGAACCGAGGAGAAGGAGGGAGGACGTGACATGACCAGGTCACCCACGCAGGGTCAGGAGACCCAGAAGAAGATGAATTCCTAAAATTCCTATAAGGAGACGTTGCTAAGACGCACAACACAACTCTATGAACAATCTAACTGGAAACCGTGGGACAGTGGCTACAAACATTACTGTATGGACATTCCCAACATCAGAAGGACACTTAATTATCCTGTGTGGACTGGCTTTATGATAAAATGCAACCTGCATCACTTCCTATGAATACTACTCAAGAAGATGAGTTTGAAGACCCACTCAACGATGCAAACATCACACATTGTGTTTGCTTATGTTCAACCAAACAAGCTGAAACAGAAACTTAAAGCACCTGCATAAAAAGTAAAATCCCCAACTGAAAGCTTTACTGGCTCTGTAGAACTCAAGGACACCCTGTTTATTTCTGTCAGGATGGTCAGGATATTTTAGGTTTTTATTTTTTGAACCTTACGATTGTCAATTTAGCTCTGGTCCCTGTAAAGATTAAATATAATACAAATCACATCTTTATAAGTTAATATTCCAACGAACCCAATAGAAACAACTGTGAATCCCATATCTGAATGGGCTCTAGGAAACATTTTCAGTGAAAGCAGTTTAGAAAATAGATCACATGAGTCACAGAAAGAGTAGCCTCTTTTTTGTTGTTGTTGTTTCCTGTTATATTTTATTATGTTTTTTTTGTTTTTGTTTGTCTAAAATAACAAGAAGAAGAATTTTTGTTTCATTTCTTTTTTCTTTTTATCAGTTTTATATTTTTATTTCTTTATATAACTATGCTGGCTATGGTATACTGTAATAATTGTTTTGTATAACTACAAAATAGTATTATCACTACTATTACTATAATTTTCTTTTATTATGTTGACACTTGGTGTCAAAAGGGAGGATATGTGGGAGAAAATTGACAAATGGCACCAAGATCTGTGTTTGCTAGTAACAGAGGGCTTTGATGTTTCACAGGAAAGAGAAAACCAGGAGTTTTCATTAGTGTTATTAGTGTTGATCAATGGCGTTTTGATATTCATGTGGTAGTTGTTGATTCGTCAGTCTCCACCTGGGGGGTTCGTCTGTTGGCCAAATGGAATAAACATTTGAGATAAGCGAGGCCACGAGAATGAATGACAGTGTCAAGGGGGGGGATAAACTCTGCCTGTGTATATAAGGAACTTGGTTTTAACAGTCAGGCAGAAGATACTGAGATGCTTGTCCAGTGATCTTCTCCGTGCAGGCATGTATTAAACATTGAGATGGTTCATCACACTGAAGTTTTCTTCTAGTTTTCTTGTTAAGTTGTTTCAGCAATCCCTAAAGAGGAAAGATTTTTCCACGACAAGTGTCAGGCAGGAATCCAGTCCTCCTTTTTCAGGGAGTTCAACTTCTCCTGGCTGTAACGTTCAGTCTGGATTCAGGCGCTGGTCAGCAGTTGTCCAATCCCATCCTTGTCGCCAAAATGTCGTGGAAAAAATCTTTCCTCTTTAGGGATTGCTGAAAATATAACAAGAAAAACTAGAAGAAAAACTTCAGTGTGATGAACCATCTCAATGTTTAATTACATGCCGGCACGGAGAAGATCACTGGACAAGCATCTCAGTATCTTCTGCCTGACTGTTAAAACCAAGTTCCTTATATACACAGGCAGAGTTTATCCCCCATTCACAGGGGTCATACATCCTTGTGGCCTCCCTTATCTCAAATGTTTATTCCATTTGGCCAAAACAGACGAACCCCCCAGGTGGAGACTGACGAATCAACAACGACCACATGAATATCAAAACGCCATTGATCAACACTAATATCACTAATGAAAACTCCTGGTTTCCTCTTTCCTGTGAAACATCAAAGCCCTTTGTTACTAGCAAACACAGATGTTGGTGCCATTTGTCAATTTTCTCCCACAAGGTACAAATACATGCACGCATCTGGTTTACACACGCACAAATCATTTTACGGGTACAAATTTTATTTGACCCTAATTTGATCCCATAGAGTTATGACCCATAATCCCGCTGGGAAACCAGTGACGTCATCCAGAGTTAAGGCACGTGAGGATATTCAGCCTGGTTGCAGTGATCATCAGTGGTTTGTCACCATCTCAGAGCAAACTAAGAGAAGCTGGGGGACTGTGTAACGTGTCATGTGATCATTTCACTGGTCATGTGGTGGATGCTGTAACAAAGTTGTTTGCTAATACTGTCCATCAGAAGCAGACAGATAAGGAGCCAGCAACCGAACAGAAACACCAGCCGTCGAAGAAGAAGAGGAAAAGACCGACAGTGGTGAACTGCACTGCTGAACCAGCCCGAGCACGTCAGACATCAGCTACAACACCCGTCACGGCCGAGCCCCAGGTGATATACATCCAGCCAGGAGGGTGGACAGGACCTCCAAGGACGAGAGGAGGGTTTCCTACCGGCCGGGGCAGAGGAGCCAGACGAGGAAGTGCAAGAGCTGGAAGATGTTCCAGCTGTGGAAGACTTGGACATGTAAGAGATCAGTGTCCCACATGGATTAGTGGAAAACTCCACGTAAATGAACCAAGGAGACGAAAGCAGAATCCCTGAGACGCTGGGATCTGAGGATATTGGCTGTCATCAACATCAGCCCGTGGCCAGCAGTCATTGCTGGCAGGAGGACTGTGACGTCCACCGGTTAAAAAAAAAAAAGAAAAAAAAAAAGAGTAGGACGGTGAAGCTGGAACTGCATGATGTCAGTGACTGAGGAAAAGACATTCATGAACTTTGCACTTTGCTGACATAGCATCACAGTCTGCATGTTCGTCCCACTGCACACCCCATTATTTAAAGACAGATTCTGAAGATCAGCATTAAAAAAAAAAAAGTATTTTATCAAGAAATTTCACACATTATCTTATTAGCAGACCACAAGTTGAGACAGTTAGGCCCCATGACTTGAGGAAAAAAAGAAGAGAAAAAGAAAAGAGAGAAATAAAAAGCCACGACTAAAATGGGACCAAGAGTTAGTTTAGTGTATTTTCTTAAAACACCACTTAGTCTACTAATAAGTGTAGATAGGTATAGATGCATGGATGAGGGTAAAGCTTCCCCTTAGAATCCAAGCTGAGGTTCCAGATCCACATGCTCTGGTGTCGGATGTTCTACCTGATGCTCAGTGGTTCAGTGGTTGTTCTGGGTTTTCAGGCTGATACTGAGTGAAGACAGTTGACATCTCTTTGAATTCACATGTTGATGAGTGTTCACCTAGTCTGGAAACGTGTCATGTGGTTCCATCACTTTGTTGTTGGCTGAAAGAGGCCATAAAGCATCTAATAAGTTTCAGTACTGAAAAGACCAAGTGGAGTATTTGGGGAGGTTGATCACACAGGGAACACGCGCTGTGTCTGTCTCCATTGGAAGCTGTGTCTAGGGTCCCAATCCAACCACAGTCCGGGAAATGCTAATGTTCCTAGGAATGACAGGCTGCAGAGTAGACTGGATAGATGGGTATTGAACAATTGTGTAACCCCTGAGAGAGACGATAAAAACTGAAGGAGCTGGAAAGTTATGGGATAAGAAACTTGTGTGGACCCCAGAGGGTCATGTGTCATTTGAAACCATTAATGTGTTGCAGCAGGTTCCTGCTTTGGTTCTATGAGAACACGTCACTATTGTGTGTTTCGTGTTAAACAGACAGCATGAACGGGCCTAAAGGAGGAGTGTGACAACGTGTGTGTAGCTCATAGCATGTTACTCTATGGTTCCACTGCTGGTTGAAGTTAATTTCCCAGCCTGTTACCTTTAACCTGTGAACAGGCCTCTGCAGTGAGGAGGGATTGGTTCCCGATAAGAGCAGTGAATTTAATTGAGTGGCAGAGATGCGTTAACGATTACAGTATTACGTAAAAAATAGAAAAACATTGTGATTGTGTCATTATGTGTGTGTGTGTGTGCAGGTTTAACATGCATGAAGCTTTGCTTTAGTGACTAATGGTAACTAATCGATCAGAGATCTCATGAAAATCATGAAAATTAATTGATGATTGTTTTCTGCAGTAAAATCATGGAGCCAGCGTCTACCATCATGGAGGAGGGCCCCCCCCCCCCTAAGCGACACTGCTGATTCCTTCAGCAGGACGAGTAGTTAAACTGCAGTTCATTCTGAGCAGGAGGTCTCCCTCCCAGCTCACGTGCACAATAAAACCTGAGCTCATGACATAAAGACCCGACTGACTGACTGAAACAAGGTTTGACAGACTGACCATGAGAAATGTCTGATGTTTCTTGTTGATGTTGTTGTTATATAATGTAATAATTTCCCATTTAAGCTCAATCTTAAACCCAAACAAGGAGGAGCTGCTTGTTATTGGTGACAGGTTCAGCTGTTCCAGACTGAATGTGGTGTTTTGTTGTAAACCTGGAGCTCACCCTAACAACTCGGGTTCACTTTCTCTAGGCACCGGAGCAGTGGACGTCATCACACCAACCACCTCTCTAACTTCCATAACTTTCTCCCACAGGCTCTGTTAGTATGAGAGGAGGGTGGAGTCAGATTGATACTTAATCTGTGTATTAATATTAACACCCCCATAGGTTTGCATGTGTTGCACTTTTGTCTATGTGCCTCTCAGCTATCTGCTCTCAGGTTAAAACTGCAGTAACAGTCGCTGGAGTGATCTGGACACAGAGGATTCACATCCAGGATCGTGTAGAGGAAAAGATTAGAAGAAGATACCAGATGCCCTTGAGCTATCAGAACCGATCTCCTAGAAGTAACCAGTCCGTCATAGAGGGTGGCCAACGCCTCATGTCAGCAGCCTGGGTAACTAATTGCAGGAACCAATAGGGACCTGTGGTCAGTAACCAGTGAAGAAAGCAACACTGACTGAGGTTTTAGGGCGACACCAGCATGACGCGATACAGAAGGAAGGAGAAAGGAGACGACCTCAGTGGAGCCATACACGGAACACAAATCTCAGTGCAGATCCTATAGATCTTAAAGATTCATCACAGAAACTCCAGGAGCAACATCCCTATGAAACTAATCACTAACGAGACGCCGGACACAGCCCTGACATGTGTCCATCGGACCAACACGGCTACAGGGCAAAACACATCACACACCAACACACACCTGGTCCAGAGGAAACACATACAGGACACGAGTGACATGGATGAAACGTTGACCTTCACGACATCTCTCAGACTCTGGGTTTTGTGGGTTAATGTGACATTCGATTTGAATAGAGAGTCACCTTCCTCCACTGCAGGATCTAGTAATGTTAAGTCGTATGTTAAGTTCAAAGGTTCATTGTGTTTATTGAATTGTGTTTAATGTGATGCCAGTTCTGTTAAGCTAAGGATAAAGTTAATTTAATAATTTACTTAGTTGACTCTGTTCTGATCTAGAGGATTTTGTGGGACAGTATGTGAGTAAGTGCTGTTTCAGTTGGGGATAGGTTGTATAGCATGTGTGTGAATGTTTCGACTATGGTGGTGCTTTAGGAAGCCCCAGAGGAGGGATTGTAGTGGAAAATGTGTGTACTGAGGATGGAATATATGCTCAGAATGTATAGGATGGAATCTGTTCTCTATGTAGGTATTAACAGGAATAGGTTTTCATAAGTGCAGGCATGAAGTAAGATAGTCAGACTAGGAGTTACAGAGTTTGTGTGTCCAGGATTTGAACCTCTCATATTGGCAATAACAGGATGTTCTCTCTCCCACATCTGGAAAGTTCTTGGCGTGTGTGGCTGCTCCGGGAACAAACCAGGTCGAAGTGACCTGTTGATAACTTTCATGTAAACAGAGTCATTAGTCTAAAAGATCAAGAGTCAGAGACCAAATTTGGGCAGTAGCTTTCTTGTGACTGACGCAAGTTTAAGGTTTAAAACCCAATTCCCTAGTATGAGGAGAGGAGATGTGCTGTGTCGGCTGGGAGACACAGCTGGTGTGTATATATATATATATATATATATATATATATATATATATATATATATATATATATATATATATATATATATATATATATATATATATACGCTTCTGTTGTAAATTGTCATTGTATAAATGACAATTTGTTGAACAGATTCCAATTTGTTCATGTTCATGATCAATCTTCCATCCACACAGGAATTAGCTTTGTTGTTCCACAGGGTTCTGTGCTTGGTCCAATACTTTTCAGTCTTTACATGTCTCCCCTTGGTGATATTATTAGAAAACATTCTATAAATTTCCACTGCTATGCAGATGATACTCAGTTATATTTGTCCATGAAACCAGAGGAAACAAACCAATTAGTCAAACTTCAGAATTGTTTAAGTGATATCAAATCCTGGATGTCCCATAACTTTCTCCAACTGAATTCAGATAAAACTGAGGTTATTATAATTGGTGCTAAAAACCACAGAGACTCATTATTGAATCAGATTGTTTCTCTGGATGACATAACGTTAGCTTCAGGTTCTACTGTAGGAACCTTGGTGTCATTGTTGACCAAGATCTGTCCTTTACACCATATATTAAAGAAATCTCTAGAACTGCCTACTTCCACCTGAGGAATATTCCTAAAATTAGGAGCATCCTCTCACAGAGTGATGCTGAAAAATTAATCCATGCATTTGTTACCTCTAGGCTTGACGACTGTAACTCGCGACTCATAGTTTGTCCCAATAACTTTTTGAAGTCCAATTAATTCAAAATGCTGCAGCCAGAGTTCTGACTGGACTTAGGAAGAGAGATCACATTTCTCCAACATTAGCTTCTCTGTCCTGTCAAATCTAGGATAGAATTCAAAATTCTTCTCCTCACCTACAAAGCTCTTCATAATAAAGCTCCATCTTATCTTAAAGACCTCATGGCTCCTTATGCTCCCAACAGAACGCTTCGTTCTCAGAGCGCTGGTCTACTTGTGGTTCCTAGAGTTTCTAAATGTAGAACAGGAGGCAGAGCATTTAGCTACCAAGCTCCTCTCCTATGGAACCAGCTTCCAGTTCAGGTTCTAGCAGCAGACGCCCTCTCTGCTTTAACACTAGGCTGAAACCTTCCTTTCTGACAAAGCTGATGGTTCCAGATGGTTCTGGTTTCTCTGATCCATCTCTTAGTTCAGCTGCTACAGGCTTAGATGCTGGAACCTCCTTCATTCACTGAGCTCCTCTGGTTTTCTATCTATTCCATCCACTAACATGCCTCCATGTCCACATGTGACTAACTTTGTCTCTGTTCTCTCTAGTTGTGTTTCTCTCTTTCTGTCTCTCTCTATTCTCATCTCCAGGTATCGTCAGACTCAGAGTCGTGTGTCTCAGTGTTCAGCTGCTGGTCCAACCATCCTGAGTCTGTTGTTGTTGTTCTTTTCTCTCCTCTCTATCCCCTCACTCCAACCGGTCAAGGCAGATGTTCTCCCACTGATCCTGGGTCTGCTGGAGGTTTCTTCCTCTATAGAGTTTTTCCACTGTTGCTATTTAAATGTACAATTTATCGATTGGCTACAATAAAAAGCTGCTCTATGTGGGATTTGTTGGGTTTAGTTGTATCAGGTGTTAAACCTTACTTGTAAAGTGCCTTGAGATAACTGATGTTGTGAATTGGCGCTATATAAATAAAGTTGAATTGAATTGAATTGAATTGAATTGAAATGAACTGGATTGAGGTTTGCAGACCAATCAGAGCGGGGCTAACTGTTCTCTCTATGTGTTGGGTCTAGCCTGCCAACACTTAAACAATACTGGAGACACCGACACATGAAGACAAAGCTCATTTTACTTGTGAGCACAAGGGGAGCCGCTCTGGAACACTATAACTCAGTGCCCAGCCGACGATCTCCAAACCCCCCTTGGTCTCAGCTCTTTTTATTAGGAAAAGTATGAAAGTCACTCCTTCACATCTGGTGAAACAAGATACAAAACCAATCCATATATGGTGGATAAGATACATAGGAAGTCATTATGCCATGAATACAGTTTTGTGAAGTTTCCTCTTGGCGTGGGCGGTTAAACATTCTTCCCTAGCATAACAAGGTCATGGGGAGAACCTGCAAGCATAGCAAGATATCACAGAGACACAGAAAGGACCAAACACAGAGAGGACTATGTTCCATATCCTCTAACAATCCCTCCTGTTAGTCCTTCTGTGAAATCTGGGCATAAAACGTTAACATTATGTTTCATGAACAGCAAACAAAATCTGCACAAATCATCATTAGACACATTCCACTTGATTTCTCATTTTCGGAACATGCATCAAACATCAGGCATTGATCAGTTTGCTGTGTCTACACCAAATAGGGAGAGATGCTCCTTCCTCTCCTCATCCTCATAGATCGCCCTCTCCAGCTCCAGCTGTTGCAGTGTGAACTGCTGCGACACTGCCGCTTCAGCACTCTTCACAATGAGGCTACGGACACAGGGCACAGCACAACAAGCCAAAAACATAAACAGAAGCAATACTACTGCTACTGTAGTAAAGAAAGCCACAATAGTGGATTTCCATCGCCCAAACATTGAATCAAACCAGTTTCCGCAGGGGTTATCAACTCCAGAGTTTCGTGCCAATTCTTCCTTCAGGTTTTTCAGGTTCTCCAGAGCGAGGCTGACTGAACCACCTGGAGCAGTGTTATTTGGAATAAAAGTACAATATTCTTCACCAAACATAACACACAATCCTCCTTTCTCTGCTAACAACATGTCAACTCCCATACGTGTCTGCCATGCCATCAGAGAGGTCGGTGCCAGCTGTTCAGCGATCCCCTTCATTCCATCGTGCGTGATATTAACAAACCTCTGTTGATTGTAATAGATGTAATTGATCCATTCAGTGTTTTTAGCTATCTCTGCCATGGGGCCCAGAAATGGAACAGCTAATGTGAAGCCTCCTTTAACTTCATCCCGTGCTTTAAACTCATGTGGAATACCTCGTGGTTGCCCAATAGAGTCCAGGTAGACGGTGTTCAAACTCATTTGAGCTCTGATATCGATGTTACGCCGACTCCTGTCTGTTTGTTGTTCTGTCTCTATGTGTATGTCATTAGTGAGAAACATTACTTGCGTGCAGGTGCCAGTCCAGTCTGTCGGTAAAGTCTGTCTGGGAGCTCCTCCACACATCCACCACACGTCAGCAATTTTCTGTGCCAGTCGGTTGAAATCCTCGGTGTGTGGAGGTGCCCTTGGTACACCCTCAACGCTGTAGTAGGTGAGGTTGTTCCGTTTCTGGATATGCTTGGTCTAATCCGTTCCCATGGGCTTCCCCCATGTCTCAGTTCTGTCCGTCACATTCCACGTGATGTTGCAGGTTGGAAACACTCCCATCCGCTGTCCTTTTCCGGATCTGTGAAAACACTCAAACGTACAGTTTGCACAAACCCTACCAGCTGGGGGATCCCCAGATGTTTTGGTTGCTTTCTGTACGGGATCCCCTGTAGGCTACATGGGATCTACAGATTCACCGAATGTCCAAATATGTCTAGATATGTTGTACACTTTAAAGTAAATGCGTCTTCCTGCTAGTCCCAGTACTGCTCTCATTGTACAGGATTATTCACAATAGTCTCTATTAAACCGGTTAGTAGGGGTGTAACCCTTTAGCGGAGTCCCTGTGACTCCAGAGGTTAGTCGGATAACACAAGAATCTTCTGTCACCAGCTCCCTGTCTCGAGTTTCTTGATAACAGGAATGTGTGTCATAAGGAAAAGGAACCATTGTCAGTTGTGGTCGCGCCTTGGCACAGATCACACAAGACCCTTCAGTAATTGTCTTGGCCGTATAGTTGGTATATGCCAGCCATAGATTACCATCTGGATTGTCCTTGAGGTAATCCCGTGCGGCTGCCCATGCGTCCCAGTCTCTGATCTCTCGGCGCGGACGATGCAAGATTACCTTTCCTGGAGCGTCTTTCCCTGGCAAGAGACCATCCTCCCACAGCAACAGTGTTGTTATGGTTACTACAATTGCAGTCCCAGCAGTTGCCACTGCACACAGCTTACCCCTCGACATCATAGCTGGGAGCAGGGTTCAGATGGTTTCTTCTGCAGCCAAAGGCTTTGGTGCCGACCGACTTCCACCCTACTCAGATGTCAGTGGTGGCAGCTTTTTGCAGTGGGTCTGGTGAATCCACGTGTCTCTCTCTGCTATCTTCAGCGCTGTTGGTGTGGTCAGCAGGACTGTGTAGGGACCTTCCCAGCGGGGGCTGGACCAGTCCTTCCGTATGATCACTTTGATGAGGACCTGGTCACCTGGCTGTATGAGCGTTGCCTGAGGAGACAAAGCATTGTCTGGCAGATTACTTGCATTAACAACCTCTTTCTCCTTCAGCATTTTGTTCGTTCCACCAACCCTGCACTTTGTGGGTGGTATGAACAATGATTTTTCAGACATATTCCTAGATGTTCTGCTATTCGTGACACTACTTCGTTCACAAAACGTGTCCCGTTGTCACTATAGATTACTTCTGGAATACCATGTTGTGGTATTATGTGCTTGCATATGGCTTTCGCTACTGTAAGAGCATCTGCTGTCTTGCTTGGGACAATTTCAACCCATTTTGAAAATGGATCTATAAGTACAAGGCAATACTTATACTGCTGGCTTGGTGTTAGTTCAATAAAATCCATGTGTATGAACTGAAAAGGATATTTAGCTTGAGGGAACTGTCCTCTTTTTGGTCTGAGATTACCTTGTGGATTATGTTTGCAACAGATGAGACATGATCTACAAAAATTTTTTGAGTAAGTATTAAATCCATAGGCGTAGAAATGCCGGTCAATTATTGTCACCATCCCTCCTGTTGAGACATGGCCCATGGCTCATTACAGCTGCTGTATGGAACAGACTTCTGGGTAGGCATGGCTTCTTGTTAATGTAGTAAACATCATTTTCAATTCAATTCAAAAACCTTGTGGTAACCGACTGTAAGTATACTTCTTTCCCTGATATGTAAAACCAAACCATCCTTGTGACTCTTGTGCTAATGGGATGGAAAAGAAAGCATTACTTAAATCAGCTACAGTAAACCACTTCATTTCAACTCTTAACTGGTTTAACAATGTGTGTGGGTCAGGCAGGCATGGGGCCCTGCTTTCCACAGCTTGATTTACTGCTCTCAGGTCCACTGTCCTGTCTTCTGCTTTCTTAACAGGAACAATGGGAGTATTACATGAGGCATCTGGAGCTTGAATTATGATGCCTGCTTTGATCATATCAGCTATCACTGGCTGGATGCCTTTCTCTGCATCTGGTTTAAGTGGATACTGACGGACACGAGGTCTATAGTCCGCTTTTGGTTTTATCACTACAGGTTGAGCAGTAGTCATTAAACCTACATCTGCTTTTCCCTTAAACCAAAATTCATCAGGAACTGTTTTCAACAGTGGATCTGTTACTGTTGGCATTATTGGGCATGGCTGTCATTTAGACTCATAAGAACTCTCTAAGTGGGTGTGTGGTGTGAGCCTAAAGGTTTTCTCCATCTGTCTCGGGTGTGATTTATTTCCCACCCGTCTTGCTCTGGCCTCCAGTGTGTGTGTCTCATTGTCTCTTTCAACCACGGGCCCAGAAACTCCCATTTGTGCTGGGGGTCTCTGGTCACAGAGACATGCGGCTGTGAGCCATAATTTTTAAACAGCTTGAAAGCTTTATCTGGCAATAAAACGTCACAGGCTGACATTCCTTTGCCATCAGTGTAATAATGTTGTAATGTTACACGTTGGGGTCCAGAGTCATTCACCAGCTTATCATATTGGTGATCTGACCCTGGGTCATGTTTGTACCAGAGGGTAACATGCATCTCGCTTGGAGACATAGAGACATAGTCTCCTGATTGGCTGTTATCAGCCAGTTTTAATAATTCTTTCCCTATTTTCCCTGGGTCTGGATTTGGGAAATCTAAAGACCAATAATATTGTGGTATCCCACTGGCTAAGAGGGGATATGTAGACACTGCTTCATCTTTTCCTATAGCCACCATTCCTTTTGAGGTGGGTACGACGGAAATATGTAATTTTATCATTAGATCTCGCCCTAAGAGGTTCACTGGACATGCTGGACACATAACTACAGGTGCTGTTATTTCTAAGTTAGTTTGAAGATCTTTTACAGACACAGGTTTAGACACTGCATTTGATGTTATTCTGCCGTTTGCTGATTGCACAAAAATACGGTCGTTTGAAGCGGAAACTCCCTCAACGTGCTCTTTTAAAACTGTGCGGTCTGCTCCTGAATCACATAAGAAAACGACGTCACGACCTTCTACTGTCAAAGTTCTGGTGGGAGTGTTCTTATTACCGGTCTGTGCTACTAATGTTTCTATCACACAAGTGAGATCTAAAAAATCATCAGGTCTGTCCATGTCTGGTGAACTCTCCTGCGAGCCTAGTCAATTACTAGGATTAAATGGATTTGGTTTATTATACTCTGTAGGCCTCTGTTGTTGCTTTCTGGGGTTCTCGGGGCAGGTTCTGGCCATGTGTCCTGGCTTGTCACAAATGTAACAGCGATCATGCTTAGGTGGACCTCCTCTACCCCGACCACGCCCCCTTCCTCTGAGCCCCCCTCGGCCTCTACCGGAGGACCCTTGGAAAAACACTTCTGCTTCTGAGTTGTCATCTGCTCCAAATAAGCCGAATACGGTTGCTGTTTCAACATTTTTCTTAGCTAATACTTCGCTCGCATGTCTGGCAAAGTTCTTAATTTGGTGAACGGAGTCAGTAGTATAATTTACATTATGTTTTCTGATAAAATCGGAGATTGGGCCTCTAAATCCTGCTAATAACGCCTGTTTTAGCTGGTTCTGATAGGCTGAGTCAGGTGTCTGATCTTCTGGAAGGCCACTGTGTGTTTTAAAGACGTTTTCTAAACGTTCTCTGTATTCGTACACATCCTCCCCATCTTTCTGGCGACACTGGGCAATTTTTATATAGTCTGGTCGTGCTCTCCATATTCTTCTTATTTCTCCATAGACTGCCTCCCTCTGTGCTGTCAGAGCAGCACTGTTGGCTGCGAGCCAGGAACCGTCTGCTGCTTTCCCTGTGAACTGTCCTCTCACACGTCCCCAGTTAAACAAAAGGCATTTCCTAAACGTCTGTGTAACTTCCCAACCGTTCAGACCGAAGGAGTCAACTAATTGTTTGTGTTTTTCAATCCTTTGTTCGGGGTCAACTGTGGGGTCACCTAATGCTTTGCAAGCATCTCTACAGTCTGCTTCTGTCCACGGTCGATAAACTCGTATGGTTCTTCCTTCTGCCCCTACTCCATAATTCGGATTAGCTACCTCAATCATGGGAAACACCTGGTCTGGCCCAGGGGTCAGAGGATCTGGCATTGGATCACAATCCTCACATTCATCATCATTATCTAACCCATAGGTTAATTTGATATTTGTAAGATCTGGATATTGTGCAGCCACATTCACGCTGGCTGTTTTGAATTTTAATTTCTCACTCTTCTCTTCCTTTCCCCTCGTATGTGACGCTACTGGTGAAGTCACTCCAGCTGCTCCATCTCCCACTGACTTGGTCTGCTCATCTAACTCCGCCAACCGAGTTGCAAGCCTCTCTCTGGCCTCTCTCGCTTCCTGTTCTCTCCTCCGTTGTTCTCTCAGTGCCTTCCCTCGCACTGCTTCTTCATCTGGCTCCACAAGAGCTGACGCTTCCAATGCCACCTGTTTCTCCTTTTTTTCCTGTTTTTCTTTTATCTGTCCTTGTCTCTTCACTGCTTGCTTTTTCCACTCTGCAGCTGTCAACCACTGTCTTTGTAATTTTCCCTTCTCTTTTGTCATCTTTTTATCTAACTTAGACACAAGGTTATGACAATCGTCAGGCACTAATTTGCCACTAAATTCGTATCTTTCTTTCCACTCGCCGATCCACTTAACATGTTGAACTTCGTGTCCCCCTCCAAAAGGGGCTTACTGTTTCTTTTCCCCATCTCTCCTTTAACTTTATTAATATATTTTATTAATAGACTTTACTAATAGCCTTTATTAATATCCTTCATTAGGACTTTATTAATAGACTTTGTTAATAGGCTTTTATTAAAGACTTTATTAATAGACTTTATTAATAGACTTTATTAATAGACTTTATTAATAGACTTTACTAATAGACTTTACTAATAGACTTTATTAATAGACTTTATTAATAGACTTTGTTAATAGACTTTGTTAATAGGCTTTATCGATAGCCTTTATTAGGACTTTATTAATATATTGTACTAATAGACTTTTGGACTGAGTCAACGATCCGCCACCACCTCACGTGTTCATCGACTGCACCAAGCTTCTACAGGTCTATCACCTGCGGGTGTAGCTGAAAACGTGAGCAGCGATTTCAATTTTGGCTCAGTCCTACTGTTTGCAACTTAATGTGAGAATCCGAGCCCCGCAACCTAGGCGGTGAAACTTCTGACTTGGATTCTCCTAATAACCCACAGTTTCCTTAATTCACCCCTCGTATAGTACGTGTGGCTGGGTTACGTTAACACCGTCAGGTTTCCCCCGGTCACACGTTTTCTGCGTCAATGGGTGACTCTCACACTCCACACATCACTAATGCATTAGACTGAACATTCACTGAGGAGTAACTACGTCTACTCCTCCCTCGGACAAGTACTTCTGCCCGCTTGAGAAAATAAGTACGTCTATTTTCTCCTTCTAGAACAATTACGTCTGTTCTACTTCTTGGAAATGCGACCTGCCATTTCACACACACCGCACTTTTTCAGCGGTACTTACTTTTTGTCTTGCCCTGGTCAAATGCCTCCAGGAGCCGTCATCAGCGAGCGAAGAGGGGGATGTCAGGAGCTATTCAACCGGCCCAGCAGACGAATTACCTGATGATGTTACCTGTGTGCAGGTTGCTGTTCTCAGGTGCGTCTGTTTGCTGGTTTCCTCTGCTCCAGCCTGGAAGCTTCTACAGAGTCGTCTCTGTCAACACTGAAACACCTGCTCACTGAAACCACACGTCTGGCTGTAACATGAACCATCAGAGGGTGTTGCACAAAACAACTTGACAAGGGGAGGGATGTTCACAAAGTAGGAAGCAAGTCAAAAAAATGCCATTTATCAACAACCATTAAAATATAAAATACGTAATCTATAAAATATATTTATCAGTGTTCACCTCATCTGTTTCACTCTGTCTCAGCCAAAGTCCATGTTAGCTTCAGCGTCTCGCTGCTTAGAGGCTCTGATCCCTGTCACCTAGTCACAAACATAACCGTAAGGGCTGCAGTGAAAGGGCAGAGCAGTGGGAGGGAAGGTCGACATCAGAAGAAGAAGCAGCATCGGCCACCACATCCGATTTCCTCGACTGGGACTGAACTTGATACCGTCAGGACTGCGTCTCCATCATCCATTGAGCAATGCAACAGTTTTCCATCTGATGGAGCCGCTGCAGGTCTGGGATCAGTCTGAAGAAAGAAGACTCTTCCCAGGACATTTAGTTTCTAAAGCTCTTCTTACTGCCAGTCATTCTAGCTCAACAGCCTAATCCTGTGGCTTCTGGTCATCACCTTCACCCTGAAGCTAAACCGCCCCAGGCTGAAGCATCAGTCTGAACAGTGAGGGGCCGCTTGTAACACAAGGCCTCCTTCAAAGCCGGGAAAGCTTTCTCGTGTTTCTCCTCCCACGGAATCTGTTTAGGGGTCAAATCTGTTAAAGGAGCAGCCTGTGTAGTAAAGTGTGGAACAAACCTTCTGTACCAAGCAGCTAAACCACCAAAAGGCTTGAGCTAAGACTTTGTGGTCATGGACAATTCCTCTCAGCCTCCACCCTTGATCTGTTAAGCAGCCACGTCCGACCTGGTGCTGGTTTCATATATATGATCACACATATGATAAACTAGCGAATGAACCTTTACCCCTCAGATACTAGACTACATAGTCGTTACAGACGAGACTAAAACATGTTACAAACTCACTCACTAGAGTACCAGGGGTAGGAACACCTGAGTCCCTGGTACTACCTTTAGTCACCACTGGGTGACGCCAAACTAACTAACGGGGAGAGCTCAACCTAGAGCCTAATCCCCTGATCACAAGACTGGAAAATACAAAAGGGCTGCTCGAACTAGAGCCTGTGCCCACACTTACAAACTGACGAGGGAAGGACCCAATTGCACGACCACAGACACTGGAGCACTATTAAATAATAATTAATTTAAGGAAAGAACGTGAACCTAAACAAACACCAATCTGACCCAGACACTATAAAACTTAATCTTACACTGTGGACAAACACAAAGTTACTGAATAACGGAAAAACAAAACCTGAGGCTACAAAACTTTAACATAGACAGGACTCAAGAACAAAGAACGTGCACCGACAACAAATACCAAATACTCACACAACACTAATACACTAACACCAGACTCCAAGTTACACTACAAAATAATCCAAGTAACATATACTAGAAACAAGTAAACAAGAAACACTTACTACAGATATCAAGTAATACGTACAAAAACCAGGTAACACTAACTATGGTCCGAAGTAACAGATACATACCAACAGATATGACAAGAACTCACGCAGTAACACTAACACACAAGTGGTAACACCGATAACCAGCCAGCAACTAATGAAGGGACAAGGGGGAACTTAAATACAGACTAAACAGGAAATCAGCAACAGGTGAAAACAATAACGAACAAACAGGAAATGGACAAACAGAAACCAACAAAGAAGAGTGGATGGAGGGCCGAACTGTCACAAAACCAACTTCACAGCCATTTAATAAACTCGACAATCACAGTTGAAACCTTACCATACACTGTGTAGAAAGACACAAAGGTATGTCACAGAAGTGAGTCCAAGGTTGTGAGTGTGTCCCTACCGCCCCAACGCTCCAACAGGCAGCAAGAAAGGACCCAGTAACCAGTAGCCACACACCCCTCAGGCCTGGGAGGGCAGACGCTGTGAACCGAGACACCCACACCAGACAGGGCTGCAGCACCAGGAGCCAGACCCAGCCACCGATGAGTCAGCGCCAGCCCACCCCGAGAAGAGCAGAAGCAGACCCTCCCCCCGGTGGGAGAATCAGTCCCAGAGAGCGAAACCCGTGCACCCACGGCCTGCAAGGAACCGACAGGCAGGGGCCCCCGGCACCCCAAGGAGGATCCACCCCCAGTTTGCCTCCCCCGCAGGGACGGAGCAGAGCCCCCCCAACGATCAGACACCACCCCTAGCGCCACGGTGGGCATTAGAGGGAGTCAGGAGAAGCGAGCCACATTTTGTTCACTTGACACCGTCCCACCTAAATGTTTTAAAACAATTGTTTCATCCATCAAATTTACATAGTGATGGCTTTGAATCTTTGCCTGTGTCAGCATCATTCCTGCTTCTTTTGAAGGGGCCACAGTAAGCCCCATTCAAAAAAAAGCCTCATCTGGAGGCTGCTTCTTCAGAGAATTACACACCGGTCTCTCAACTTCCTTTCCTGGCAAAGATACTGGAAAAATGTGTCCATGATCAACGCCTAACTCAAAATGAGCTTTTGACAGTTCTCCTGAAAGTGCACTATGACATTTTGATGGCCCTGACAAACGCAGGCCTGTCATCCTGCTGCTGGACCTAACAGCAGCCTTTGACACAGCTGATCATCATCATCCCAATGCTTTTACTAGAACACGTTGGTCTTGGTCGCTCTGTTGTAGATTGGTTTTGTTCTTATTTTACAGGTCTTATAGTGTAGCTTGTGATGGCTCCTCTGATCCTGTTCATTTGACCTGTGCTGTGCCCCAGGGCTCAGTTTTAGCACCACTTTCATGTGGTCGTTGTTGGTTCAGCAGTAACTACCTGGGTCTGTCTGTTGGCCAAATGGAATAAACATGTAGATAAGCAAGGCCACGAGTCACAAAATGTCACCATGTAAGTGTGGATAAACTCTGTCTCTGTACATCAGAAGCTCTTGTTGTAACACTCATCAGACACTGAGGTGCTGTCCAGTGATCTTTCTCTGTGGTGGCACGTATTAAACATTCAGATGGTTCATCACACTGAAATCTTCTAGTTTCTTGTTATATTTCAGCATCATCTCAAAATCTTCTCCTCACTTCTAAAGCTCTTCATAATAAAGCTCCATCTGGTCTTAGACCTCATGGCTCCTTCTGCTCCAACAGAACCTTGCTTCTCAGAGCTGGTCTACTGGTGGTTCCTAGAGTTTCTACCTGTAGAACGGGAGGCAGAGCCTTTAGCTCCAAGCTCCTCTATGTGGAACCAGCTTCCAGTTCAGGTTCTAGCAGCAGACGCCCTCTCTGCTTTAAAACTAGGCTGAAACCTTCCTTTCTGACAAAGCTGATGGTTCCAGATGGTTCTGGTTCCTCTGATCCATCTCTTAGTTCAGCTGCTACAGGCTTAGATGCTGGAACCTCCTTCATTCACTGAGCTCCTCTGGTTTTCTATCTATTCCATCCACTAACATGCCTCCATGTCCACATGTGACTAACTTTGTCTCTGTTCTCTCCTAGTTGTGTTTCTCTCTTTCTGTCTCTATTCTCATCTCCAGGTATCGTCAGACTCAGAGTCACTTTACAAGTGAGGTTTGAGACCTGACACAACTAAACCGGAGACAAGAGGAGAGTGAAAGGAGGAGTCAAGCAGGGATTGACGTTACCATTAAGGGAAAACTGACAACACACACAGATGAGCCACCCGTGTCCCACAGATATGACCTTAGACCTAGACGTAATTCAGCACCAGGTGGTGACCACAGTATTTGAATGTCCTTGTCAGGACATTATAGGCACCACACCCGTGATTTCACTTCTCTTACACTTTTTACTCTTTTACTTTTAACTTATCTCTTATCCTTTTTCTTTTTTACTTTTAACTTTACTCTTATCCTTTTTCTTTTTTAATTAATTATTATTCTTCAAATTTTAATTTACAGAACTGGATTCCTATCCATGACACAGTTATTTTAGAATTTTCAATATGCAGAAATTTGAAACTTAACAGGTTTTCTGCTTACCTTGTTTTAATCCTGGCCAGGCTACTGTGTCACAAACAGGTCCTCAGTTCTCGTTCCAAATCTGTCTCTCCTTCACCATCACGTCGGGGTCACCAAATTGTTGAGCTGCTCTCAATCCCAGCTCTGCGCGTTCGTTGAATGATGAGGAGAAACGTCTGATAAAAATCAGTCTTGCTTTTATTTCAAACTTGAAGAATAATAATGTACAGGCCTGGGTCAGTCTGTCCCTATACTATACAGCATATAGTCAGGGCACCAAGTCTGACTGACACTGTCTGTCCCTCGACCCACACTTTTATGCTGGACAGAGCATCTTTCTGTGGTGTAACCGGATCCTGATGCCGTGGTCTGGTGTTCGTCTCCATGGCTGGTTTATTGGTGTCTGATCTTCTCCGTTGCTTTGTGGTCCCATAACCTATGGATTTAAGCACATTCCTTCTACAGACATTCACATGTTTCACTCCCTACTTATCTGATTTTCTGCTTAGACCCCCTTCTTCACATGCTGTTTAATGACCCGTGTCTGGGTGCATCTGGTGTCTCTACTATTCTCTAAACCTGATGTGTGTGTTTCAAACTATACTTTAATACATTTGGCTTGTTCTGTTTTCTGCCTGCATCCAACTATCTAAGGTTTCAACTACTATTTTAACTACTACTTAACTATTTAGATTCCTACACTACTTTTAGAAAAGTGAGACATTCTAGCATCAGCTGCATTTACCTATATAATGACTGGTAAAAATAAACTTTCTTTAATGTGTGAGTTGTGGTTCTGCGCCTTCTTTGAAAATTCTAGTAGTGACAAGAGCAGTGAGCAGAGCAGAGGATGTGAACGTCCCCTTAACGTAGACACCAAACATCGCAGCTGTAGTAGGTTTAACTTCAAGCTTCTGTCTGAAAGGAAACGTCACATTTCAATCTGATAAAACCATCAAACTGTGAAATTCACCACAGTATAATTAAGTGATAATGAGTGATTCAGTTTAAACCGGACGTAAACTGTGGTCGACATTTAATAAAAGACATAAAGTGAAACCGTTTGATTGCTTTAATGAGTAAAGAAGAATGAGTAAGAAATAAAAGTCGTAAACTGTGTCTAACTGAGCCTGAAGTTTCTCTCCAGGTGCTGCTGGATCTACCCGGCTACTGATGACGTCATGATGTCTCTGCTCTGTGATTGGCTGCTCTCTGACTGAGCTGAGCTGCTGCTGGACTTCGTGTCAGTTTGTCGGTTTCTCCACAGGTTCACGTCCACGAAGCTGAAGCTGAAGAAGATGATGATGAAGGTGTCGGAGCTGGTCCTTGTCGTCTGCTCTGTTCTCTGTGTCTCTGCTGTTGGTGAGAGTCTAAGTCAGGTTTAAACTCTGAATCTGTTTAGTCTCTGCTCAGTGAAGTTAATGTTGATCAGCTGCTTCTGTCTCTGCTCAGTTCACCATGAGGACCTGTACATCAACGGCTGCTCAGACTCTGATGGAGAGGTGGCCTACACCCTGGACGGTGAAGAGAAGTGGTTCGCAGACTTCATCAACAAGAAGGGAGTCGAGTCTCAGCCTCCATTTTTTAGAGGTTCTTTCAACGTCGAAGCAGGAGCTTATGAACAGGCTGTGGCTGATCAACAGATCTGCAGATACAACCTGGGGGCTTTTAGTCGTGTTGTGAAGGACCCACTGGAAAACGGTAAATAAAACTATGCATAGAATCACTTCATGAATATTCAGCTATATTACCCAATATTCCTCCTATGAATTTTAATAACAACAATGAACACGTTGACCGAAAACCAAACCCTGAAAACCAGTAGTGGAACAAATGTCATTGGTCTAAATGTGCATAAAGTTGAATTAGTTTAAAGAATGAGGACTGTAGCAGTAAATGTTGAAGAGTGGAGAGAATGTTCAAGTTGAACAATCTGTGGTTGTTCAGCTCATTACTGTTTAACAAACTGCTGTTAGTCCAGTTTATTTGTCTGTGTTGGTACCAGGTTACAGTTTTTCTCTATGCAGACCTTAAACAAAGGCAGAACATCCAGCTAAAACTGAACTGAAACGTGTTTTAATATGGTCAGAGGAATTTTGTGATTTTGAGATTTCAATCAGTCCTCACACTATTGTAGATGTTTCCTTTACGTCGCCGTCTTGTCATTGACTGGTTTTCTTGTTGGTAAAGTTAGAAGTGTGAGACATAACACAAGTTTCATAACTTTATTTATTTTTGGTATTTATTTATTTATTATACATTTATTCAGTTTTATTTCTATAGCACCAGTTCATAACAGATGATAAACTATCACAAATCCTGGGACAACAGGTAACATTTAGTTTTAAACACGTCACGTTTTTCTCTCTTCACCAGTTTGTTCAGTGAATCTGTTCCGGTTCTGAGTCACTTTCAATTCAATTCAACTTTATTTATATGGCGCCAATTCACAACATCAGTGATCTCAAGGCTCTTTACAGTGAGGTTTAAGACCTGACACAACTAAACCCAACAAATCCACATAGAGCAGCTTTTAACTGGAGACAATCAATAAATTGTACATTTAAATAGCAACAGTGGAAAAACTCTATAGAGGAAGAAACCTCCAGCAGACCCAGGATCAGTGGGAGAACATCTGCCTTGACCGGTTGGAGTGAAGGGATAGAGAAGAGAGAAAACAACAACAACAACAACAACAACAACAAGCAGCAACAGACTCAGGCAGGATGGTTTCTGTCTTTAAGATAAGATGGAGCTTTATTATGAAGAGCTTTTTTTACAGGACAGAGAAGCTAATGTAGGAGAAATGTGATGTCTCTTCCTGAGTCCAGTCAGACTCTGGCTGCAGCATTTGAATGTATTGGACCGAGCACAGATCGTCAAAGCTAATTCTACTTCCAGTTCTACACTGACTAACACACCTTACGAATCTGAGGCAAACGAGCTAGAGGTCAGGGAACAGGAGGCACATGGGAAGACACACTAGCAGATAGTGAGAGATACCAGGTAAATATGAAAACAGACAGGTAATGACATGAATTATGAACAGCTGGGATACACACAAGAAAGACAACAAGCTGGAAACAAACAAACCAAACACAAAGTCCCCTGGTCAGGTTCTACTGTGAATGTACAGAATAAAGTACATATCTGTAAGGTCTTAGTAGTTGCAAGACCTTAAAGAAAATTCAATCATTACTTACAAATCATTATGTGCAAATTGTACTTCGGCCATTTAATGTGTGTACTTGCTAAAACTACTGATTTATTAAAAATACTTGTTCTGCTTGTTCTATTAATGCGTTAAAGCCTCAGTAATGTCAGGGAACTGTTCTCAGCACATCTGAGGGCTTTTACATCCTGTTACTGTTTGGATCAAGTCAGATGTGTTTTATTAAATGATTTAATTATAAATACTCATTAAATATTATCTCATTACGCTTTATTCTGAAATGTAACAGTTTCAGCTCTGCTTTCACCGCTTCTGTTTCTCTTCAAGTTCAGCAGAACAGCCTTCACTGAGCGTTTTCATCAGAAAATGCTGAGTCTAGTTTGATCATTGTTCTGTTTCGGTTCAGATGCTCCTTCCACTGTGATCATCTACAGCAGAGACGACCTGGAGCCTGGACAGACAAACACCCTGATCTGTCACGTGGCTGGTTTCTATCCTGCTCCAGTCAAAGTCCACTGGACCAAGAACGGAGAGAAGGTGACGAAAGGAACCAGCATCAACGTCCCTTATGTCAACAAAGACGGAACCTTCCAGCAGATCTCCAGACTAGAGTTCACCCCCCAACCAGGAGACATGTACAGCTGCACCGTGGAGCATCCAGCCCTGGAGACACCCCTCACCAGACTCTGGGGTGAGACAGGATACAGCTGCTGGTTCTGAGTCCAGATGTTCAGCTGGTGTTAATGTCTCTGCTCTGTCTCCAGATGTTCAGCTGGTGTTAACGTCTCTGTCTCCAGATGTTCAGCTGGTGTTAATGTCTCTGCTCTGTCTCCAGATGTTCAGGTGCAGCAGCCCAGCGTTGGACCTGCCGTGTTCTGTGGTCTGGGTCTGACCATCGGTTTGCTCGGCGTCGCAGCTGGAACCTTCTTCCTCATCAAAGGAAACGAGTGCAGATGATTGGTTAAAACAAGCTGATGATGTCATCAGTGTCTAGATTCTGTCCTGTCAGCGTTTAACCTGCTTCTGTCTGCTTCACGTTTTAACTTTGCTTGTTGATAAACCAGTTTCATGTTTAAGACAGTTGATCACAGATTTGACATCTTTTCTAAATGTGTGGGCGTCATCAGTCAAAGTAGCTAAAATCAAAAACTATTGAATGCTCACAAACTTTAAATAAAATTTTTAGGGGGTGGTTTTTTTTCACAGATTAGACAAAACCAATAAATAACACAAAGACATTATTTCTTGTTTAATGTCCATAAAGAATTTTTTAAGGTTATAGTTTTTCATTTTTTTATCATGAAAATGACTTGATAGAAGCTAACACAGCTTTTTACAGATTCTCCTCTCAGTCCAGATTCAGTGGGAAGCATCAGGCACAGACGTTGTGTATCGGGGCAAAGTGTTTATCTCAGGTGTTCTTACCACCTGGAGGTTTGTTGCTTTATAGGGTCTCAAACTTGCAGGCCGCGGTGATATTTTGTGGCCTGCAGGACAATATAGAAGTTTGAAGTTCATGCAACCTGCAGGTGTTACATTGTAATGATCCAGGGTTTTGCATTGACGCTAACTGCTACAGCTAAGTTACGGCTAATTGCGTTTCCGGCAAAGTGCTTCATGCGTCACAGTGAGTCTCGCTGTTTGCTCCTAAGAAGCAGCAACTTCATTTGTTGTGTAGTGGTTAGAAATGTCCCAACTCAGAAGAACTCAGCCGAGGCAGCTTTAGATTTCAGCCAATCAATAGTAGATTTATTCTCAGTGCTGAGATGAAAGAATGCAAAGGCAGATATGCGGAGTCACCTTCTTCCTGCAGGAAGGATGCTTGCTAGCGCTCGGGGAGCCCCAGGCCTGACCACAGAAAAACCAGTTGTCTCTACGGCAGGCAAAGATCTCTCCTCTGAGATTCCTCTGGAGCATGTTTTAATCCCTCAGTTTGCGTCAGCCCAAATGCAAACATTTGTGATTACAGCCACTTGTTTTGTCTCCATTGCTTTGGTTACCAGGTCAGAATGTTTTGCCCAAATTGTTCTGCTCTACCGGTCAGATATCCTCGGAGCCCAAGGCCAGCAAGCGTCCTGTACAATCATATTCCCTGGAAATGAACAAGGCCTAAACAATATTTATTCTACTCTAACTGTATCCTAAACCCGCTAACATATACTAAGGTTTTCCACTACAGTTGAACAGCACAAGGCTGGACATGATGGTCTTTCACCCAGCACTTAACAACATGGTACCAAAAACCTTCACTACACACACAACAAATAAACACATAAACACTACAACACCTGAACATAACGAACACAGAGCTCTTCTAAATTATAAAATTGAGACCCCTGGTCCAAAGGAACGTAAAGCAGCTACAGGACAACAAGTGGGGTTGACTTGTCATCACCATGGGCCCAATCAGACGACGCATCCGCGTGTCCTACGGGGAGGAAGCGGTAGGACATGAGTCAAGACCACAGAGTTCAGTACAACTGTTAACACTGTAGAATGCAGTAAGGAGGAGGACTCAGCTTCTCTGGTGTGTGGAGGGAGACGGGAAAAGAGAAAGAGGCAGAAGTGGAAGCTGGACTGACTGGAGAATGGCTGTAGCTGGAAGGTCCCTACCTGCTCTGGAGTAACGTGGAGGCTGTTGACAGGGAGCGAGTCTCACGTCCCTGACCAGGTAACACAACTAACAGAAAATAAGAAAATAAAAGCCTAGAAATCCGGATACCATCAAAAATAGCGTCAACTGTGAACCTAATTCACAATAACTCACATTTTTTTCTACATACAGATAATAACTTACACAGGAAACAGCACATTACAAGACACTACGACTTTACTTATGTAGTTTTTCATGAGGCTCAGGATAATGTAAAAATAGAATTCAATTCGACTTTATTCATATCGTGCCAATTCATAACATCAGTTATCTCAAGGCTCTTTACAGTGAGGTTTAAGACCTTACACAACTAAACCCAACTAATCCACATAGAGCAGCTTTTAATTGTAGCCAATCAATAAATTGTACATTTTAATAGCAACAGTGGAAAAACTCTATAGAGGAAGAAACCTCCAGCAGATCCAGGATCAGTGGGAGAACATCTGCCTTGACCGGTTGGAGTGAAGGGATAGAGAAGAGAGAAAAGAACAACAACAACAGACTCAGGATGGTTGGACCAGCAGCTGAACACTGAGACACACGACTCTGAGTCTGACGATACCTGGAGATGAGAATAGAGACAGAAAGAGAGAAACACAACTAGGAGAGAACAGAGACAAAGTTAGTCACATGTGGACATGGAGGCATGTTAGTGGATGGAATAGATAGAAAACCAGAGGAGCTCAGTGAATGAAGGAGGTTCCAGCATCTAAGCCTGTAGCAGCTGAACTAAGAGATGGATCAGAGGAACCAGAACCATCTGGAACCATCAGCTTTGTCAGAAAGGAAGGTTTCAGCCTAGTTTTAAAGCAGAGAGGGCGTCTGCTGCTAGAACCTGAACTGGAAGCTGGTTCCACATAGAGGAGCTTGGAGCTAAAGGCTCTGCCTCCCGTTCTACAGGTAGAAACTCTAGGAACCACCAGTAGACCAGCTCTGAGAAGCAAGGTTCTGTTGGAGCAGAAGGAGCCATGAGGTCTAAGACAAGGTGGAGCTTTATTATGAAGAGCTTTAGACGTGAGGAGGAGAATTTAATTCTATCCTAGATTTGACAGGACAGAGAAGCTGATGTAGGAGAAATGTGACGTCTCTTCCTGAGTCCAGTCAGACTCTGGCTGCAGTATTTTGACTGCAGATGATTGGCTGGAAGAAACCATGCGTCTCTACTACATCACAGTTAGTGACACTGTTTTGTGCAGACACACGTTACCAAATACGGTTCCTGGCCCAATTAATGGATCATTTAAACACAGTTTAATATAGTCTGAATCTTATTCACATCAGTTTCATTTACTGTCTCTTCTCTTTATATTAGGACGGATTCTGGTTCCCACCAACTGATCTAGTTCTGGTTCTGGTTCTGTTCTTGGACCCGTACCAGATGGATGAAACCCAGCTGCTTTGTTTCCAGCTCATCGGATTCAGTGCTGCCTCCTGCTGGACTACAAATGATTAACACATTGATTGTTCAGATTTTGTTCGTAAATCATCATCAGGGCTGTGATGTCTTTGATCCAAACTAAGCCTGTTTTGATATAACACTATGAGCAGGGAGGTACAGTCGTCCAGCCTGGAGGAACTAATGCAGGGATTCATGTTTCAGCATCACTCTGTGAGAGGAGGCTCCTCATTTTAGCAACATTCCTCAGGTGGAAGTAGGAGGTTTAGAGATTCTATAATGTAGGACGTAAAGGAGAGAACTGGGTCAGAGATGACACCAAGGTTCCTACAGTAAAACCTGAAGCTAACGTTATGTCATCAGAGAAACAATCTGTTTCAATAAAGAGTCTCTCTGGTTTTTAGCACCAATTATAATAACCTCAGTTTGATCTGAATTCAGTTGTAGAAAGTTATGGGACATCCAGGATTTGATATCATTTAAACAAGTTTGAAGTTTGACTAATTGGTTTGTTTTCTCTGGTTTCATGGACAAATATAACTGAGTATCATCTGCATAGCAGTGGAAATTTATAGAATGTTTTCTAATAATATCACCAAGGGGAGACATGTAAAGACTGAAAAGTATTGGACCAAGCACAGAACCCTGTGGAACAACAAAGCTAATTCCTGTGTGGATGGAAGATTGATCATGAACACGAACAAATTGGAATCTGTTCAACAGATGAGACTTGAACCATCCAGTGCTTTGCCTTTAATCCAACTATGTTCCAGTCTCTGTAGTAGAATCTTGTGATCTATCGTATCAAATGCTGAACTAAGATCTAACAGGACAAGGACAGAAACTAGAGCATTGTCTGAAGCTGTGAGAAGATCATTAGTGACTCTAATCAGAGCTGGTTCTGTCTGTGATGGATTTGAATCCTGACTGGAAATCTTCATCCAGGTTATTTCTACGCAAGTGGTCACATAATTGTTTAGCTACGGTTTTTTCCAGAACTTCAGAAATAAAGGTCAGATTAGATGTTGGCCTATAGTTTAGTTCTCTAGGGTCAGAGTAGGTTTATTCAGTAAAGGTTTGACCACAGCAACATTAAAGCCTGTGGTACGTAGCCTGTTAGCAGAGACTGGTTGGTTTGATTTAATGTGGACGTGCTGATTAATGGAAGAACTTCTTTGAGTCTAGTTGGGATTGAGTCTAAGAGACAAGTAGCTGATTTAGCAGAGTTAATTATTGAAGTTAACTCAGTGTGATCTATGGGGAAAAGCAGTTTAAGTAAGACATAGGTCTAACCAGCAGATCTAAGGCTGTTGGATCTGCAGATCGCTCTGACTCCGCTTCCTCCTGCTTCTCGGAGCCTCGTCTGCCTGGCAACAGGTGACGCTGCGTCACGTGACTCTGTCTCTGGGTTTAGAGCAGCTCTCAGTCAGAAAGTGTCAGAGTTGGTGGATGAACAGTGAACATGGCTTCAACCTTCCTCAGCATCTGCCTCCTCTTCACCACGGCCTCCACAGCAGGTAAGAGACGATAATTAATTATATCTGATCTATGATTAATACACATTAATACACTGATTAATACACATTAATACACTGATCAATATTTAATACACTGATCTATGATTAATACACATTAATTCACTGATCTATGATTAATACACATTAATTCACTGATCTATGATTAATACACATTAATTCACTGATCTATGATTAATACACATTAATACACTGATCAATATTTAATACACTGATCTATGATTAATACACATTAATTCACTGATCTATGATTAATACACATTAATACTCTGATCAGTGATTAATACACTGATCTGACTTTGTTTGGTTCTCCAGGCGGGTTTCGGTACTACAGACTGGATCGCTGTGCGTTTACCTCCGCTGAGCTGAAGGACATCGAGTTCACTCGCTCTATATATTACAACAAGGTGGAATACACCAGGTTCAGCAGCAGCGAAGGGAAGTTCGTTGGATTCAATGAGTTCGGAGTGAAACAGGCAAACTACTGGAACAACCAGACGTCATATCTGAGCCAGATGAGAAATGAGAAGGAGAGATACTGCCTGAACAACATTGGGATCGACTACCAGGTTGTTCTGACTCAATCAGGTGAGTATGTGTTTGTGAACCTTCAACACATTCACGTCGTTATACTCAAACACAGACTTTACCAACGTTGACACTTAAATGCAGCAGAGACTCATTTAAAACCAGTTTTTAGTTTTTAGACTAATGATGACTAATGATTTTACAAATGTTTTGGGAAGGTGTGAAACTAAGGACACTTCGAAATCAATAACTGTCATTTCTGTCACTTTACTAAAAGAGAGTAAACAACAGGAAACTCCTGAATATATCAGTTCAGTTCAGTTTTACTAGCGTCAGTTCACAACATCAAGGTATTTTACAATGTTTAAGACCTGAAACTAAATATTTGGTGAAGGTTTCCTTCAACCCAGATCCCACAGCTACAGGATAAAGAACCAGGACGCAGCTCACTGGGCTTCACCACCAGGTTGTAACTCATGGCTTTAACATGTTGGATGTGACCCAACGAGTCTTTCAGGTCCAGACATGATGACTCAGTGAAACTTCACTGTCCTGTAACTTCCTGAGGCCTGGTGACAGTCAACCAGGTTGACAGGGTTCAGGCCAACAGACTAAGTGTTAAACCATGTTTTCCAGTCCAACCCACCGTCAGACTCTCATCTTCGACGCCTCCTGCTGGTCACCATCCTGCCATGTTGGTCTGCAGCGTCTACAGCTTCTACCCCAAACAGATCAGCGTGAGCTGGACCAGAGACGGAGAGAAGGTCACGTCTGGGGTCACGTCCACTGAGGAGATGGAGGACGGCGACTGGTACTACCAGGCCCACTCCCACCTGGAGTACACGCCCAGGTGGGTCCAGGTCCAGACAACACAGCCTAACCAGCTAAATCCAGCTCCGTGTGTGTAGCTCCAGAAACTGGGATGCAAATTAAGTTATATTATGAAAATTATTATATATGCGAATTTAAAGTAATACAATTTTTTGGCATGTCCGTTATTATTATTTAGTAGCAGTAGTAAAGCAGAACTCAAAGCGTATTTTTTGGTTTAGATGATGATTATTATTATTATTGTTGTTGTGTAACACCAGCCAGTTGAGCATCGCTGTGAGTGAAGCCTCATCTGTTTGCCTGTGTTTTACTGCTCTGTTGAATCCTGCACATCTTGACTGAAACGTTAAAATATACCTTTCACAGTCAGGTTTGTCTAATTTAATCCCAGTAACTCTAACTATAACCTGGAGTTATTGTAGAGCATATAGTGAGTATTGTTATCAGCCTGATGCCTAAAATATCTCTAAATACCAGCTGTAGAATCTGATGATGTGACACCACAGTCACATGTAATTGTTTCATATATAAACTACACATAGTTGTGTTTATAAAAACATCTACCATAAAAAGATGAAGCTAAACAATTTTCTGATGTAATATTGCCATAATGTTTTATCTACTGCAGTTACTACTTTCTACTACATGATGCGTTTCCCTGTTGGTTTGTGTTGGAGCAGGTCTGGAGAGAAGATCTCCTGTGTGGTGGAACACGCCAGCCTGAAGCAGCCTCGGGTCATTGACTGGGGTAAAGACACCTGTCTGCCTATAGCTGTCTGTCTGTCTCTACCCGTCTGTCTCTCTACTCACCGTCTGTCTACTCACCGTCTGTCTGTCCTCAGATCCATCGATGCCTGAGGCAGAGAGAAACCAAGTGGCCATCGGAGCCTCAGGACTGATCCTGGGTCTGATCTTGTCTCTGGCTGGATTCATCTACTACAGGAGGAAGGCCAGAGGTCAGAGCAGGACACACTCAGTTTACCCAGTTCACACCCTGAAACCAGTTTATACCAGTTTTCACTTGTTGGTTATTTATCCGTTTCAGTTATAAGCCTTTACACTCATTGAAATACTTGGAAAATCAACACTTCAACCCTAGATCAGTGTAGGAGGACATTACACGGATAAATACATTATTATCATTGTTATCTGGAAAAGCAAGTTCATGCACAGACACTTCAGAGGCGTCTGGTGTATGTCTATGAACATGTCCCTGAACAGGACGTGTGATCAAATATGGCTTCACCATGTTTCATGCTACATTTTCTCTAGCTTGTAGACATTCTATGTAAATAATGACAGTCTCACGTTTAGCACAACTATTCAACTAAATAAAGTGATTTTCATCAACGTGGTTGGACTTGGCAGAGGTGCAGAACCTTCTTTTATGACAGGTGGAGCCAGACTGAAGTTTGAAGTATGCTATACCACCTCTGATTGGTCAGATCAAAACCTGATTACCTGTCACGTAGCCTGATGTCTGATAAGATAATAATTAATCCCACGAGGGGAAACCTGTGTTTACAGCAGCTGTACATAAATGAACAGAACAGAATCTGTAGGATCCAATAGTATTTTACATATTTACATCTGATAACATGTACTGAGAGATGATTGGCTGGAAGAAACCATGCGTCTCTACTACATCACAGTTAGTGACACTGTTTTGTGCAGACATGTTACCAAATACGGTTCCTGGCCCAATAAATGGATAATTTAAACACAGTTTAATATAGTCTGAATCTTATTCACATCAGTTTCATTTACTGTCTCTTCTCTTTATATTAGGACGGATTCTGGTTCCCACCAACTGATCTAGTTCTGGTTCTGGTTCTGTTCTTGGACCCGTACCAGATGGATGAAACCCAGCTGCTTTGTTTCCAGCTGATCCGGTTCAGTTCTGCCTCCTGCTGGACTAAACCTGATTAACACATTGATTGTTCAGATTTTGTTCATAAATCATCATCAGGGCTGTGATGTCTTTGATCCAGACTAAACTTGTTTTGATATAACGTCTGATTCTGAAACTGATTAGATGTTTTCTTCTTCTATCCTTTCACTGACTTTGTTTTAAATCATAGCTGATGCAAGTTTCTGGTCTATGTTGCTCTTGCAGCTTGTGCTACTGTTTTGTTGGATTTATATATTTTCAGATAAGTTCTAACTATAATAAACTATATTAATAAATATGTGGCACTGTTTATTAGACTCCCTAAACCATGACCCAGAGTGGAGCCAGGACGCAGTCTCAGTCTTTCAGCCTCTCTGCAGACTCTCAGCCGCCACCCGCTCGTAGCTGTAACACTCCCATCGAGACTGTGTCTGCTCCCCGACCACCTACATTATATAAATCACAATAAATAAAAGAGGAGAGATTCACAGGAATCTAATAAACATCAAGACAGAACAAAGTAACAATAAAAGAATTAAATGTGCTCTATTAAATATCAGATCTCTGTTAATAAATGACTTGATCAGTGACCATCACATAGATTTATTTAGTCTCACTGAAACCTGGCTGCAGCAGGATGAATACGTTCGTCTGAATGAGTCGACTCCAACCAGTCACATCAACCATCATGTTCCTAGAAGTTCAGGTAGAGGTGGAGGAGTAGCAGCAATATATAACTCAGATTTATTAATTACTGGCCCTAAACATAACTATAATTCTTTTTCTCACTCAGACTGTAAAACCCAGAAACCAGTTGTGTTCTGTGTCGTCTACCGTCCTCCTGGTCCATATTCAGATCTTAACTGAATTCTCAGAGTTTTTATCTAACTTAGTTCTTCCACAGATAAAGTGATTGTAGTGGGCGACTTTAACATTCATGTAGATGTTGACAGTAACTGTCTCAACATTGCATTTAATTCACTACTGGATTCTATTGGTTTTAGTCAGCGTGTGAATGAACCCACTCACTGTCTTCATCATCCTCTGGATCTGGTCCTGACTTATGGGTTGAGATGGATCATTTAAAAGTTCTCCCTCAAAACCCTCTGTTATCTGACCATTTCTTAATAAAATTTGAATTTACCATAACAGACCTGACAACAGTTGGAAATAAGTTCTATTACAGCAGATGTTTATCTGATGATGCTGTTGTTAGATTTAAGGAGATGATTCCATCATCTTTTGTCTCATTCCCTTGTAGCTACACAGAGGAGAGCAGTCATCTGAATCATGAGCAGGTAGATTGTCTTGTTGATGATGCTACAATTTTAGACTCTGTCGCTCCTCTGAAGAAGAAGCCAGTGAATCAGAGGAGGTTGGCTCCATGGTATAACTCAGATCCGCAGCCTTAAGCAGAGGACTCGAAAACTAGAAAGATTGTGGCGTCAACAAATGAGGTGAATCCTGTCTAGCATGGAAAGACAGTTTAATACTATATAAAAAGCACTTTGTGCTGCTAGAACCACAGATTATTCATCATTAATTGAGGAAAATCAAAACAACCCCAGGTTTCTGTTCAGCTCTGTAGCCAGGCTGACTAAGAGTCATAGCTGTGTTGAGCCTAGTGTCCCTTTAAATCTCAGCAGCAACGACTTTATGAATTTCTTTACTAATAAAATCATAACCATTAGAGAAAAGATTTATCAGAATCTGTCAACAAAAGTCATAAACCGATCTGCAGATCCAACAGCCTTAGATCTGCTGGTTAGACCTATGTCTGACTTAAACTGTTTTTCCCCATAGATCAGACTGAGTTAACTTCAATAATTAACTCTGCTAAATCAGCTACTTGTCTCTTAGACTCAATCCCAACTAGACTCAAAGAAGTTCTTCCATTAATCAGCACGTCCATATTAAATCAAACCAACCAATCTCTGGTTACAGGCCACGTACCACAGGCTTTTAAGGTTGCTGTGGTCAAACCTTTATTGAAAAAACCTACTCTTGACCCTAGAGAACTTGCAAATTATAGGCCTATATCCAATCTGCCCTTTATTTCTAAAGTTCTTGAAAAAACCGTAGCTAAACAATTATGTGACCACTTGCGTAGAAATGACCTATATGAATATTTCCAGTCAGGATTCAGATCCATCACAGACAGAACCAGCTCTGATTAGAGTCACTAATGATCTTCTCACAGCTTCAGACAATGGTCTAGTTTCTGTCCTTGTCCTGTTAGATCTTAGTTCAGCATTTGATAGATCACAAGATTCTATTGCAGAGACTGGAACATAGTTGGATTGAAGGAAAAGCACTGGATGGTTTAAGTCTCATCTGTTGAACAGATTCCAGTTTGTTCATGTTCATGATCAATCTTCCAACCACACAAAAATTAGCTTTGTTGTTCCACAGGGTTCTGTGCTTGGTCCAATACTTTTCAGTCTTTACATGTCTCCCCTTGGTGATATTATTAGAAAACATTCTATAAATTTCCACTGCTATGCAGATGATACTCAGTTATATTTGTCCATGAAACCAGAGGAAACAAACCAATTAGTCAAACTTCAGACTTGTTTAAATGATATCAAATCCTGGATGTCCCATAACTTTCTCCAACTGAATTCAGATAAAACTGAGGTTATTATAATTGGTAAAAACCACAGAGACTCATTATTGAATCAGATTGTTTCTCTGGATGACATAACGTTAGCTTCAAGTTCTACTGTAGGAACCTTGGTGTCATCTTTGACCAAGATCTGTCCTTTACACCATATATTAAAGAAATCTCTAGAACCTCCTACTTCCACCTGAGGAATATTGCTAAAATTAGGAGCATCCTCTCACAGAGTGATGCTGAAAAATTAATCCATGCATTTGTTACCTCTAGGCTTGACTACTGTAACTCGCTACTCATAGGTTGTCCCAATAACTCTTTGAAAATCCTCCAATTAATTCAAAATGCTGCAGCCAGAGTCTGACTGGACTTAGGAAGAGAGATCACATTTCTCCTACATTAGCTTCTCTGCATTGGCTCCCTGTCAAATCTAGGATAGAATTCAAAATTCTTCTCCTCACCTACAAAGCTCTTCATAATAAAGCTCCATCTTATCTTAAAGACCTCATGGCTCCTTATGCTCCCAACAGAACGCTTCGTTCTCAGAGCTGGTCTACTGGTGGTTCCTAGAGTTTCTAAATGTAGAACGGGAGGCAGAGCATTTAGCTCCAAGCTCCTCTATGTGGAACCAGCTTCCAGTTCAGGTTCTAGCAGCAGACGCCCTCTCTGCTTTAAAACTAGGCTGAAACCTTCCTTTCTGACAAAGCTGATGGTTCCAGATGGTTCTGGTTTCTCTGATCCATCTCTTAGTTCAGCTGCTACAGGCTTAGATGCTGGAACCTCCTTCATTCACTGAGCTCCTCTGGTTTTCTATCTATTCCATCCACTAACATGCCTCCATGTCCACATGTGACTAACTTTGTCTCTGTTCTCTCCTAGTTGTGTTTCTCTCTTTCTGTCTCTATTCTCATCTCCAGGTATCGTCAGACTCAGAGTCGTGTGTCTCCAGTGTTCAGCTGCTGGTCCAACCATCCTGCCTGTGTCTGTTGTTGTTGTTGTTGTTGTTGTGTTCTTTTCTCTCTTCTCTATCTCTTCACTCCAACCGGTCAAGGCAGATGTTCTCCCACTGATCCTGGGTCTGCTGGAGGTTTCTTCCTCTATAGAGTTTTTCCACTGTTGCTATTAAAATGTACAATTTATCGATTGGCTACAATTAAAAGCTTGCTCTATGTGGATTAGTTGGGTTTAGTTGTGTCAGGTCTTAAAACCTTACTTGTAAAGTGATTTGAGATAACTGATGTTGTGAATTGGCGCCATATAAATAAAGTTGAATTGAATTGAATTGAATTGAATTGTTTATTACTAGTTCATTACTAGCTTGTAACATTCAGCAGGTCCAAGCACAAACTCAGCTTAAGATGTTGTATTTTTAATACTACACGAGAAAGACGATGGACGTGACAGCAGCTGGTAGAGGTGGTGGAAATTATGTTTATCTACAAAGAGAATTAAATTTAAAAGTATTCGAAGCCTCTGAAACTAGTCACAAGACGTGAGCTGATGGATGGATGCAGGTTGTGGGTGATGGAAACAGTGGCCAGACTGTCACGGAGGAAGCAGAGGGTCTGGGACGGTTGTTGCAGACGTGTTGATGCCTGAGTCTGTTCATGGTGATACTGTGAGAGAAGCATTAATATACAGCAAGAGCATAAAGTAGAATCTGAATAATTGTTCCTTGTTTAAAAGATGTCAGGGAGCAGTAAAGTCATTGTGTGATGATGTTGTATGAAAACCAAGCTGCCCATCACGGACCCTCATTCACTGTCAGGGAGTTTGAATCATCTGACAGAACATATGAGGGCGACTGTAGTTTAAGAACTTATGGCTCTAAACTGGGGAATAAAACCAACTAGACTCAGCATTTCCTGATAAAAACACTCAGTGAAGGCTTTTCTGCTGAATGTATCCCCAAGAATTACTGACAGTAGCTGGAGAGATTAAAACAGAGAAACCGAAGAGGTGGAAGCAGAGCTGAGCGTCTACACAACAGGCTGAAACTGTTACATTTCAGAATAAAGTGTAATGAAATGACATTTATTAATAAATCATTTAATACAACATATTTGGCTTGATCCAAACAGTAACAGTACAGAAAACCCCTCAGATGTGCTGATGGAGCAGTTTCCTGACATTAGTGATTAGTTTAAAGCATCATTAGAACAAGCAGAACAAGTATTTTTAATAAATCAGTCATTTCAGCAATCAACCATTGTTTGGTTTTATTTTATTTTCCTTGGTGCATTAGTTATTTTTCCATCTTCTTTGTGGTGTTTCATTAATTCAACACTCAACATGAGGTGACTCACAGCAGATCTCAAAGGAAACTAATAAAATCTATTTCACATGAAGATCAAAGCTCAATAGATAAACATCACAAATACAAAATCATTAAATGTTAAGATAAGATAAGATAAGATAATACTTTATTTATCCCGCAGTGGGGAAATTCTGGTGACCCAGCAGCAGCAAAGAACAGTTGGAAAATAAGAAAAGTTGCAATAGTTACAAAAAAGAGTAAAATATGTTACACATTATATACAAAAAAGAAAAATGTACATATTTAAACATAAACATAAAGTGCAAAGTGCCAAATGAAAAAAAAAGAAAAGAGAACAAAATTTTAAACAACCTATATGCAACATGTTCACCGCACGACACACATCACACTATAAACATGCTTTAGTCATGTTGGTGTGTTGTGGAGTCTTGTTGTCGTGGGTATGAAGGACGTCCGGTAGCTCAGTCCTGCACTTCGGGTGCAGCAGTCTCCGCTGTGTGAGCTGCGTTGGTCCTCCACGGTTTGGTGCAGGGGGTGGGAGGGGTTGGCCACGATGGACGACAGTTTCGCCCGCGTCCTTCTATTGGCCACCACCTCGATGGACTCCAGTGGGCAGCCCAGGACAGAGCCAGCTTTCTTCACCAGACAGAGAAACGTGAAGAAAGAGAGAAAAGTCCAGTTGCCACAAAAAAACAAGAAGAAGAAGAAGAAGCTTCTGGTCCGTAATGTCCATGCGTGTGTCATTGAATAAAAGCAGACGTGTGTGTGGGGTTGTTCACCACCTGACACACACTCACCTGCTTCTACTGCAGGTGACTGAGGTTGTAGATTTGCTTCTACTCATAGGTTCCAACATCGTTGACGCTGATGTTCAGAATCACAGAAAAGGTTTGTTGCCCATTTTTAAATCTCTCAGCTCCACTCGACCACGATCAGATGAATGTAGGTGCTGTTCATACAAGAGGTTCTCAGAGTCGGACGTGATCAGATTTCATCAGTTCCAGGGTACGGACTGTTGTTCCAGCTTTCTTCTGTAGCTGTCCTTGCCCCTCCTGATCCCATACTTCAGCTCCCGCTGGACTCTTTTCAGCTCCTCCTTATCTCCTGAGAAGAAAGCCCGCTTCTTCTCATTCAGGAGGGCTTTCAGTTCAGGGGTCACCCAGGGCTTGTTGTTGGGAAAACACCGTATTGTCCTGGGGCCTGTTGCACAAAAGTAGGATAAGGGATTAAGCCAGGATATCTTGGTGATCCTGGCTTAATTGATCCCTAATCCGGTTGCACTAAAGCTGGATAGGGGGCAGGAGGATATGTTATGGTATAAATTTCCATGGAGATTTATTCTGTGGAGCTAGCCTGCTCCAGACCAGGCTAAATTCCAGGATCTATTTAATCTCATCCCTAATGTCAGTCAGCAGTCGCCACAAATGGAAACCAATAGTTATTTCACTGCTCACTATACATTGTTATCACATATAACTAGACCCACTGTCATCATTTAAACGTTTGTGATCATTAATTTCAATCATTTTGGATAAATAATGATTTTTAGATGATGTTGCTATCATTAGATAATTTACAGTTTCCCATAGACTATAAGGCTACATATAAAATGATAGAATATTAGGGCCACAGAGGGAAAAAAAAGACAAGTCATAATATTGTAACCAGTTGTTTTGAAGGAGGACAGTTGTTAAAATTACACATGTGGGGCATTTCGTGAAATTGTACTTCAGTATGGTTTCATAAACAAAGACATGCTGATGTGCCAGAATATGAAGTATCACATTGTCATAACTATCAAAACTGTAAAAAGAACATGTTGGTTTTCTGCAGAAAGAACCAGCCTCATAAATGTATGACTTTATCCTTTTTCCTCAGTGGGGCCCTAGTACTCTGTCATATAAACAAATACACATTCCATATGAATATAAAACACAATGTGTAACATTATGTTCCTTTATTGAATAAGGACAAAACAAAGCAGGTAAACTATCAGCTCCTTTCGAAGCTGAAGTCAGAGTGACTCTACAAGATGGAAAGCACAGAATCAAAGCATATTATACAAAATGATACATACACATTCAAAGGTCTGTATATAACACACCCTGCATGTCTGCACACTAAAATAAATGCAGTGAGGTGATATCAGGGTGTGTAAAGTACAAGGATACTCCGATAAAATAAAATAAAAATATAATGCGTAAGAAATTATATAAATATATTTAAAGCTAGCTAGGGTCCTTTGAAAGGCGCTATATAAATTAAAGTGATTATTATTATAGCTCATCTATGTATTCAAGAAAATGTTATTTATATAGCACTTTTCACAATTGTTTCATTCTGTCAAAGCTGCTTTACATTATTAAAAGCAGGGGAAACAAAAAAAAACCGGTGGACAACATAATAAGCAGAGTACAACGACTAAGATTAAACCGTACTGAGCGTAGTAACGTAAAATAATAATATAAGGCTTTAATAATAATATATCATAGCTTTATACAGTGTGATGGAGTTACGTTACACAATTTCACTCATATATGCAGTGCATTTCAATAAAAAATGTTTCATAATTACAGTACAACTGCGTTTTTGGAGATGTGAATTAAATATTTGATTTGTAATTGTGATGTTTCAGCGGAGCGGTGAGTGTGTAGTTGTGCTACTTACGCATTCAGGCGGTCTGCAATACTTTGCCACGCTTTTTCTCTTTGCTTTATCACTGTGGCGGTGTTGCCTTTCTTCTTAATTATATCTTTTACCTCCTCGTATGCCTCCATGAGGATTTGTGCTTCCGACGGGGAAAAGTACGCGGCTCTAGTTGCCATGGTAAATCAGTTAATCTGTGATCTGTGGCGGGGTCTGTTTGAGTGAGCCGTGAGCGCGCACCTATCCAGGATTGGTTTCACCTGGCTTAATGAATCCGTGTCTGCTCATCCTGGCTTGGTCTTTGTGCAACCAATTAAGCCTGGACGCACATGTTTTGGCTTTATTGAGCTCAGCTGAGTCATCTATCCCGGATGTCTTAATCCTACTTTTGTGCAACAGGCCCCTGGATGGCACGATGTTTTCCACACAGAAATTAATGTAGTCCGTGACACAGTCTGTGAGACTATCAATGTCCTCCCCGTGAGGACTGCAGAGAGTGTCCCAGTCCGTGGTGTGGAAGCAGTCCCTCAGCCGCTCACCTGCCTCCTCTGACCAGATCTTCACCACTTTCACCTGTGGTGGCTGCTTTTTCACCACAGGAGTGTAGACAGGGAACAACAAAGTGTTCTGTTGTGTCCACAATTTGTTTGTTTGTCGGTTCTCAGTGTGTGTTAGTTAGTTAGTTAGTTAGTTATTTAGTTTCAAGAGTTAGTTCAAGTTGTCCCCAAAACATAAAATTACTGTAAGACTTAAAACTCAAATACAGAAAATGTGTCTGTGAAAATACTTTAAACATAAGAGAAGTGTTTGTTAACATTCAATTATAAAATATATTTCATCATTTATTTATTTGTATTTGAATTAATAAAAGTTGAAAACCTTTTTTCATAGTTTGCTTTAGTTGTAACTTAATTCAAGCTTCTACACAACTATTTTCAGTATCTATTTTTATTCTATTTGCAGTTTCTCTGTTCAGCTTGACAGACTTATGGTCCTGAGTTGGCTTCACATTGGATCCTCAGTTAAGTTTAGCTGTAGCCTCTGCAAACTAATGATCAACACTACAGGTCGTCTCAGCTGCTTCTCTCTGCTGCTGGTAGACAAACTAAAGGTTTTCCCTCATGTGACCAGTTTCTCTGCACGTTACAGCTCAGATTTACATTTTCTAGGCTGTTGTACAGGTTTCTGGATACAAAACCTTACGAAATACAGAGTCACGTGTCCCAGAACCTACTGCCGACACTCGTCGCTACCACTCGACGCCAAATCTAATCTGACAAATCTCCAGACACAGGGAGTGAACTGAAGGCTGCTCAACCTAGAGCCGCTTCGCTTAAAGCCAAAGCCCGAATCACTAGATTCAAAGCAGGACGTCCCACAGAGAGAGAACCAAACAAGAAGCTGCTCCACTCTGAGGTTAAAGCCCAACTACGAACCAAACCCACGACCCACAAACACATGAACACACATAGGATCAGCTGATATTTCAACAATAAATGCAGACAACAAACATGGAAACAAAACACAAGCTGGGGCACAAACACATGTGAAACTAAACACTAATCCAGAAGCTGATCAATACGGAAGCTCTGTAGTCTGACAGCTCAGGAAAAGACGTTGATACGCAGCAGATAATGGTTCAGAAGAAAAAATCCAGTTTCCTTGCTTCCCTACACCTACTGTACATTTACCCAAGACACCATGGAAACGTGGATTTAAATCAGGAAATTGATGGTTTTGTGGACAATTGGTCACCAATGTTATTCTTTTAATTAATTGTTGAACCATTACCTGTGGAGCATTTACTAAATGAACAGAATCTTAAGGCTTTAGTTAGTGATAAACCAGCATCAGCTTTATTAAACGTTGCTTTAAATCTCCTCTCAGCTGCTTTGATGAAGCCGCATCTCTGGAAATCTGAGGCTCATCAGCTGCTGGTTTTCTGATTGGCTGCTGATCCTGAAGTGAAAGTTAACAGATGCTGCTTTCAGGTTCTACACGTAAACTGTAGACTCTACTTGTGATCTCAGTGCTATGTGCTGTGAGAAGAGAATGAGTGTTCTGATTTACAGAGACCCTGAAGGCAGCATGTGGTCAGACTGGTTTGGTGTGAACTGGAAACTCAACTGGTCCCAGTGGTTAAATGTGGTTTAATCGTCCTCCACTATTAAATGACTTAGCTGAACACAGATGAGGTTTGAACTGAGGAGGACAGAGTCTGAGCCTCCTCTGGGTCTGGCGTCACTTTAATGGTTATAAACACACAATGTTTATTTAATGGTTTTACATATTGGTGAGTGGAGCTAATGACTAAACGACTGCTCTGCTTCATATCTGCCAAACACACCAGCAACAATATATTCAAGCCTCTTGTTAGACTGAAATATTTCTCTACTCATCAAGTCCAGAGAAACACTTGGACCCAACTTCCAGAGAATGATAAACAGCAGGTCCACAGTGTTCTGGACTCTCTTCAGACAGACTGTTACCATGGATACGGTGCTGCTGGGACCTTATCAGAAAGCAGGATTAGAGGAGACTAGAGTGGAGGAGCTTAGAGACTGTGGCTCTCAGGTAAATGTGCAGCTCAGGTGATGTAGAGGCAGCTTTTCCAGGTTCATCAGCAGTTTCCAATAGTTTATAACTATCACTATTTACTATATTCTTCTTGCTTCATCACAGCTTAAACAGACGCCACAGCGTCTCATGAAACCTGTTTTCTAGCATAAAGTAACAGGTTGGAGAAACTTCCTGCGACTCTCTGGCTTCTCCTCCAGTCTCTCAGCGTCCGTTTCTACCTGGTTACTGGTGACGTCACATCACCTCTGGTCTCTGATTGGCTGCTCTGTCAGCGAGACTCGGCTGCTGCCGGACTTTCTGTCACTTTGTTCTCAGAGACTCAGACTCACAGAAACCTGCTGATGAAGACGATGATGAAGATGAAGCTGCTCCTGGTTCTGTTCGGCGTCGTCTGCGTCTCCGCTGAAGGTAAAACTTTAAACTGGTCAAACTGTGACGTTTAGTTTGAGTCAGAACTGATGTGGGAACAGTTTGATCCGGTTCATGGTCAGTTTGCTTTTCTTCAGTTGTTCATGAGGACTTTACTATCACTGGCTGTTCAAAGACGGGTTATGGAGAGAAGATGTACGCTCTGGACGGAGAAGAGATATGGTTCGCAGACTTCATCCAGCAGAAAGGAGTCGAGCCTCAGCCTGATTTTATACAACACATGAGCTACCAGGAAGGAGCTTATGAATCAGCTGTGGCTAATGTACAGATCTGCAAAACAAACCTGGACATTGATCTGAAACGCTTTAACTACACTGGACTGGAGCTGGGTAAGACACCAACACACCTGTTAGCTAGTTTATTAGTATTATTTAGTTTATTAGTTAAACCTATTACAGTAGCTGACTTTATAATTAATGTTAATTTGACATTACATTACACATGTTTCTATGGAGATGTACTAAAAATAATCATGTCCATTAATCTGTGTCTCCTCTAAACTTCAGGCTCAGTGACTGAATAAACTTCATTACACACATCAGCTGTGTCTGTCTACTGGACACAAATTTAACATCACACACATTAATATTCCATTTGGTTAATGTAGTTTCTGATGGTTTTTATTAAAAGCCAGAGTTTCATAAAGTCTGAATTAGCTCATTCATTATTTTCCTCGTATAATGTTAAGAACATTAAAGTGACTCTATGTCAGCATTAAATCCTCAGACGTTGTGTTGTTTTCAGATCCTCCGTCTGGTCTCGTTGTCTACACCAAGAAGGAGGTGGAGCCTGGACAGACAAACACCCTGATCTGTCACATCACTGGTTTCTATCCTGCTCCAGTCAAAGTCCACTGGACCAAGAACGGAGAGAAGGCGACGGGAAGAACCAGCATCAACGTCCCTTATGTCAACAAAGACGGAACCTTCCAGCAGATCTCCAGACTAGAGTTCACCCCCCAACCAGGAGACATGTACAGCTGCACCGTGGAGCATCCAGCCCTGGAGACACCCCTCACCAGACTCTGGGGTGAGACAGGATACAGCTGCTGGTTCTGAGTCCAGAGGTTCAGCTGGTGTTAATGTCTGAGTCCAGATGTTCAGCTGGTGTTAATGTCTCTTCTGTGTCCAGATGTTCAGCTGGTGTTAATGTCTCTTCTGTCTCCAGATGTTCAGCTGGTGTTAATGTCTCTTCTGTGTCCAGATGTTCAGCTGGTGTTAATGTCTCTGCTCTGTCTCCAGATGTTCAGGTGCAGCAGCCCAGCGTTGGACCTGCCGTGTTCTGTGGTCTGGGTCTGACCATCGGTTTGCTCGGCGTCGCAGCTGGAACCTTCTTCCTCATCAAAGGGAACGAGTGCAGATGATTGGTTAATGATAATCTGAGATAATTTGTGTCTGAAGTTTGACCTGTTTGTAAATAATGTTTGTATGATTAACTGCAGCTGTAGCCAAAGGTTCATCAGTTATATACTGGACCACATGCTAATTATTAAAACTACACAATGAATCTGTTTATTAGTCAACACATTCAAATGTTTGACACATTTAACTTCATCAAGTGTTGGTTGAATTTTAAGATGCTTTAAACTTGATGATTTGCTGAGACATGAATAAATAAACCAGCATGTTTGTCTTTGTTCTGCTTCTGTGTAACATCACTGAACTGATTCTGTTCAGCGTGAACGTAATCACCTGGTAACTTTCTGTGTAAAGCTGATCCTGTGTCAGTGTTTTCTCTGGTGTCAGGGTCCATCGGTCTCAGCTTCTCCGTCTTGAAGGTGTTTCAGCTGAGGCCAGTTTATTAAATCATCTGCTTCCTCCAGCCTTCGTCTACTTCGTCATTATCTCTCCTCCTGTTGTGATCTTACCTCTGGCTAATATTGATATATTGTTAGTTATAAACCAGTGGGAGGATGATGAGCTTTATGTGTTTAACTTTATGAAATGATCTAATACCAGCTGCTTTAAATTCAGAATTGCTCTTCTCCAAGGCCTCAGGTCTCCATTACTAGAGGAACGTCAGGTATGAATGAAGTCTAATATCTGGGAATTAATGATCCCAAGGACTTCAAATATAGAAGCTAATTTCGTAGAAATGTTTCACCACCTGTCCAGGTCAGACTGATGAAGGTTTGACCACAAAGTTTCAACGAAGTCCAGTTGCCAGGACTCAACCTCCAGACAACTTCACCTGGATAATGAGAATCTCCACAGACAGAGAGAAGCTGAGAAGATTTAGAGGAAAAGTTACTTGGAGTTTATGGTAGTTTATCATGAAAGTCACTTGATTTGACCCCCAACACGGAGTAAAAATTGTGTTTATTTTCCCCAGATTTCACTTTGTGTCTCTAGAACAATTGTCCTGATTCTTCTGCTTGTTCTTTAATAAACTACCAGCTCTGGGTTTAATATAAGGACTCAACTCAGTGTCTTGTGTCAGCTTCACTCCTGATGATCACGCGTGAAGTGTCATCATGTCTTATCTTAATAATCACATCTGCAGTTGTTTAAGCTGCAGGTTCTCAGACCATCTCAGTGTGTTTGTAACGTGATGCACTTTAATGTGTTTATCTCTGGTTAATCACTCACTGTACAGTGAAACCGCTAAATATATGAGAGTTATCAAAAATGGAAATAAAAGCATTTGTGTGTTTTCTTTAGAGTCAATATATTGAAATGAGAAGGTTTCAGGTCCTGATTGGCGTGAAACCAACGACAGACTTTATTTATTCATTCATTGACTTTGTGTCGTTGTTTCTTCCTCCTGCTTCTCGGAGCCTCGTCTGCCTGGTAACAGGTGACGCTGCATCACGTGACTCTGTCTCTGGGTTTAGAGCAGCTCTCAGTCAGAAAGTGTCAGAGTTGGTGGATGAACAGTGAACATGGCTTCAACCTTCCTCAGCATCTGCCTCCTCTTCACCACGGCCTCCACAGCAGGTAAGAGAGGATAATTAATTATATCTGATCAATGATTAATACACATTAATACTTTGATCAATAATTAATACACTGATCCATGATTAATACACATTAATACACGGATCTATGATTAATACACATTAATACTCTGATCAGTGATTCATACACTGAATATTTAATATTAATATAATATATACATATAAATATTTAATACATGGACCAATGACCAACTCGTTGCTCCATAAACTGATCTGATGTCTGTTTTCTTCGTCAGATGGATTTTATGAATTTATGGTGGATCGCTGTCTGTTTAACTCCACTGATCTGAACGACATCGAGTTCATCAGGTCTTATTACTTCAATAAAGTAGAGGACGTCAGGTTCAGCAGTAAAGAAGGGAAGTATGTTGGCTACACTAAGTTTGGTATGAAGGACGCAGCCTACTGGAACAGTGATGAATCAAACCTGGCTGCGATGAGAGCTCAGAAGGAGACCTACTGCCTGAACAACGTTGACATCGACTACCAGTCTGCTCTGACTAAATCAGGTGAGTGTTTGTGTAACTTCATCAGTTCTTCATGTTCAGCCTCACATTCATTAACACAGACACTGAATCATTAGCAACTGATGAGTTAACGGACTGAAACTTAAATTATAAAAATGTTATTCAATTATTTACAGAATATTTATTATTGATTTATTCACATTAATACAGTATAGGTGAATAGATAATAGTATTATAGACGTATTTGATTTGATATTATAAGTATTTATATATATTCAAGGAAACAAAGTAAACGAAATTATTTTATAAACCGATCTTCACTAAATGTTTATATGACATGTTCTCTATCTCCACCTGCTGGTCAAACACTGGAACAACTATAACAACATCTGAAGCTTCTGTTTCCTTATTAATAATTTATTTATATTTAAATTGAGGAACTTTTCTGGGAACTTGTTGGTCCTTGTACTGAAACGATTTAGCAAAAGCAAATTATATTTTCTTTGATTTGACTCCAGTGTATGAATTGACAGAAAGCCTCACGTCCACGTTCCAGCGTTTGCTTCTCAGACTCCTCGTCAGGAGTTTATCCTGCGTTTGAAGCTTTTATTTTGTGCTGGTGGTTTGGAAACTAACATGTTTCTGTTGCTCCATCATCATCTTCATTCTTGTTATCGTGTGTTGATGAACTGACTGATTGTGTTAATACTGATGCTGCAAATGCAACTTTCTTTCTGCTAAGCAGGAGTTTTCCCCTGGAGAATTAACTCTGCTGTTTAATTACTCTTTAATCCACATTATGACCATGTGTATCATTAGATCATAATCCATATAATCATAATATGGATTCATTATTTAAACGAATGTACATAACATATGTTCAGACGGATCTGACAAATCATCATAGTTCTGTTTAAATCTCAGTCTGAACAAGGTTAATATATGTACTTATAGTATTTAGTTATTATTAAATATTCATATTTACAGAGCTGATAATTTAAAGATTTACAATTTACAATCTCCTTCTGAGACTTTGAAATAGTTTAATTCAATAAATTCCAGAACACAGACGATGGTTGTACCAACGACTGCAACAACAGTTATTAAGAAATGGTCAGATAACAGAGGGTTTGGGGGAGAACTTTTAAATGATCAATCTCAACCCATAAGTCAGGACAAGATCCAGAGGATGATGAAGACAGTGAGTGGGTTCATTCACTAGACCTGAACAGCTAGAATTCATTAGAGCCTCACTCTGAGCCTGGAAAACCCAGAAACCAGTTGTGTTCTGTGTCGTCTACCTTCCTCCTGGTCCATATTCAGATCTTAACTGAATTCTCAGAGTTTTTATCTAACTTAGTTCTTCCACAGATAAAGTGATTGTAGTGGGCGACTTTAACATTCATGTAGATGTTGACAGTAACTGTCTCAACACTGTGTTAACTCACTACTGAATCTCTCCTCTTTTATTCATTATGGTTTATATTATTCAGGTGATCAGGGGCAGACACAAGCAGCATTTTACATTGTAAAATGTAAAATTAACCTTCAACCTGTTAATGTTCCAGTTGAACCCACTGTCAGACTTCACTCCACGACGCCCCCTGCTGGTCACCATCCTGCCATGTTGGTCTGCAGCGTCTACGACTTCTACCCCAAACAGATCAGCGTGAGCTGGACCAGAGACGGAGAGAAGGTCACGTCTGATGTGACTTATACTGACGAGATGGCCGACGGTGACTGGTTCTACCAGGCCCAGTCTCACCTGGAGTACACACCCAGGTGGGTTCTGGAAGTCCTGTCAGGTCAAGTCTGGACCAGTTACACTAGAACAGTGACGGAACCACTGACCCGTTGGTTTGTGTTGGAGCAGGTCTGGAGAGAAGATCTCCTGTGTGGTGGAACACGCCAGCCTGAAGCAGCCTCGGGTCATTGACTGGGGTAAAGACTCTACACCCGTCTGTCTGATTCTCTACCTGTCTGTCTCTACCTGTCTCTCTACCCGTCTGTCTCTCTACTCACCGTCTGTCTACTCACCGTCTGTCTGTCCTCAGATCCGTCGATGCCTGAGGCAGAGAGAAACCAAGTGGCCATCGGAGCCTCAGGACTGATCCTGGGTCTGATCTTGTCTCTGGCTGGATTCATCTACTACAGGAGGAAGGCCAGAGGTCAGAAACCACAGACCTGATTCAGAAGCAGCTCAGATGAGTCAGACTCAGCTGTTAGTGTTGAAGATGAGGATTCAGTGTGGACCAGTGTCTGTACCAGTCCGATGGGCAGGTTCTGGTCCTTGTTGACCACATCCAGTGACCCAGGATGTAAATGTGTTGCTGACAGTCTTTGTTCAGTTCCAGTTCAGTCGGACCATGAACCCTGGACTTGTCTCAGACCAGCTGAGTCCAGTTTTAATGCTCTTGTCTGTCTTCTTTTAATCCAGGACGTATTCTGGTTCCCACTAACTGACCCTGAGTCAGGTCCTGATCGTCAGCGCTGGACCAGCTGAGCTCCTGATTTTCTGATTATACTCTAAACATCAGCTGATCATCATTGTTTATTCTTTTCTATCTGACATGTTCATGTTTTATCAGAATTCATCACGAGGACTGGATTTAATCTGAAGAGTTTATTTACTGAGTGAAATCATTTAGTCTGTCTCTCATTTACTGCTTGTCATCATCTGATCACTGCTTTAATCACATTCAGGTCTGATTGGTTTCTACTGGTCTCTAACAATTTAATAAACTGTCAGAAAACTCAGAATATAATTTGACTCTATTATTTTAGGTTGTGCTTTTTTCTACTACACAAAAATGACAATTTTCCATTGTTTGTACATGAGTCATATGTAGATAAAGTGATTCAATTCAATTCAACTCTATTTCTATAGCATCAATTCACAACATCAGTTATCTCAAGGCGCAACACCTGACTCAAATAGACCCAACAAATCCCACATAGAGCAGCTTTAAATTTGAGCCAATATATTTTAATAGCAACAGTGAAAAAACTCTATAGAGGAAGAAACCTCCAGCAGACCCAGGATCAGTGGGAGAACATCTGCCTTGACCGGTTGGAGTGAAGGGATAGAGAAGAGAGAAAACAACAACAACAGACTCAGGCAGGATGGTTGGACCAGCAGCTGAACACTGAGACACACGACTCTGAGTCTGACGATACCTGGAGATGAGAATAGAGAGAAACACAACTAGGAGAGAACAGAGACAAAGTTAGTCACATGTGGACATGGAGGCATGTTAGTGGTGTAGTAGAAAACAGGTGATGTCTTATAGGTCATATGTAATCTGTAGTTAATTCCTCATAAGTGCAGGCATAAAGTAGAATAGTCAGGTCATGAGTTTAGAGTTTCTGTGTCCAGGACCTATTGGCAGGACAAACAGGCTGATGTCTCCCATTTCGGGGAAGTTCATATTGTGAAAGTTCTTGGCGTGTGTGGCTGCTCTGGGAACACAGACATGCCGGGTCGGAGTGACCCGACATGTGGATAGTTCCACGTCATTAATCCAAAATATCAAGGGCAAGAACCAAATTTGGACAACAGCTCTCTTGCGACTAACGCAAGTTGAGGGTTTAAAAACCAACACCCCAAAGCGGAGAGGAGGAGAGTTTTGTTGCCGGCCTAGGAGATAACTTGTTCTCTGTGGTCAGGACCGGAGCTTCCCCGCGCGCCAGCGAGCTTAACCCCTGCAGGGAGGAAGAAGGTGACTTCGTATATCTGCCTTTCATATATTTTACACCACTTAGGTGGAATAAACCATTTGGATTATTCTGAATCTCAGAGCTGTGTTTGACTGAATCCTTTCAGTGAGGAATCTCGGGAAACAACTACAGTGGGAAGAATAGATAGAAAAGCAGAGGAGCTCAGTGAATGAAGGAGGTTCCAGCATCTAAGCCTGTAGCAGCTGAACTAAGAGATGGATCAGAGGAACCAGAACCATCTGGAACCATCAGCTTTGTCAGAAAGGAAGGTTTCAGCCTAGTTTTAAAGCAGAGAGGGCGTCTGCTGCTAGAACCTGAACTGGAAGCTGGTTCCACATAGAGGAGCTTGGAGCTAAAGGCTCTGCCTCCCGTTCTACAGGTAGAAACTCTAGGAACCACCAGTAGACCAGCTCTGAGAAGCAAGGTTCTGTTGGAGCAGAAGGAGCCATGAGGTCTAAGACAAGATGGAGCTTTATTATGAAGAGCTGTGGAAGAGGAGGAGAATTTAATTCTATACTAGATTTGACAGGACAGAGAAGCTAATGTAGGAGAAATGTGACGTCTCTTCCTGAGTCCAGTCAGACTCTGTTGCAGCATTTGAATTAACTGGAGGCTTTTAAAGAGTCATTGGTTCAAACTATGAGCAGGGAGACACAGTCGTCCAGCCTGGAGGAACTAATGCAGGGATTCATGTTTCAGCATCACTCTGTGAGAGGATGCTCCTCATTTTAGCAACAATCCTCAGGTGGAAGTAGGAGGTTTAGAGATTCTATAATGTAGGATGTAAAGGAGAGAACTGGGTCAAAGATGACACCAAGGTTCCTACAGTAGAACCTGAAGCTAACGTTATGTCATCCAGAGAAAGAATCTGACTCAATAATGAGTCTCTGTGGTTTTAGCATCAATTATAATAACCTCAGTTTTATCTGAATTTAGTTGTAGAAAGTTATGGGACATCCAGGATTTGATGTCTTCTTCAGAGGAGCAACAGAGTCTAAAATTGTAGCATCATCAACAAGACAAACTATCTGATCATCATTCAGATGACTTCTCCTTAGAGTTAAGGTTAATGGTGTAATGGTGCACTTCCTGTCTGGAGGCATGGGGAGCCTATCACCTTCAGGTTAGGAAGATATATATATAGGTGGTGTGGCCACCGTGCGGTGACGGGAGGTCATACAGTTTTGAACCGCTTCAAGTTGCAGGCGCTATCTTAGGCATTGGACCCATAACCTCATGGTATCTTTTACATTTCTTTTCTGATTATTCATTTATTTTGTTTTATCAAGGATTCATATTCATTTACTTTGTACAACAATAAAATAAACTAAATATCATGGAACTTCATCAACGCCTGGACAGTTAATTGAAGCTCGTTCTAACTAAGACTCCCCGTTCTAATGGGCGACTAAAAGAAGGTTGATAGTCGCCATAACATCTGCTGTAATAGAACTTATTTCAACTGTTGTCAGGTCTGTTATGGTAAATTCAAACGTTATTAAGAAATGGTCAGATAACAGAGGGTTTTGAGGGAGAACTTTTAAATGATCAATCTCAACCCATAAGTCAGGACAAGATCGAGAGTATGATTAAGACAGTGAGTGGGTTCATTCACACGCTGACTAAAACCAATAGAATCCAGTAGTGAATTAAATGCAATGTTGAGACAGTTACTGTCAACATCTACATGAATGTTAAAGTCGCCCACTACAATCACTTTATCTGTGGAAGAACTAAGTTAGATAAAAACTCTGAGAATTCAGTTAAGATCTGAATATGGACCAGGAGGACGGGGGTTTACCAAACAGATCACAAATTCAGGTGAAACATCCCAACAGCCAATCAGTGGAAAATGTGTATACTCCATTTAGAGTAGAATAGATATTGTTTAGGCCTTGTTCATTTCTAGGGAATATGATTGTACAGGACGCTTGCTGGCCTTCGGTGGCTCCGAGGATATCTGACCGGTAGAGCAGAACAATTTGGGCAAAACATTCTGACCTGGTAACCAAAGCAATGGAGACAAAACAAGTGGCTGTAATCACAACTGTTTGCATTTGGGCTGACGCAAACTGAGGGATTAAAACATGCTCCCGAGGAATCTCGGAAGGGAGGAGAGATCTTTGCCTGCCGTAGAGACAACTGGTTTTTCTGTGGTCAGGCCTGGGGCTCCCCGAGCGCTAGCAAGCATCCTCCTTGCAAGAAGAAGGTGACTCCGCATATCTGCCTTTGCATTCTTTCATCTCAGCACTGAGAATAAATCTACAATTGATTGGCTGAAACCTAAAGCTGCCTCGGCTTGAGTTCTTCTGAGTTGGGACATTTCTAACCACTACAAAGATGGCGTCACGAACTTGGGAAACAAGGAAGCCAAATTAAGAAGAACACTGATACCTGGAGGCTGATGGAAAATTGAGGACAACATTCATCCAACTGGTGCCTGGACACAGACGACGTCACGTGTGGCCACAGGTAAAAATTGCGTTTTGCTTTAAGTTGACGTACTCTGTGTCTGGGATCAGGTGGAGAATGTTGGTAAGACTGACTGACAAAGTCATAGAATTTGCCTAAACAGTTAAATTCTAATTTGGCGGCCTTAAGAAAAGAATTTTGTTGTGGGGGAAACCCTGTATGTTGTGGTGGATGTAAAGGCAAGATATCGGGTCACTTGTACTAACATTGCTGTAAATAAATAACCAGCTTCATGTGTTTCATGTGTGTTTCTTCTATGATTATAAAAATGATACAGCCTATTGACATCTAAAAGTTGAATATTGTAACGGACGCAGTTTGGCTCTGGGAAAATTGTGGGCGTTTGAGTCAGTTTTCTCTGGTTCCTCCCAATCTGACCAGCGACGACATGTTTGGCCGCCTGTCGTCGCTTCACCGCTGGCTGTAGGTGGTGTCCAGCAAACGATGTGGGCTTTGTAGACAATTGGAGCAGTTTTTGGGGAAAACCTGGGCTGATTAGAAGAGACGGCGTCCATCCCACCTTGGATGGAGTCTCTGCTCTCTAGTAACATGGCCAAGTTGATTAGACTCCCTAAACCATGACCCAGAGTGGAGCCAGGACGCAGAGTCTCAGTCTTACAGCCTCTCTGCAGACTCTCAGCCTCCACCACCTCGTAGCTGTAACACTCCCATCGAGACTGTGTCTGCTCCCCGACCACCTAAATTATATAAATCACAAATAAATAAAAGAGGAGTGGTTCACAGGAATCTAATAAACATCAAGACAGAACAAAGTAACAATAAAAGAATTAAATGTGCTCTATTAAATATCAGCTCTGTTAATAAATGACTTGATCAGTGACCATCACATAGATTTATTCAGTCTCACTGAAACCTGGCTGCAGCAGGATGAATACGTTCGTCTGAATGAGTCAACTCCAACCAGTCACATCAACCATCATATTCCTAGAAGTTCAGGTAGAGGTGGAGGAGTAGCAGCAATATATAACTCAGATTTATTAATTATTCCTAGCCCTAAACATAACTATAATTCTTTTGAGAGCCTCACTCTGAGCCTTTCTCACTCAGACTGTAAAACCCAGAAACCAGTTGTGTTCTGTGTTGTCTACCGTCCTCCTGGTCCATATTCAGATCTTAACTGAATTCTCAGAGTTTTTATCTAACTTAGTTCTTCCACAGATAAAGTGATTGTAGTGGGCGACTTTAACATTCATGTAGATGTTGACAGTAACTTTCTCAACATTGCATTTAATTCACTACTGGATTCTATTGGTTTTAGTCAGCATGTGAATGAACCCACTCACTGTCTTAATCATACTCTGGATCTGGTCCTGACTTATGGGTTGAGATGGATCATTTAAAAGTTCTCCCTCAAAACCCTCTGTTATCTGACCATTTCTTAATAACGTTTGAATTTACCATAACAGACCTGACAACAGTTGAAATAAGTTCTATTACAGCAGATGTTTATCTGATGATGCTGTTGTCAGATTTAAGGAGATGATTCCATCATCTTTTGTCTCATTCCCTTGTAGCTACACAGAGGAGAGCAGTCATCTGAATCATGAGCAGGTAGATTGTCTTGTTGATGATGCTGCAGCTTCACTGCGTACAATTTTAGACTCTGTTGCTCCTCTGAAGAAGAAGCCAGTGAATCAGAGGAGGTTGGCTCCATGGTATAACTCAGATCCGTAGCCTTAAGCAGAGGACTCGAAAACTAGAAAGACAGTGGTTCCAACAAATGAGGTGAATCCTGTCTAGCATGGAAAGACAGTTTAATACTATATAAAAAGCACTTTGTGCTGCTAGAACCAGATTATTCATCATTAATTAAGGAAAATAAAAACAACCCCAGGTTTCTGTTCAGCTCTGTAGCCAGGCTGACTAAGAGTCATAGCTGTGTTGAGCCTAGTGTCCCTTTAAATCTCAGCAGCAACGACTTTATGAATTTCTTTACTAATAAAATCATAACCATTAGAGAAAAGATTTATCAGAATCTGTCAACAAAAGTCATAAACCGATCTGCAGATCCAACAGCCTTAGATCTGCTGGTTAGACCTATGTCTTACTTAAACTGCTTTTCCCCATAGATCAGACTGAGTTAACTTCAATAATTAACTCTGCTAAATCAGCTACTTGTCTCTTAGACTCAATCCCAACTAGACTCAAAGAAGTTCTTCCATTAATCAGCACGTCCATATTAAATCAAATCAACCAATCGCTGGTTACAGGCTACGTACCACAGGCTTTTAAGGTTGCTGTGGTCAAACCTTTATTGAAAAAAACTACTCTTGACCCTAGAGAACTTGCAAATTATAGGCCTATATCCAATCTGCCCTTTATTTCTAAAGTTCTTGAAAAAAACGTAGCTAAACAATTATGTGACCACTTGCGTAGAAATAACTGTATGAATATTTCCAGTCAGGATTCAGATCCATCACAGACAGAACCAGCTCTGATTAGAGTCACTAATGATCTTCTCACAGCTTCAGACAATGGTCTAGTTTCTGTACTTGTCCTGTTAGATCTTAGTTCAGCATTTGATACGATAGATCACAAGATTCTATTGCAGAGACTGGAACATAGTTGGATTAAAGGAAAAGCACTGGATGGTTTAAGTCTTATCTGTTGAACAGATTCCAATTTGTTCATGTTCATGATCAATCTTCCATCCGCACAGGAATTAGCTTTGTTGTTCCACAGGGTTCTGTGCTTGGTCCAATACTTTTCAGTCTTTACATGTCTCCCCTTGGTAATATTATTAGAAAACATTCTATAAATTTTCACTGCTATGCAGACGATACTCAGTTATATTTGTCCATGAAACCAGAGGAAACAAACCAATTAGTCAAACTTCAAACTTGTTTAAATGATATCAAATCCTGGATGTCCCATAACTTTCTCCAACTGAATTCAGATAAAACTGAGGTTATTATAATTGGTAAAAACCACAGAGACTCTTTATTGAATCAGATTGTTACTCTGGATGACATAACGTTAGCTTCAAGTTCTACTGTAGGAACCTTGGTGTCATCTTTGACCAAGATCTGTCCTTTACACCATATATTAAAGAAATCTCTAGAACCTCCTACTTCCACCTGAGGAATATTGCTAAAATTAGGAGCATCCTCTCACAGAGTGATGCTGAAAAAATTAATCCATGCATTTGTTACCTCTAGGCTTGACTACTGTAACTCGCTACTCATAGGTTGTCCCAATAACTCTTTGAAAATCCTCCAGTTAATTCAAAATGCTGCAGCCAGAGTCTGACTGGACTTAGGAAGAGAGATCACATTTCTCCAACATTAGCTTCTCTGTCCTGTCAAATCTAGGATAGAATTCAAAATCCTTCTCCTCACGTACAAAGCTCTTCATAATAAAGCTCCATCTTATCTTAAAGACCTCATGGCTCCTTATGCTCCAACAGAACGCTTCGTTCTCAGAGCGCTGGTCTGCTTGTGGTTCCTAGAGTTTCTAAATGTAGAACGGGAGGCAGAGCCTTTAGCTCCAAGCTCCTCTATGTGGAACCAGCTTCCAGTCCAGGTTCGAGAAGCAGACACCCTCGCTAGTTTTAAAACTAGGCTTAAAACCTTTCTTTTTGACAAAGCGTATAGTTAGAGATGGTTCTGGTTTCTCTGATCCATCTCTTAGTTAAGCTGCTATAGACTTAGATGCTGGGGGACGTCCTTCATTCACTGAGCTCTTTCTCTCTTCTATCCGCCAACATGCCTCCATTTCCACATGTGACTAACTTTGTCCCTTTTCTCTCCTAGTTGTGTTTCTCCCCTTCTGTCTCTCTCTATTCTCATCTCCAGGTATCATCAGACTCAGAGTCGTGTGTCTCCAGTGTTCAGTTGCTGGTCCAACCATCCTGCCTGTGTTCTGTTGCTGCTTGTTTTGTTGTTGTTCTTTTCTCTCTCCTCTATCCCCTCACCCCAACCGGTCAAGGCAGATGTTCTCCCACACTGATCCTGGGTCTGCTGGAGGTTTCTTCCTCTATAGAGTTTTTCCACTGTTGCTATTAAAATGTACAATTTATCGATTGGCTCCAATTAAAAGCTGCTCTATGTGGGATTTGTTGGGTCTAGTTGTGTCAGGTCTTAAAACCTTACTTGTAAAGTGCCTTGAGATAACTGATGTTGTGAATTGGCGCTATATAAATAAATTGAATTGAATTGAGTCTGGGATTAGAGAAAATTATTGTTTAAGACGCTGTATAAGTACAAAGGGCTGACTTGCTCGGGCTCTGCATGGTTTGGAACGAGCGCCTCCTCAACACGGATTGGAAATGGCAGATTATTTTGTTTAAGGTTGAGAAATTAGCACAGGAGTTTTGCAGAGGCAGCATCCGTTTGTGCGCTCACAGTGGGTTTTGGCTCCAGAAATTTTAATGTGCGATCAATTAGAGACGAATAATTGTACTGGTACGCTGTGAGTTTGTTTGTTTTTTGGTAACGTGGGGAAATTACATCAGCCTGGGCCAGATCAACCCAGGTGTAGTTTTCACCATGGAGAGTGAGGCCTGAGAGTTTAGATAAATCCCGGTGAAAAGCTTTTCTGTAGATAAATGAGTCTAGACTGAAATGTGTTGAATATTTATGTATGCGGTGTAATTGATGGAAGCTTTGTATATGCGTGTGCTGTGGTTTATATGATGCAATGATTTGTGTTTAGAAGTTGTTGTGATTGTGTGTTTTTCTGCACAGAGGGTTCTGTGCTGTGGTTTATATGCTGAGGTCTGAGCTGAGACTGTGGGGTTGATAATTTCACAGGAGAAGAGTCTGTCTCTTCTGTCTCTCTGTCTTCTGGCAATTGTGAGTGTGTGTAAGGATAAAAATAGACCGAAGGGCATGTGTGGATGCAGTTAAAAGGAGAAGTGAATTGTTTTGGGTTTGCGTTTTCTTGCTTTTATCGTGGAGACGTGGACAAAGGACTCCGCTCAGTCGGGAGAACTGCAGTGGGAGGTGTTCGTTTTGATTTGGATCATAATAGACTTATGTTGAGAGCGTTGTCTTGCGGTGATCGTAGCTGTTTGTGAGACTTCTTCATTGTTCAGTGAAAGTTGAGACCGCGCCCCTTGTTGGAGAGGGGGGATCTATGACAATAAGGTTCGTGATTGGCTGTGAGTTCGAGACTGCGCTTCACCTGGTAGTCAAGGGTACTACACAAGAAGACAGCCCCCTCCCCGGAGGTTCACAAACTGAGGCTGCAGGTGACCTTGGAGGAGAACTCAGAGCTCCGCTGTGACTCTTATCTGTGTGTATGATAGTAGGGACAACAATTTTCACGTGATTGAAACAGAGAATCTCTTAAATTTGTCACAAAAACCGCTGAGGTATTTAAATTTAGATAGTTTTGAGGCTGAGTGGTTTCCAAATTAAATACTCCACAGTCATTTGAATTTAGATAATATACCGTAGATTTGTGTGCACTACAGACACATCAATTCAGTAGCAGACAAAAGAGACATATCCACGTAGATACATCACACATAATGGAATCCGCAAACAAGAACATGTCTCCCATCGAGGTGGTAGGAAAAAAGAATCTGCTTTTGAGAATCAGCTCGGCCATTGTCTGGCTTCTGAAAGACGAAATTCTGAGATACTCAAAGAAATGGGATGAACGCAAAGGTAAATCAACTTCACGTTGGCCATTGGAGGGAACGTTTGACCTGAGACAGTGTGTTGAGATGGAAGTTTTAATAAAAAATTACCGAATTAAAGACAAATCTACAAAGCGTGAACATAAGCGTGAGAGAGAGTAATATGGAGGACCTTTCATCAAAATAATTTTGACAGTTCTAGGTGAGAGGTCAAGGCTTCTGATTGGTCGATCCATATCTAAGACCCGCCCTAAGCCCGCCCCTAATATGATATGATATTTATGAAATTATTATGAAATTATTCAAAATTTAAAAAAAATAATAAAAAATAATCAGAAAAGGGGGGTTCATTTATTGTGTAATAGGAGTTTTTATTATGATGATGTTAGAATGGTGTTTCAGAGGCTTATTGGTGGTTTTATTTACTTCAGGGTCTATGGTGCAGCAGCACCTACACCATCAAGGGTCTGCAGACAGGGAGTGTGTGTGTGTGTGTGTGTGTGTGTGCTTCGTAACAGAGGGGGTGGTTGGTGTGGGGGACTGTTGGTAACAAGTTTCTAGACAGCAAACAGAGACTGATGTTGAAAAAAAAGAAAAGAAAGTTCTTTAGTGAAGAATATGTTCAGAGGTAAAAAAAATAAAATAATGGTGACTTACTAGTTTTGTAAAATGGTAACAGTTTTTCTACTTTAAAAATAAAAAATAAAAAAATAAACCAAAAACTCACATACAGCAAAACATTAGGTTTGTGTCCTATGGTTCTCAAGAGAAACAAAACAGGCCTTAAAACAAACTTGAAGTTAAATTAAACTGAGACATAGTGTGAAACTAAGAGTGAACCTTTTGCAAAGTAAGAATCGGTCATTTTTCTGAGGAGCGTCTCCTAAAGCGTCCGTCTCCTGTAGCGTCTCTGTGCAAACTGAGGCTGTGGACTTGCGTTCCGGATGGGGCGGAGTCTCTAGGGGGTCGGATGACAAGGGGCTGTGTCTAACTACGCGGGGTAGGGAGGATCGCCTGTATGTCTGTCTGCGACTGATAGCGGGTTGAGAAAACCGTCTTTCAGAAAAAAAAAAAGTTGAATCATATCTCTAAGTCAACCTTGGCTGTCCCTGCCCCTCCTTTTCACAACCACCACAATGGCCTATAAATAAGCTTAATTCTACACATTAGAAGTTTGTAGTTGTGCTAGTTGGTTCATGGTATTTTTTCAAAAAACCCTATAAAGAAACATGACTACTCCTGCTAAAGTAAACGGTGTCATCTCTAGCATACCGGTGGGTCTTACTGAGGAGTCGGCGTTATGGAATGCGCCCAGGAAATCAACATTTCATCTGTGTCGGGTGCAGAAGCCGACGGACGCGTCTCTGCGTGAAAAACTGAAGCTGGAGTCTGGGAGTTTCGGCTACGTGTTTCAGTATAGCACGGGAGAACTGTTGTTATACCAGTTAAAAGAAGGAGAGATTTTTAATCCGGAGACCGTAACAGCGCCAGTGATGGTAACTGACTGGGGTGTCCTGAGACATATAATCATGAGCTATCTCAAACACAGCTCTGGTGAAGACCCTGCTGACCAAAGCAGCCCTGCTGTGAAGTTGGAAGACTCGCAGCCACCGACAGCGAGTGCCGGACCCCGGGTGATCAAGGCCGTGTGGGAGACTCAGTCCTCAACTAGCGGCAAATGGTATTACAAGATTATAGCTGAGTTTAGAGAATCAGGGGAGAACACCATGACGTTACATCGATTCAACAGCGAGTGTGGTGTTTTTCGGTCTGTGCTCAGCATGTCTCTCTCTAGCTGGAGAAAGATTTTTGACAAGTGGGGCTCTGAAATAGCTCAACTGTTTCGTGGAAGCCAGGATTGGAAGGAGATCGTCGTATCGAGAAAAGCCCTGTTTGTTTGACAGCTGTCAACCCCCAATCACAACCCAGACCCGCCCCCTGCATCCGGAATAAATAGAGGCAGGGCTGTTTCAACAGGCCAGCCTATCTACACATCGACTCCTGCCGCTAAGAAGATGCATCACTTCACTCAGTCGCTGTCGCCCTCATCTTCTCTTGGATCAAGCCTGGACGCTGAAGTGGACCCTGCCTCCGGCTATGAGACCGACGAATCCGATGTCCAGTCAGCCGCTGGAAGTCAGTCGTTTGTGGAGGCTTGGACGCCGACTGTTTCTGCCTCTGAAACCGTTGAACTACAGGCCGTCGAGGCTGGTGATGAACTGGACGGAGCGCGGTTCCTTCTATTTCTGGACACTCTGAAAACCTTTCTGACTCGTGTATTATACATACAAATAAACGAGTATCAGGAATATATTTGTAACGGATGTCAAACCAGCCACCCCAGTCAACGGCAGCACACGTGTCTTTGGGGGGTGCCTGAATTTTTTCTGGACACCCATTACGAGGCGCTGAAGAAACGGGTCTTGACAAGCAGATTCGTCCAGGCGGCCTTAAAGTTGTTGGAAAAATACAACATCAAAGTCTCAGCGAGCAAAGTGGAGAACGTCAGCGAAGGCATTCTACAGGATCTACGAGAATCAGAGAAGATATTAAATGACATTGAAGACATCCATGCAGAGTTAGTGTGGAATGATGTTGATTCGAAGAAGAAGATTGAGAATCTTCGAGAGGCTGTGGCGTTTTGGGAGGGGGATTCTGATTAAGAAAAAACAGCAAATGTCATGTATTACAATGCTTTTCCACATAACTATGTTCATGCATCCTGTTATTTTAAATAAAAGCATTTGAGTAAATCCTATCTTTCTCAACATTCATTGTTTTTAAATAAATCGTCTACACGCCTACATAGAGCTGGTTTGAGACGGTGAGTGGTCAGAGACGCATTTTGCAGCCCTTCTGTGAACAATGCCTCCGAAAATTGAGAGTTTGATGAAGAAAATCTATTATAATCCAGCGCATCCAGGCAGCTATAGGCCACTCCTCAGCTCTGACGAGGGGGAACGCTCTTTATCCGCTTTCACGCATTAACGTAAAAACTTTTACGATACCTGCAAACTCCAGAATATGCACTCAGGAGAATCTTTTTCTAGGAAATCAGCCAAAATATATAATCCTAGCCATGGTACATCATGAAGCTTTTACGGGGGTGGGTAATCTAAACCCTTTCAACTTTATACACGCTGATTTTGGAATTTTTGTAATTTCCTATTACGGCCTAATTACAACCACGGGGCGTCATTTGAAAGATGCTCCTTTGAGCTTCAACAGAAGAGAGTTTGAACAAGGCTATACTCTTTTTGCATTCAATCTAGCACCTGATGAAGAAGGTTCAACTCTGTCCCCCATAAAGACAGGTTCGCTGAGGCTGGAGATGAGATTCAGACGTCCTCTACAACAAACTACAACGCTCATAGTCTACGCGTGTTACGATTCCATTCTGGAAATTGATTCTAAAAGAAACGTTCTCGTGGATTACTATTGAGCATGAACGGGGTCCAGCTGGAGCAGATTTTGAGGCCTTTACTGGGCGATGCGTTTCAGGGAGTCTACGCCTCAGATGAGCTGATCCTGCACACTTTTAAGAGACCTGTTTATTTTATAGTCAATACCCATCCTCGCCACCTCCCCGGGGAACACTGGCTCGCCCTCAGTCTGGAAGAGAACGGCGTTGCTACATTCTACGATTCTTTTGGTTTTGATCCTGACTTTCCATACTACCCACAGACGATCCTGGAATTTCTACGGAAATACTCGAGAGTCATTTACTATCATGACAGGCAGCTTCAGCTCCCCCTGTCGGTCGTGTGTGGTTAACACTGCATATATTACCTGACACATAGAGCTGCTGGTTTATCCTATGCTGAGGTGTTAAAGTTGTACGATTCTAACGTTTCTAAAAATGATTCTGTGGTATCTGATTTTGTTAAACGTCATCAAAAATGCGTGACTCGCTGTTCAAGGGATCCTAGAAGACACGGTGTGTGTTCATTAAAAATATTTGCAGAGTGTCATAATATCAAACTGAGTAAATGTTGAGTGTGTGTCTCATTGAAATGTTTTAAAAATACTCTGTAAGAATACTCTGAGACTTTTTTCTTTTGATTCATTAAAATAAAAGTCTTTTTATTTCAGAAAAAAAGTGATACACGTTTATTATTTATGACAAATTACGTTTTCGGCTCTAGGGGAAAACCCAGTCGGATGAACTGAGACGCTTAGTTTTTTTCCGCTTTCTCTGCGTTAAACGTTCCTCATCTTTATCCTTGTTTTCAGGGGTTTTCATGTCATACGTATGCATCTGACTACGAGCTTGTTTATTAGGAATGCAGGATAAAGGTATATTTAATCGTAATAGAGTCTGTAGAAATACATCCCACCCTTTTGGTTGTAGCTCTTTAGAGGCCTTAGGCGTAACATTTAGTCGCTTTATCAAGTCCATAATATGGGATCCTCGAACTACAGACCCGTTAAAAATAAATTCACCGTTTATGTTCCAGCCTCCAGGACCCCCGGACTCTGCAATTTTATGTAAAATGTAGCCGGCGTTCTTTTGGAAACGAGGGGGGACGTTGGATGTGACCTCCTGCATAATTTGGTCTGACGATCGTTCAGGGACCGGTTCAGGCGAGGGTGTAGGTTCCTCTTTAGGCAGGCTGAGTGTAATTTCACGAGATTCTCCCTTTTTCTGCTTTTCCAGGGTAAGATACCGATGTAATAAAATGGTGTATCTTTTCATTTTCTCATCGGGCGTAAGATCCTTCTGTTCTAAAACACCTCGCATTTGAGAGTCCAAGTCCATCACAGCTCGGTCTCGGATATCACCGTCTGCATGGGGGGTGGCTCCGGGCAAACGGTTTAGCTGGTCCTGAGATAGGAGATACATTTTTCGGGCCATCATCTATTAATCAGACCCCCCACAAGCTGGCCAAGGATCGGCAGTGCGGCTGTGAGAAGCGGTAGCAGGAAGCCCCCCTTTTGAATAAGTCTCTTCTTCTTGCTTAAAGCTGTCCTTTTATCAGCCAGGGCTCTGAGGTTTTTCTTCTGTCGTTTTAACTTGTTATACTGAGCCGGTGTTAAATGAATATTCCCTTTGAGAAGATTAACGGCCAGTTCACACACTGTTTTGACCAAGTCTGTGGAACACGCAGACAGAAGCGCTCGACGCTGATGAGGTTTGCTGGACACTAATACTCTTAAGAGCGGCATATTCTTTTTAATCTGTCTGACATGGTGTGTCTCTCTAGCTCCGCGCAGGAAGATAGACGCAGGTTCTTTCGTCCGGTAACAGATTCGTTCTTAGTCTCAGACGTTCTGGGCACTCGGGCGTCAGGTCAACCAATAAGTAGCCGTGTGGTTTCCTCGTTGCATCATCATAACTGTCCATGAAATAGGCTTTCTGTCTAGGAAATATCTGCTGAGCTAATATGGACGTTTGTAACTTGTCACGTGGATTTTTAAATAAGATGAGATGCGTGCTGTTCAAATTCAAAGTTCGGCTATTGTAGTAGAAAATAGGGGATACATAGTTCATATGTAATATGTTTAGTATTAATGTAGTATTATTTGTTATTGATGTAAGTGTGTCCACATAGGAGGAGTAGGAATAGGCTCTCATGAAGCACAGGCAAAACAGTCAGGCTGTGAGGTGATGGAGTTTCTGTGTCCAGGATGTGAACCTCTTATTTTGGCGATAACATCCCACATCTGGAAAAGTTCTTGGCGAGTGTGGCTGCTCCGGGAACACGCTAGGTCGAAGTGACCTGTTGATAACTTTCCCGTAAACAGAGTCATTAGTCTAAAATATCAAGATACAGAGACCAAATTTGGGCAATGGTCTTTTTTCCACTGACGCAAGTTGAGGGTTTAAAAACCAACACCCCAACTAGGAAACCAGGAGAGTTTCGTCCCCTGCCTAGGAGATAACTTGTTCTCTGTGGTCAGGCCCGGAGCTTTACCCCTGCAGGGAGGAAACAGGTGACTTCGTATATCTGCCTTTCATATATTTTACACCACTTATGAGAAATAAATCATTTGTATTATTCTGAATCTCAGTGTTGTGTTTGACTGAATCCTCTCGGTGAGGAATATCTGTAAACAACTACAGATTCTTGGCGTCAGAAGGCAAAAGGGAGCCAAATTCTGCGGCTGGTTTCTGGACACAGACGACGTCACGTGTGGCCACAGGTAAAAAGCTGCGTTTTGCTTTTCTTTAACGTTCTCTGTGTCTGGGATCAGTTGGAGAATTTTGGTAAGATTGTTTAACAAAGTCACAACGTGACCTAAACAGTTAAATTCTAATTTGGCTACCTTAAGAAAAGAATTTGGTGTGAGGGAAACCCCACCGTGGTGGTAAAGGCTTTTATACGGAGTCACTTCTGCTTCTGCTGCTTAAATAACTGTTGCTGCATGTGTTGTGTTTTGTTTGTTCCATTGACGTGTCTATAAGGAGAAAAATGATACAACCTATTGACCACTAAAATGTTGTTCAGACATTGAGAATTCTAAATTATGGGCGTTTGAGTCTGGAATTAGTGAACGGAAATTATTATGTGAAGGTTGTGTAAGTCCAGATGACTGTTTGCGTGGGCTCTGCATGGTGAATTAAGCCCGGTTACTCAACGAAAACTGAAAACACTTCAAATGTATCTTTTTGTTTTGTGAGTTGAGGTCAAAGAGCACAGAGGTTTTGCAGAGGCAACAGTGCAGTGGGCGCTCGCAGTGGGTTTCGACGCCAGAAGTGTTGTTGTTGTGCTCACCTAATTAGGAACGAATATTTAATCTAGGAATAGATTAGACTGTTTTTCGCTGCGAGTTATAACTTGGGAAAGTTACATTAGCCTGGGCCAGATCAACCCAGGTGTAAATTTCACCACGGCAGAGGTACCTGAGTTTATAAGAAAAACCCGGTGAAAAGCGCTTTTCTGTGAGAAAGGAGTCTAGACTGAAACGTGTTTAAGGTATATGCATATGAATTAATGAAGCTTCATATATATGTGTATGTGTTTATGCATCGATGCGCTGTGTTTATGTGTATCAGCTATGTGGTGATTTGTGTGTTTATTGCTGATAAAAGCTGTTGAATCTTTGTGAATCTGCTTTGTTTGGTTGCGCTGTATTACAGTCAGAGCTGGGGCTGAAGGGTTAATGTTAAGCAGCGGCTCGGTCTCTGCTCAGTCAGACTGCGTGTGTGTGGAGATAAAAATAGACCTAAGTGCCTTTCAAAGTAAAAGCAGACTGGAGTTTTCACTGTGTTCTTCTCATGGTCCGGTAAAGGCTGGGCTGCGGAGTATGAACGCGCGGTCTGTGATTGGCTCTGAGTCTGTGGGTGAGACAGCGCATCTACTGGTGGTCAGGGCTATTACACATAAGCCCAGCCAGCCTCCTCCCTTTCTGTTCAAAGTGTGTGTGAAAGAGAAGAGAAGCTCTAGGTTCACATGGTGACAAAGCAGCTGAGACATTTAGCTCTAAAGAGTTTTTGAGGCTGCTTAGAGCTCAAATTACATACTCCACTGTTGTTTGAATCTGGACAATAAGGTTTGAAGTTTTTTGTAACAGAAAACACTTAGTCATTAAGTTACGTCACAGACATAAAACATACAGTCACATCACGTAGAGTCATGGAGTCTGACAATAAGAACACGTCTCCTGTCGAGGTGAACAAGAATCCGCTGTTGACGGAAGAAATTTGTAGATATTAAAATAAATTAAATACGCGAACGCAGAAGGCTACGTCACCCTGACCATTGGGGGGGGAGCGTTCAACCACAGGCAGTGTGTTGAAATGGAAGTTTTAATAAAATCTGCAAAACGTGTACATGAGCGTGAGACTGCAGTGGTGCAACTATTTACAGAGCATGTCCAGCCGTTAGGAGCGTGTGGAAAGGCAGTTAGAGACGAGGAAAATAAAGAAACCCCCTCCCTATGCTGCACAACTTCCTGTGAGAGAAAAGAACCTTTTAGGTCAGAGGAGGTGGATGAACTATTAGAGTCACCCAAAGTTTATTTGAAGGTAGTGAACATTTCAGATAGAGATCTCTGCTGTAAAAGTGGTCTGCATGATGGTGTAGTGAGAGTTTGCCAGGAGGTAGAAAAAGAGCATGGACGAGAGGGTGGTGACACGAATAAGCAGGTTGAGAGAGAGACTGACGCAGCTGAAGACGATGAGAGATCTCCCACAGCTACCGGGAGGAAAGCAGCTACTGCTGCTGTTGACCTCCGCAGCGAGGAGTTGAAGAAACTGGAAAAAGTGGATGGAGATATGAACCATAATCCCGCTGGGAAACCAGTGACATCATCCAGAGTGAAGGAGGCATGTGAGGATATTCAGCCTGGCAGCCTGGTTGCAGTGATCATCAGTGGTTTGCCACCATCTCAGAGCAAACTAAGAGAAGCTGGGAGACTGTGTAACGTGTCATGTGATCATTTCACTGGTCAAGTGGTGGATGTTGTAACAAAGTTGTTTGCTAATACTGTCCATCAGAAGCAGACAGATAAGGACCCAGCAACCGAACTGAAACACCAGCCGTCGAAGGAAGGGAAGAAGAAGACAGACAGTGGTGACCCCTGCTGAACCAGCCCGAGCACCTCAGACATCAGCTACAACACCCATCATGGCCGAGCCCCAGGTGAAATACATCCAGCCAGGATGGTGGACAGGACCTCCAAGGATGAGAGGAGGGTTTCCTACCGACCGGGGCAGAGGAGCCGGACGAGGAAGTGCAGGAGCTGGAAGATGTTTCAGCTGTGGAAGACTTGGACATGTAAGAGATCAGTGTCCCACATGGATTAGTGGAAAACTCCACGTAAATGAACCAAGGAGACGAAGGCAGAATCCCTGAGACGCTGGGATCTGAGGATATTGGCTGTCATCAACATCAGCCTGTGGCCAGCAGTCGTTGCTGGAAGGAGGACTGTGCCGTCCATGGAAAAAAGAAAAAAAAAAAAGAAGGACAAACACTGGCACGGACGAGGAAAAAAAGAAAAAAGAATCACTGTGAAGCAACTGCATGTTGTCAATGACTGAGGAGAAGTGCAGAAAGACATTCATGAACTTTGCACTTTGCTGACACAGCATCACAGTCTGCATGTTCGTCCCACTGCACACCCCATTATTTAAAGACAGATTCTGAAGATCAGCATTAAAAAAATTTATCTTATCAGCAGACCACAAGTTGAGACAGTTAGGCCCCATGACTTGAAAGAAAAAAAAAGAATGATAATTAAAAAAAAAAAAGAGAAAAAGAAAAGAGAGAAATAAAAAGCCACGATTAAAATGAGACCAAGAGTTAATTTAGAGTAAATGTATTTTCTGAAAACACCACTTAGTCTACTAATAAGTGTAGGTAAGTATAGATGCATGTACGAGGGTAAAAGCTTAGAGTCCCCTTAGAATTCAAGCTGAGGTTCCAGATCCACATGCTCTGGTGTCGGATGTTCTACCTGATGCTCAGTGGTTCAGTGGTTGATCTGTGTTCTGAGTTTTCAGTGTGATACTGAGTGAAGACAGTTGACACCTCTTTGAATTCATATGTTGATGAGTGTTCACCAAGTCTGGAAACGTGTCATGTGGTTCCATCACTATGTCGTCACTGTTGAAAGACTGAAAGAGGCCATAAACCATCTCTGAATAAGCTTCAGTACTGAAAAGACCAAGTGGAGTATTTGGGGAGGTTGATCACACAGGGAACACGCGCTGGGTCTGTCTCAATTGGAAGCTGTGTCTAAGGACCCAATCCAACCACAGTCTGGGAAATGCTGACTTTCTTAGGAATGACAGGCTGCAGAGTAGATTGGATAGATGGGTATTGAACAATTGTGCAACCCCTGAGACAGATGATAAAAACTGAAGGAACTGGGAAGATATGGGGAGGAAACTTGTGTGGACCCCAGATGGTCATGTGTCATTTGAAACCATTAATGTGTTGCAGCAGGATCCTGCTTTGGTTCTATGAGAACACGTCACTAGTGTTTCTTGTTAGACAGACAGCATGAACAGGCCTAAAGGAGGAGTGTGACAATGTGTGTGTAGCTCATAGCATGTTACTCTATGGTTCCACTGCTGGTTGAAGTTAATTTCCCAGCCTGTTACCTTTAACCTGTGAACAGGCCTCTGCAGTGAGGAGGGATTGGTTCCCGATAAGAGCAGTGAATTTAATTGTATTTAAGTGAGTAGCAGAGTTGTGTTAACGATAACAGTATTACATAGAATGATTGAAAAACATTGTGATTGTGTCATTATATGTGTGTGTGTGTGCAGGTTTAACATGCATGAAGTTTCGCTTGAGTGACTAATGTAACTAATTGATCAGAGATCTCATGAAAATCATGAAAAGTAATTGACCCTCAAGTGTTTTGTGCAGGAGAAATCATGGAACCAGCGTCTACCATCATGGAGGAGGGGGCCCCCTAAGAAACACTGCTGATTCCTTCAGCAGGACGAGTAGTTAAACTGCAGTTCATTCTGAGCAGGAGGTCTCCCTCTTAGCTCACGTACACGATAAAACCTGAGGTCATGACATAAAGAACCGACTGACTGACTGAAACAAGGTTTCACAGACTGACTATGAGAAATGTCTGATGTTTTTCGTTGATGTTGTTGTTATATACTGCAACTGATCGAATGTGTTGTCTTTTAAACCTGGATCACACCCTAACAACTTCACTTCACTCTCTCTAGGCACCGCAGCAGGGGACCCCAGTACACAAACCATCTCTCTAATATTCCTAACACATGGCTAACATACACAGGAGTATTTCCTCCCGTGTTGTCTCCTTACAGGACAAAGAAGCACATGACGTGAAGCCAGGGGATCTGGTGTACGTCAGAGTGTTCAGAAGAAAGTGGGACCACCCTCGGCGAGAGGGTCCTTACGAGGTGGTCAAAGCTACAACGCGAGCAGTTCAGGTTGAAGGCTCGCCCACGTGGTATCATTTAAACCACTGTGTTAAAGTACCAGAGGGGGAACCCGAGTTGATAGTTGCTAAGAAGGAAGAACATGAGGTTCTGGGAGAGTGTACAAGGGACAATGAAAAGAATGTCACTCCCAGTGATGGTGTTGGTGCTGTGGGTCTTCCAGTTGACTATCCACGCACTAGGGCCGCTCAGCGCCGAAGGGCCCAGCAGGAGTGAGGATGTGGTAGTCAGGAGAAGGAGGGCCGTTGGGGTAGATTGGCCAGGGGTCCAGAGATGGACATCGAATGATCCCCAATGGAGTTATCCAATAGAGAACACCTGGTTCGCTCGGTTGCCATAAGTAGAGTGGGAAGATGCCATGAACACGTTCAGTGTTCATGTGTCGTCTGAACAGTCAGATAAGCAGCGTGTATGTGGAGTTGAGTGGTTAGGATGGCGTCCAACACGACCCCCTTACACGTGGGGAAAAGATCAGTGCTCCATTAGAATGACAGAAGGTGAGTTTAACTTCGACAAGGTGTGGATCGTAAGAGTTGGTTCCAAGCCTCCAATGGGGAGCTTAGAACAGCAATATAAGGTTGAATGGAGTATGGTAATGAAAAAGAACGCTGAGAAGCGAGAGGGGAGTGTTATTCTGCAGCCTCCCGCCAGAGGCTCCATTGCACAGGATAAAACAGAGCAAGGTCAGAGTTATGGGTCATCCAAAGAGGTTCCTAATGCTGTAGGGAACAGTTCGGCCCCCGAAGTGGCAGAAATGAGAATTGAGGTTCCTGCTAAAAATCCTAATCCTGCTAAAAATACTTCGGCCCCCCAAGTGGCAGAGGTAAAAATTGAGGTTCCTGCTAAAAACAGTAACATGGTAACCGCGAAGCCAAACAGGGAGTTATTATCAGACTGGATGGGTCAAACATTTACTGGATGGGCCGATGGTTTCGTCACAGGAATCAAGGGTGTACTGTGTTTGACTGAATTCTTTCAGTGGGAAATCTCTGTAACAACTACACTATACTTGCCCTTATGAAAAATATTTTGAGTCAGGAACATAACAGACATATTTTTGTGGTGTCTGTACTGTGTGAAGATCTTTACAACCTCGGGACTTTCCAGGGCTTCGAGTAGGACGTCGTCTAGAACGATGAGGTGCTTCTGGCCTCTGGGAAACAAGCTTTCATCATCAAAAGAATTGGGTAGACCCTCCACGAATCTGATTTGTTTATTAGTCTTTTGCATTTCATCATACATGGGCTGGAATGAGCTATAAATCCATACAATATTATCAGGCACACAATCCATGACACTTTTACAATTTTCCAAGACATTTTTTACAAAATAAGTTTTCCCGATCCGCTGGGACCCACAACAAGACATGAAAATGGCACGTTTAGACCCGGGTTAAAATCAATCTCCTCCATTTTCAATAACCAAACGGTAAACTTTTACCACCAGGTAGCAGACGCCTCTTGTCAAACACCACACGGAACCTTTTCACACTAGAGACGTTTTTTAGAACAAACCCCTTTTTGTTGCGTGTTATGTTATGCTGAGGAGCCCTCAGAACGCGTTCTTCCGCCTGCGGATTTTCAATATAATTCTCAACTAAATCACGGATTGAATCAAAGTTGACGGTCTTACACGCTTCATAAGTCTGTGTGATACCCTTTACTTTGAGCTCCACTCTGCCCCCTCGTGTCTGATAGGCGTAACTTTTAGGACCTGCTGAGACAAACTCCAAGATTGTGTCTGAATTCAACTCGTCCGTCAGATCGCCTAAATAATGACCGAGCTCCAGTTCACTTTCACCAGGCCTGGTTACATAGATAAGGCTGGCTGTATCGAAATACAAAACTCTCTCTTGAAGCTTGTCCATGTAATCATACAGTTTCAAACGACCATACCCCGTTGTGAAAGCAGCCACAAACACATTATCCGACGGATTTGGACGAGCCTTACAACCATCTTTATTCGCAGACTGAATCAGGGCCACATCATCGTTGAGAAAGTTGAAATATTTCACATCACTCTTTCCTGAAAACATGATTTCAAAGAAAGCCTCGGGTTGGTAAACTAGTTCAGTTTTTGTCACATCACTTTTCTGTGCAAATTTACCCCAAAAGGAATTTAAGCACAGTTTGGCCACCTGTCTTTTGGCAGGATTCAACTGGATGCTGGCAGCATCTAGAGAGATGCCTTCTTTCTGCTTGTAATCTTGGATGTATCTCTGTCTACCTGCCTCATCAGTGACATCTGCTGGATAGCCGGAGGCCTCCTGTTTACCTTTTAAGAAAGTGTGAATATAGTCCTTAAAAAGTTCAGTACTCTTGCGTTTAAAATGCCATACCTCTGTGATTTCAACGAGCTTGTAACCCTTCTCTAAAGCTTTTGCAAACTCTGGGGTGATCCACACGCCCTCCAAAGCACGTTCCTCATCTGTATGCTGACACGGCCCCGTCTGAAAATTGATTTCAGCGCACGTACGACACAGAGTGAAGATGAGTTTTCCTCTAGTGTTCCTATGGGGCAATACTGGGAAATACAGGCCTCTAGGTGGATACTCCTTAGCTTTGACAAGTCCAAAATAAGTATCTAACGAGCTGAAATCCCTGAATATAATTTCAGGATGACCTATTGGATAAGGGCATGTGCAATTTACGTAGGGATACAAGGATGTCACGTCTACATAGCTGATAGTCTCATTCTCTTTAGCCGTGTATCTCAGAACCGAGGGACTGGTCCATCCTCCGTAAAGAGCGTCGTGAGGGACCAACGGTTCGGGTGCATTGTAGCGCTTCAAAAACGCTTTCACCCCATCATGAGAACGTTTCATATTCATCCAAGTGTGCTCCCACATCACAATTACCCTCATTTTATGGACATCTTGGAGTTTCTGCAGTTTCCCCTGACTCTCTGCATGCATTTGTTCAAAGGTTTTCCCCGTCAAAGGATGAGTTCTGTCACCTGCGAAGCACTCTGGACATCCATGATAGAAACAGCCCTCAAACTCGTACACTGTACGCACACCGTCTCGCTCACAATAACCATCCACAGTCCACGGCCCGATACGCTTTTCACCTTTATTCAGGGCATGTTGAATGAAGATGTTTTCGCTTGACATGACAAACTCAAGCCACTGTATACCCGCGTCCGAAAATCTTTTACACTGTCTGTAATTATAAGGACACGGTATCGCGAGAGTGTCTCTCTTAATGAACCATGTTCTGAACACAAACATGCATGCGGACGCTATGGTTGAGCGCTTGAAGGGGTCCAGCAACGTCTCAGCAACAAACATATCTCTGAAAATCATGCACGCCCGCTTAAGAATCTCAGCATCGTTATCACAGTAACGAATAGCTTCCCTTTTAAAGTCAAACGTACCGTGCCGCACGGTTTCATACCAGCTCATGAACTCGTCTCGTTTCTTCAAAGTCATTTGATTAACACCGTAATCCTCAGGCAGAGGAAAGGACCCCACGTACTCTAACTTATCCTTAGCTGAACCTATGTGGAAAAAAACCCTTCACTTTTTCCTGAAAGCCTAAGGCTTTTGGTAACACTCCGAGCGGAAAGGGCAAAAAAGCACATGAATCAATGAACCGATGACTGTAGTTAGGCTCAGTGATCAAAATGGCTTTTGAACCTTGCAAAATCATTTTCGGTTTAATACCTAGAGTGACCAATACCAATGTGGCCGTCAAAGCCCCGGGCATTATGAGCCAGAAACACAGCATCCCTAAATTTTCGTCTTCGAAAGTACAACAGGAATCGCTTTGCACAGTCAACCCCCCAGCACGACCACATGCCACCTGCACCGAGAGAAGCGCTGACATAAAACGGCACATGAACACCATTCTGATCGGGATATGTCTCAAAATCGTAGAATACAAATTTCTTATCAGGAATCAGATCAACTCTTTCAGGGGTGGGCAGCTCCTGAATGTAGCACTGATGCTCTACAGAGACATCATGGATTTCAGCGCCGCAAACGAAACACGTCACCTCTTGACATTTATGAGCTTTTGATTCTTTGGACATGGCAACATAATACATGCGGTCGCATTTTAAACACTTTTTATGAATTTGACAATGACTCGCAAACGTCTCTGCTACAGGATGCCATATCATTTGTTTATGCTTATCCATGCAATAGTTAGATTTACAAAATCTGTTGCAATCTCTACACACGCGACCCCCCTCCCGGCCGATCTCTGTCTTGCCACTGTTACAAACTGACCAAAACAAAACTAAGGATCCACACGCAGTCACCACTGAGACCAGTTGCTTGGTTTCAAACTTTTATTTCGGGCTAACATAAGGTCACAGCAAAGCTGGGTGGGCAACGAAAGCAAACAAAAGACTGCACGGCCAGAGACAAATAAACTAACGACTTGAAATACAAACTCAAAACGCTGCCTAAGCAGGAGCTAAACCAATTAGCTGACAGTTAATCGACAAAACCGTAGGTACGTCAAACCTAAGAACCAGAGGTCGGGGATGAGGGAGTCGAGTCAGGAAACCAGGAAACCAGGAGACACGAGAAGACACACTAGCACCAGTCCCACAGAAAAGGTCAGTATATATGGGAAGGTCTAAGCAGGGGAAATCCTCAACAGCTGGTGGCACACATGATCTGGTGTCAAAACCTGACCTGACACCAACGGTGCTTACTCCACTCTGCCCCCTTGCGGAGGGGAGGTCGAAACACAACAGAGCCCCCTCCCCACGGGCGCCTCCTGGCGACCTACAACGGTTCAGTAGGGTTGTCTCGATGAAAATCCCTGATCAGAGCTGGGTCCAGAATGAGGCGGCCAGGCACCCAGCTCCTGTGTTCGGGACCGTACCCCTCCCAATCGACTAGGTATTGACGACCTCGACCTCTTCTACGGGATCGAAGGATAGAGCTGACCGTGTAAGCCAGGGCCCCATCAATGACGCGGGCAGGTGGTGGAGGACCAGACGGAGGAGAGAGAGAAGAGATTACAACAGGTTTCACCCGGGAAACATGGAACACAGGATGAACTTTCATATGACTAGGTAAATCAAGCTTTACAGCTACAGGATTGACGATCTTCGTAACAGTAAAAGGCCCTACAAAGCAGGGGGAAAGCTTCTTGCTACCACCCTTAAGGTGCAGGTCCTTTGCCGAAAGCCAAACCTTATCCCCCACCTTATACTCAGGCGCAGCAGAGCGTCTCAGATTGGCGTACTGTTCTGCCCGAGTCTGGCCCCGAAGTAGTTGCGCCCGTACCCTAGCCCAAGTGGTTCTGCACCGTCTGACGAAACTCCCAATAGATGTCACCGCTGCTTGCTCCCCCTGCTCTGGGAAGAGAGGGGGTTGATATCCATAGGCTGCTTCGAACGGGGAACATCCAAGTGCGAACGAAGGTAGGGAATTGTGTGCGTATTCAATCCAGGGAACCTGCCGCGACCAAGAGCTGGGGTGCGATGAAGAAGTGCAACGGAGCAGTGACTCAACCTCCTGGTTAAGCCGCTCCGTCTGCCCATTAGTTTGAGGGTGGAAGCCGGAGGAGAGGCTGACTGAAGCTCCAAGAGCGCCGCAGAACTCGGCCCCCGCCTTTGCAGCAAACTGTGGACCCCTGTCGGAAAGAACATCTTCTGGGATGCCGTGAAGCCTCACTACGTGCTCAATGAGAAGTTGCGCAGTCTCCTTAGCTGAGGGAAGCTTCGCCAATGGAATAATGTGGACCATCTTGGAGAAGCGGTCCACGATGGTGAGTATCGTGTTCTGGCCAGAGGATGGTGGCAGCCCAGTGATGAAATCCAAAGATATGTGGGACCAAGGACGAGATGGAACCGTTAGTGGACGCAGGAACCCAGCGGGAGCTCGGTGGGAAGACTTGTTGGCAGCACACACCCGGCAGGCACCAACATAACGCTTAACATCGCTTCTCAGTGAGGGCCACCAAAAACGCTGGAGAACCATAGCCGCTGTACGAGAAGAGCCGGGATGACACGCCAGCTGTGAATCGTGCCCCCACCTCAGCACCTGCGGACGCAGACAAACAGGGACAAACAAACATCTAGGAGGACAGCCCTCCGGAACCGGGTCCGGGTGTTTAAAGGTGCGTACGCGATTCTCAAGGTCCCACCGCATGACTCGTAACGCCACAGGATTTAGAATAAGAGCGTCCCTCCCAGAGTCAACATGGTTCTCAGAAAGCTCAAACTGCCGCGACAGTGCATCGGGTTTAACATTCTCTGAGCCCGGGCGATAAGAGAGAATGAAATTAAATCTAGCAAAAAACAAAGCCCAGCGGCACTGCCGAGCATTCAGTCTGCGAGCGGTCTTAACGTATTCTAAGTTCTTACGGTCCGTCCATACTAAGAACGGAAGCTGAGCGCCCTCTAACCAATGGCGCCACTCCTCGAGAGCCAACTTCACAGCTAGTAACTCACGGTTACCCACATCATAATTCCTCTCTGCCTCTGCCAGCCGTTTAGAGAAGAAAGCACAAGGATGCACTTTGTTGTCCTCGAAACGTTGTGAGAGCACTGCCCCGACTCCTGTGCCGGAGGCGTCCACCTCTACAATGAACTGCAGAGCGGGCTCGGGTAGGCGTAGGATGGGAGCAGAGGTGAAGCGTGCCTTTAATTTCTCCAAGGCTTCTTTTGCCGCTAAAGACCAGTGAAAGGTGGCCTTGGTGGAGGTTAAGGCATGAAGCGGAGCCGCCACTCTGCTGAAACCCCTTATAAATCTCCTGTAGAAATTCGCAAATCCTAAGAAGCGTTGAAGCTGCTGGCGGTCCTTAGGCTGCGGCCAGTCCTTCACTGCCGTGACCTTAGCGGGGTCCATCCCGACCCGGCCCGGCTCCAGCACAAACCCTAAAAAAGAAGTCTTAACGGTATGGAACTCACATTTCTCCACTTTAACAAAAAGTTGATTCTTCAGTAATCGTAGCAGTACTGCCCGTACATGTTCCATATGTTCCTTCAAATCCCGAGAGTAAATCAAAATGTCGTCTAAATACACAAACACGAACTTATCAACCATGTCCCTTAAAACGTCGTTTACCAGAGCTTGGAAAACCGCTGGCGCATTTGTCAACCCAAAAGGCATAACCAAATATTCATAGTGACCGTTGGGCGTATTAAACGCTGTCTTCCATTCGTCCCCCTCTCTTACACGAACCAGGTGATAAGCGTTTCTGAGATCCAGCTTAGTAAATACTGTAGCATCCTGTAGTAACTCCAAAGCGGAAGAGATGAGAGGCAGTGGATACTTATTCTTGACTGTGATGTCATTGAGTCCCCTGTAGTCAATGCAAGGGTGCAACCCACCGTCTCTCTTGGAAACAGAGAAAAACCCAGCCCCGGCCGGTGAGGAGGAGGGGCGAATGACACCAGCCCTCAAGGCGTCGTGAATATAAAGCTCCATCGCCTTTCTCTCAGGCTGCGTGAGGGAGAAGGTTCTCCCCTTAGGGGGCGTGGCCCCAGCCAACAACTCAATCGCACAGTCATAGGGGCGGTGCGGAGGTAAAGACGTGGCCCTACTCTTACTAAATACCTCCTTGAGGTCGTGGTAAACTGCAGGTACAGACCCTCGTCACGACCGTCCTCCGTGTAATCTCTAGTTTCCTCCAGTGTTTGAGCAGAACGCAAACAGTTTGCTAAACAGTAAGAGCTCCAGCCCAACACTTTCCCCGCTGCCCAGCTGATGTGTGGGTCATGAGTGGCCAGCCATGGCAAGCCCAAAATCAGCAGCGTGTCCTTACACGAGAACACATTGAAACATAGCTCTTCCCGATGATTCCCTGCAACGACTAGTTTGAGAGGTTCGGTACGAAACTTAATCAAGTGAATAATATGATCATTAAAAGACCGGACCTCCACCGGCCTCTGTAACGTCACCAGCCCAACTCCCAGACTCCTTACCAAGCTGTCATCCAGAAAGTTTCCGTCCGCTCCGGAGTCTATGAACGCCCCGACCGTGCGAGCTCCTGTTGGGCTTGACAACGTAACTGCGATGGTCGGATGAACCGAGGGAGAAAACGAAGCCGCCCTGCTCACCAGCGTCTCCCTGGCGGGTGGTGAGCAGTGTCGTTTAACGGACAGCTAAGAGCCCGATGACCCTCCTGCCCGCAGTACAGACACAGTCCGAAGGCATAGCGTCGCTGGCGCTCCTCAGGGGTCAGCCTCGATCTGCCCAACTGCATGGGTTCCCCAGGATCCACCGGCGGCGTCCTCCTGCCCGGTGCCTCCACCCCTCGATTGCTCTTGTAGGAATCTAAATAGTTAAGTAGTAGTTAAATAGTAGTTGAAAGCTTAGATAAGTAGGATGCAGGCAGAAAACAGAACAAGCCGATTGCATTAAAGTATAGTTTGAAACACACACATCAGATTTAGAGAATAGTAGAGACACCAGATGCACCCAGACACGGCAGAAAATAAGATAAGTAGGGAGTGAAACATGTGAATGTCTGTAGAAGGAATGTGCTTGGATCCATAGGTTATGGGACCACAAAGCAACGGAGAAGATAAGACACCAATAAACCAGCCATGGAGACGAACACCAGACCACGGCATCAGGATCCGGTTACACCACAGAAAGATGCTCTGTCCAGCATAAAGTGTGGGTCGAGGGACAGACAGTGTCAGTCAGACTTCGTGCCCTGACTATATGCTGTATAGTATAGGGACAGACTGACCCAGGCCTGTACATTATTATTCTTCAAGTTTGAAATAAAAGCAAGACTGATTTTTATCAGACGTTTCTCCTCATCATTCAACGAACGTGCAGAGCTGGGATTGGGAGAGCAGCTCAACACTCTGGAAGATGAGCTGGCGATCCGCGTCCCCGCGGAAGCGTGACGCTCCTCTCCAGCCAAGCCCGGTCGAAGCTGCCGCGGGTGTATGTCTCTCCAGCAGCCGCTTCTCAGCGCGTCGCTCCTCAAACCGCCGATCAACAGCGGAAGCCAGGGTGATGAAGGCCTGCAGAGAGGAGGGAAGCTCACTCCCCACTAACTCATCCTTCACCGAGCCAGCTAAACCCTCGTAGTATTTGTCACAAAGTATCTGCTCCGGCCAGCCCACACGGGCTGCAAGAGTCTTGAATTCCACCGTGTAATCCAAAACCGAGCGATTGCCCTGTGACAACCGGAACAGAACGGCCGCGGACACTCGGCGATGCACCGAGGGGTTGAAGACGAGGGTTAGTTCCTCGGAAAATTTCTCAAACGAGAAAACGCAATCCGATTTCCTGTCCCACTCCGCCATTCCCCACTCCAGGGCCCGTCCCTCTAAGTGGGTAAGAGCGAAGCCCACCTCCTGCCGCGCTGAGCTAAAGCTGGATGGTTCGAGCTCGAACCTGAGCTTGAGTGCAGACAGGAAAGAGCCGCACTGAGAGGCATCGCCGCTAAATCTCATATGCAGCGCCACTCGAGCCTCCATGCGGGCATCTCTGCTAACCCCGACGGCTTGATCCGCTCTTTTTTGGAGCTCCCCAATGCGGGCGGCATTAGCCTGAGCTTGTTGATACGTGTAACTCAGAATGGTGCCAAAATCGGCCGTCTCAGCTGCATCACTGGCAGTGTCTGCTGGATCCATCTCTGGCTAGTGTGTACTGTTACAAACTGACAAACAAAACTAAGGATCCACACGCAGTCACCACTGAGACCAGTTGCTTGGTTTCAAACTTTTATTTCGGGCTAACATAAGGTCACAGCAAAGCTGGGTGGGCAACGAAAGCAAACAAAAGACTGCACGGCCAGAGACAAATAAACTAACGACTTGAAATACAAACTCAAAACGCTGCCTAAGCAGGAGCTAAACCAATTAGCTGACAGTTAATCGACAAAACCGTAGGTACGTCAAACCTAAGAACCAGAGGTCGGGGATGAGGGAGTCGAGTCAGGAAACCAGGAAACCAGGAGACACGAGAAGACACACTAGCACCAGTCCCACAGAAAAGGTCAGTATATATGGGAAGGTCTAAGCAGGGGAAATCCTCAACAGCTGGTGGCACACATGATCTGGTGTCAAAACCTGACCTGACACCAACGGTGCTTACTCCACTCTACCCCCTTGCGGAGGGGAGGTCGAAACACAACAGCCACACTCTGAATCCTGACACACGGCGCAGTAATTTTCACATGAATGCCTCTCTGGCTTATCGTACCCCCTATGACAGAATCTGCAAATGTAGTTGGAGCCTATGAAAGCCACGGGGTTTTTAAGGCCGTAGTAGTGTTTTTCATGCAGAAACAGGTACAAAGTCCGAGGTTTAGCAGAGGTCGAGGTCTGAAAACGATGTGGGCTTTGTAGACAATTGGAGCAGTTTTTGGGGAAAACCTGGGCTGATTAGAAGGGACGGCGTCCATCCCACCTTGGATGGAGTCTCTGCTCTCTAGTAACATGGCCAAGTTGATTAGACTCCCTAAACCATGACCCAGAGTGGAGCCAGGACGCAGAGTCTCAGTCTTTCAGCCTCTCTGCAGACTCTCAGCCGCCACCCGCTCGTAGCTGTAACACTCCCATCGAGACTGTGTCTGCTCCCCGACCACCTAAATTATATAAATCACAATAAATAAAAGAGGAGAGATTCACAGGAATCTAATAAACATCAAGACACAACAAAGTAACAATAAAAGAATTAAATGTGCTCTATTAAATATCAGATCTCTGTTAATAAATGACTTGATCAGTGACCATCACATAGATTTATTTAGTCTCACTGAAACCTGGCTGCAGCAGGATGAATACGTTTGTCTGAATGAGTCGACTCCAACCAGTCACATCAACCATCATATTCCTAGAAGTTCAGGTAGAGGTGGAGGAGTAGCAGCAATATATAACTCAGATTTATTAATTACTAGCCCTAAACATAACTATAATTCTTTTTCTCACTCAGACTGTAAAACCCAGAAACCAGTTGTGTTCTGTGTCGTCTACCGTCCTCCTGGTCCATATTCAGATCTTAACTGAATTCTCAGAGTTTTTATCTAACTTAGTTCTTCCACAGATAAAGTGATTGTAGTGGGCGACTTTAACATTCATGTAGATGTTGACAGTAACTGTCTCAACATTGCATTTAACTCACTACTGGATTCTATTGGTTTTAGTCAGCGTGTGAATGAACCCACTCACTGTCTTAATCATACTCTGGATCTGGTCCTGACTTATGGGTTGAGATGGATCATTTAAAAGTTCTCCCTCTAAACCCTCTGTTATCTGACCATTTCTTAATAACGTTTGAATTGACCATAACAGACCTGACAACAGTTGGAAATAAGTTCTATTACAGCAGATGTTTATCTGATGATGCTGTTGTCAGATTTAAGGAGATGATTCATCATCTTTTGTCTCATTCCCTTGTAGCTACACAGAGGAGAGCAGTCATCTGAATCATGAGCAGGTAGATTGTCTTGTTGATGATGCTGCAGCTTCACTGCGTACAATTTTAGACTCTGTTGCTCCTCTGAAGAAGAAGCCAGTGAATCAGAGGAGGTTTGCTCCATGGTATAACTCAGATCCGCAGCCTTAAGCAGAGGACTCGAAAACTAGAAAGACAGTGGCGTCAACAAATGAGGTGAATCCTGTCTAGCATGGAAAAACAGTTTAATACTATATAAAAAGCACTTTGTGCTGCTAGAACCACATATTATTCATCATTATCTGAGGAAAATAAAAACAACCCCAGGTTTCTGTTCAGCTCTGTAGCCAGGCTGACTAAGAGTCATAGTTGTGTTGAGCCTAGTGTCCCTTTAAATCTCAGCAGCAACGACTTTATGAATTTCTTTACTAATAAAATCATAACCATTAGAGAAAAGATTTATCAGAATCTGTCAACAAAAGTCATAAACCGATCTGCAGATCCAACAGCCTTAGATCTGCTGGTTAGACCTATGTCTGACTTAAACTGCTTTTCCCCCATAGATCAGACTGAGTTAACTTCAATAATTAACTCTGCTAAATCAGATACTTGTCTCTTAGACTCAATCCCAACTAGACTCAAAGAAGTTCTTCCATTAATCAGCACGTCCATATTAAATCAAATCAACCAATCGCTGGTTACAGGCTACGTACCACAGGCTTTTAAGGTTGCTGTGGTCAAACCTTTATTGAAAAAACCTACTCTTGACCCTAGAGAACTTGCAAATTATAGGCCTATATCCAATCTGCCCTTTATTTCTAAAGTTCTTGAAAAAAACGTAGCTAAACAATTATGTGACCACTTGCGTAGAAATGACCTATATGAAGATTTCCAGTCAGGATTCAGATCCATCATAGCACAGAACCAGCTCTGATTAGAGTCACTAATGATCTTCTCACAGCTTCAGACAATGGTCTAGTTTCTGTACTTGTCCTGTTAGATCTTAGTGCAGCATTTGATACGATAGATCACAAGATTCTATTGCAGAGACTGGAACATAGCATTGGGATTAAAGGAAAAGCACTGGGATGGTTTAAGTCTTATCTGTTGAACAGATTCCAATTTGTTCATGTTCATGATCAATCTTCCATCCGCACAGGAATTAGCTTTGTTGTTCCACAGGGTTCTGTGCTTGGTCCAATACTTTTCAGTCTTTACATGTCTCCCCTTGGTAATATTATTAGAAAACATGCTATAAATTTTCACTGCTATGCAGATGATACTCAGTTATATTTGTCCATGAAACCAGAGGAAACAAACCAATTAGTCAAACTTCAGAATTGTTTAAATGATATCAAATCCTGGATGTCCCATAACTTTCTACAACTGAATTCAGATAAAACTGAGGTTATTATAATTGGTGCTAAAAACCAGAGAGACTCTTTATTGAATCAGATTGTTTCTCTGGATGACATAACGTCAGCTTCAAGTTCTACTGTAGGAACCTTGGTGTCATTGTTGACCAAGATCTGTCCTTTACACCATATATTAAAGAAATCTCTAGAACCTCCTACTTCCACCTGAGGAATGTTGCTAAAATTAGGAGCATCCTCTCACAGAGTGATGCTGAAAAATTAATCCATGCATTTGATACCTCTAGGCTTGACTACTGTAACTCGCTACTCATAGGTTGTCCCAATAACTCTTTGAAAATCCTCCAGTTAATTCAAAATGCTGCAGCCAGAGTCTGACTGGACTTAGGAAGAGAGATCACATTTCTCCAACATTAGCTTCTCTGCATTGGCTCCCTGTCAAATCTAGGATAGAATTCAAAATCCTTCTCCTCACGTACAAAGCTCTTCATAATAAAGCTCCATCTTATCTTAAAGACCTCATGGCTCCTTATGCTCCCAACAGAACGCTTCGTTCTCAGAGCTGGTCTGCTTGTGGTTCCTAGAGTTTCTAAATGTAGAACGGGAGGCAGAGCATTTAGCTACCAAGCTCCTCTCCTATGGAACCAGCTTCCAGTCCAGGTTCGAGAAGCAGACACCCTCTCTAGTTTTAAAACTAGGCTTAAAACCTTTCTTTTTGACAAAGCGTATAGTTAGAGATGGTTCTGGTCACTCTGAACCATCTCTTAGTTAAGCTGCTATAGACTTAGATGCTGGAACCTCCTTCATTCACTGAGCTCCTCTGGTTTTCTATCTATTCCATCCACTAACATGCCTCCATTTCCACATGTGACTAACTTTGTCTCTGTTCTCTCCTAGTTGTGTTTCTCTCTTTCTGTCTCTCTCTATTCTCATCTCCAGGTATCGTCAGACTCAGAGTCGTGTGTCTCAGTGTTCAGTTGCTGGTCCAACCATCCTGCCTGAGTCTGTTGCTGCTTGTTTTGTTGTGGTTGTTCTTTTCTCTCTCCTCTATCCCCTCACCCCAACCGGTCAAGGCAGATGGCCGCCCACACTGATCCTGGGTCTGCTGGAGGTTTCTTCCTCGTTAGAGAGGGAGTTTTTCCACTGTTGCTATTTAAATGTACAATTTATCGATTGGCTACAATTAAAAGCTGCTCTATGTGGGATTTGTTGGGTTTAGTTGTGTCAGGTCTTAAAACCTTACTTGTAAAGTGCCTTGAGATAACTGATGTTGTGAATTGGCGCCATATAAATAAAGTTGAATTGAAAATTGAATTGAAAAATATTCAGAGATTTTTCTTCGGTCCGATAAAAGACCACAATTTTACACTCAGTAACGTCTTCAAATTTTTGCACGTCTGTGAAGCACACTGGCGTCTGATCTGTTAAACCAGCATCTTGTTGGAGCTGACGACCTCTCCGCTCAGCCTCCGCGTCGGTAATCTCAGGGAACATCAGATGAGCAACATTAATGGCAAAGCAAAGTTGATTATCTCTGTTGTCAACGATGTACATGAACCTCTGTTTCTTTTTCACAATCTCACAATCTAAAGTTTTCTGCAAAAGTCTCTTCCCCCCACCCCGAGGACTCCTGACCAGCTGCAGAGTACTATCGGTTAAAACGGAAAAATTCGATTGAATGGTTCGATCTAGCAGATCTTGAAAGACTGTAAGGTCCATCCCATCTGAGACAGGCATTATGGCCGAGACAGTGGATGTAAGTCTTTGACCTCGAATCTCGAGTTGGATGATGTCTTGTGGTTCAGCACGGGCTAAGGCCTCTTCAACCACATCAGCGACATTACCAAGAATTTCCCCATAATAAGCCCCATAGTCAGCATCATCGCTCGGTTGTATATTTAATAACCGTATTATTTCAAAGTTATTGAAGCGAACGCGATTTATTACATTCGATGACGTTGACCCAACGTCGTCAGCAGATCGATTCTGAGGGTCTGAGTCCTGACTGGGCCCAGCCCCCACCTGAGACGGTGGATCTGTTTCTAACAGAGCCCTGTAATCATTTACAGCTGTTTCCAGCCTGTCAAAATCAACCCCAGATACAGCGCTGTTGTGTGTTTGTACACTATCAGAATTACAACTTGGTGTTGAATCACACTGCGTTTGAAGGGTCTGCATTAATTTATTCACTGATTCTTTCAACAGTTCAAAATTTAACGTTTCATTTAAAGAGTCGGTCTGGATACAAGCATCTCCGGGCGGATCAACAACAACAACATTACAGGCTGAGAGAGATTCTTCAGTAAGGGGGAGGGTGATATCATCTAACCGTTGGACAGTCTCGTTACAAGGAGCTTCAGCAGAATCAACCAGAACCACCTCTGAGGGTGACGGGACATTCACATGTGACAATTCCAACAACCTGTTGACGGCTGCTTCTAATTGGTCGAAGCTAGACCCGCCCTCCCCTGGGTCATTCGTTTCAGTACCGTCAGATTGATCCATTTTGTTTTTTAGTGAGAGTTATCACGATTCAACGCAACTACCGTGTTACACAACATTAAATGCGTATCGTACATCAACTGTGTATGCAAGTATCATTTTGAGGGTCTGCTCTCGCCCTTTTACAGTGACAGGTCTTGCGTTTGATCTTCTGATCCTCCTTCTTCGGCCTCTTCCGACGTCCACCTAGCGGACAACATTCATTACCATCGGAGTCCATTTAAAAAAGGAACAGATGTTGAAAATAAAAAATGGATGCTTACTATCGCTCGTATCAGACGATGAATTGCTGGATGAGTCGCTTGATTTCAAGGTGAACATCCGTAGACGTTTACCAACGGCTGGGGCTCTCAAAACCGGTTTCACCACGTTAGGTGGCGTCTGTGCTGATGAACCGGCCGGTGGTTGGGTGTTGTTTACGTCCGGGAGAGACGGTGTATCGTCAGGAATTGCATTGACGAGCGCCTCCACTGTTATATGGCTGACATCAATAGTGGACAATTCATGGTCTGAAACTGAAAAAGAAAGTATCGTCATTACAAGTTAAACCATTTATATATATATATATATATATATATATATATATATTAATAGGAAATCTCGTACCTACGCCCCAGTCCAGGTCATTAACCGTAGTCGATGTAGAAGCTCTGGCCGATGACTGATCTACTGGTCAGCAAAAGTTACAAGTTATTATACTCTTACAAATTTGCTACGTTTTATAGAGACATGATGTAACATTACTTACTATGCTCCTGCCCTGCTGGTTTTTGTGAATCAGGCTCTATACAAGTACCCAATGTTGACAAGAAAAAGAAAAGATATTATTTCACGGTTAAAAGACAAAATATCCCTAAAGTACACTTTTTACATAATTCCTACAAACGAAACTCACCAATCACCTGAGGGTGCTGTTTTGACTTTAAAGCATTTGTCTTGAATCTGTAAGACAGGCCTATTAAACAAAAATAATACTTCAGGATAGAAAAGAAAATATCCGTAATATACAATAAAAACAACATATAAAGTATTAAAACTTACTAGTCTTACGTTTTGCTCCACGGGATCCTTTCTCATAAATGCCTGAAGTTCTCTCTGATGTAAATTAGAAGCGATTAACATGAGAGATACGTTTCTTAAAATCTACAGCAGCTTTCCAATACTTACCAGGTTCCATATTTTCGAGAAGCAGAGGGTCTTTGGAGATGCGGTCAGTCGAGGCGAAGAGTTTCCAGGAGCTGTGCTGAGTTACGCTAAATGATCCCTCCTTATTTTATAGGGTTTAGACTAAGACGAGTATGCTTCTGTGTAGCCAGATAACCACAGGAGATGAGACGTAGAAGCCGTCTTCAACAGATGTTAATACAGATACACTAACTGTGATGCACTACACAGCAACCTTATCTCCAGACCTTCTGATAAACACACCTGACCACCTGTTGGTCTATGCCTAAGTTTTTTATTTAGAATTCAGAATTCTAAAAAATTATTTTGTTTTAAGGTAGACAACGATGTCGTTTACAAAACTAACGCCCTAACATTATTTGATGAAATACTGTTTGTCACACACACACACACACACACACACACACACACACACACACTGTGTTGCTCTCACGACTATAATGAGATTTTCATTCACTTTTTTTATTTATTTTATTTTTTAGTTCCGAGTACATTATACACTTCGTCGTTTGAAACATTTCTTTCTCCGGCTAAAATGCACGTTTTCTGTTTTGTTTTGTTCTTCCCCAGATAGTTGTAGGCGTTCTTTTTAACTATTGTGTTTAAGGGTTTAGATGTTACAACTTAGAAAAAGTACCACATTATTGACCAAAGATCATTCTTTTTCTTTTTGGAAACATTGAAGTTTCAACGTTGGTCTAAAAGACGGTTTTCTCAACCCGCTATCAGTCGCAGACAGACATACAGGCGATCCTCCCTACCCCGCGTAGTTAGACACAGCCCCTTGTCATCCGACCCCCTAGAGACTCCGCCCCATCCGGAACGCAAGCCCCCAGCCTCAGTTTGCACAGAGACGCTACAGGAGACGGACGCTTTAGGAGAAGCTCCTCAGAAAAATGACCGATTCTTACTTTGCAAAAGGTTCACTCTTAGTTTCACACTATGTCTCAGTTTAATTTAACTTCAAGTTTGTTTTAAGGCCTGTTTTGTTTCTCTTGAGAACCATAGGACACAAACCTAATGTTTTGCTGTATGTGAGTTTTTGGTTTATTTTTTTATTTTTTATTTTTAAAGTAGAAAAACTGTTACCATTTTACAAAACTAGTAAGTCACCATTATTTTATTTTTTTTACCTCTGAACATATTCTTCACTAAAGAACTTTCTTTTCTTTTTTTTCAACATCAGTCTCTGTTTGCTGTCTAGAAACTTGTTACAAACAGTACCCCCACACCAACCCCCCCCCCCCACACACACACACACACACACACTTCCCTGTCTGCAGACCCTTGATGGTGTAGGTGCTGCTGCACCATAGACCCTGAAGTAAATAAAACCACCAATAAGCCTCTGAAACACCATTCTAACATCATCATAATAAAAACTCCTATTACACAATAAATGAACCCCCCTTTTCTGATTATTTTTTATTATTTTTTTTTAATTTTGAATAATTTCATAATAATTTCATAAATATCATATCATATTAGGGGCGGGCTTAGGGCGGGTCTTAGATATGGATCGACCAATCAGAAGCCTTGACCTCTCACCTAGAACTGTCAAAATTATTTTGATGAAAGGTCCTCCATATTACTCTCTAGCGTGAGCGTGAGACTGCAGTGCTGCACTTGTCTACAGAACATGGCAAAATGTTGAGGGAAAGAACTGTACAGTATGTGAAGAAACAGCTAGAGGAGAAGGATAAAGTGGGGGTGAAGAATGTGGGGGAGCTCCATCCTCAGGTAACACAGATGCCTGTCAGAGAACTTAAAATTCTAGGTGATTACATGATTAAGTCAGGGAAAGAAAAATGTCTTTACCCAATGGCAGAGCTGGAGAAAGCAAGCAGGTCAGAGGAAGAAGAGGTAGACGAGGTGGCAGATTTACCTCAGACAGTCTTGAAGGCAGTTAAGGTGTCAGATAGGAATCCTAGGCGTGTCAGTGGATTACATGATAATGTGGTGAGGATTTTACAGGAGGCTGAGGATGGAAGGAGATGCAGTGGGTTGGAGATGCAGAGGTGTGATGTGAGAGAGGCTGGTTCCAATGGGTCTGAGGAGAGGAAGCCTCAGAGTACCCCCTGCTGGCCGAAGGGGCTAACCTCCGGTATGTGCCGTGGCCTACGATGGACTTAGAGGGATTGGTACGAAGGCTGTCCTGTTTGCATGATGGCGCTAGCAAATGGATTACTGTTTTTGAGGAGGAGACAATTGCAACTATCCTAGCTGTGGGGGATATCAAAGCAATCCTGGGAAAAATCCTAGGCAAGCAAGAGATGGAGGAGGTTTTCCAAGCAGCGCAGTTAGGTGTGTATGTGGGGACCCAGGCCCATGATGGCGAGCTTTTCAACAGACACCGCAACACACTGTGGACAGCCCTGAGATTACGTTATCCCACTAGAATCCAACCCGACAGCATCGTGATTGTGCCCATAAAAGATGATGAGAGCCCACAAGCCTATGTACACCTCACTCGAAAAGAGTGGATAAGACAAACAGGTGCAAAACCTGAGCAGGACATTTTCCATGGGCAGGCTCTCCGGAAACGGATAATTGATGGTTTGCCCTTAACAGCCCAGAACAAGCTAAGTGATGCTGTTGGACTGTATAACATGCCATTTGATCAGTTCACAGACCACGTCGTGGATGCTGTCACTAAGGAGCGTGCGGCAGTGCTTCGACAGAAGCAGGCCGACGAGGAGGTAGTGAGAAAGCTGGCTCACCAGCAGCTGACAGAGGAAAACCCGAATATGAATGCAGTGGTGGCAGAGGCTGTTTGTTTCCCTCCAGCTCCCATCACAGTTCCAGCTCCCATTACGTTTCTAATTGCATCGGCAGCTGCGGATACACCCCAGGTGATATACATTCACCCAGGAGGGTGGCAGGGAAGCCCTCCACGCATGAGAGGGGGATGTTCCGCTGGCAGAGGAGCTGCTGGTAGATTGGGGAGAGGAGTGCGATGCCACTACTGTGGGAGAGAAGGACACATAAGGAACCAGTGTTTCAGGTGGATGCAGGACTTTGGACTTGATCCAACTGGACAGGCAATGCCCAGGCAGAGGGGGCCAACCAATCCACGTCAGGGTCCTCCAGCCGGTTACTAGGGGTGCCCTGAGGCTGTGCCATTTGGTGCACCTCAGATGGAGTGATTGTGGACACTGCACAGTGCCAAATGACTGTGAGAAAAGAGGCGGAGATGGTTTATTGGCTTGGGGACTTAAACGAAACATTCATGGACTCTGCTGATATGTGGATGTACTTTATCAAAGCCATTATGTCAGAAGCATCGCAGCCTGCTTGTCCTCCTCACTGTACTCTCCAGTATTTTGAAAATGAGTCTGACGCTCAGCCAGATGTTTGGTTAGGAAGACAGCTAGGAAAGGTTCAGCTACAATCTAGTCTAGTCTATAGTCTATTGTTTTGGGAAAACAGGGGGCTGCCATGGTCATAGAGAGAGGGACATGTTTAGATCAGGAATTTGACATCAAAAACAGCATTCCGCATGTGACCTTGTTAGTTAACCCAGACTTTGAACCCAAACATTTAGGTCCTATGCTTGTTCAGTCCCAGGAAGCTAAATTTGTGCCAACAGAAAACAAATACATTTGGTTGAGTGAGGATGAATCTTTTCTTAAAATAGACATTTCAGCTGAGGGATGGGCTTCCCCACAGGCTGTACGCCTCCCACGTCGGGCAGCACTCTGCTGCCAGCATTCTGATCTGGAGAAAGAGATGGTAGGAAGAGTACCAGATAAACTATGGTCAAGACATGATACTGATGTAGGTTTTATTCAGTCAGCGCAACCGGTGGAAGTTCATCTTAAACCAGGATGTAGGCCTCCCTGGAAACCACAATACCCCCTGAAAGTGGAAGCAGAGGCTGGGATTCAGCCAACAATACAGATCCTATTGGAAGCAGGAGTCCTGGTGGAAGAGCCCAATCCATGCAGCAATACCCCGATTTAGCCAATCAAAAAGGCTGATAAGAGTGAGTATCGATTGGTGCATGATCTTAGAGCTTTAAATGAGGTTGTAGAAGATTTTCCAGCGGAAGTTCCAGATCCACAAACTCTCTTGTCGAACGTTCCACCTGATGCAAAGTGGTTTACAGTGGTTGACTTGTGTTCTGCATTTTTCAGTGAACCATTGAGTGAAAACAGTCGACATCTTTTCGCATTCACGTACAGGGGTCAGTCCTACACGTACACACGGATGCCGATGGGATTCAAGCACAGTCCTCACTTGTTCAACAAAATCCTGAAAGAGGATATGGAGGATTTGGCAGATAAGATTACAAGTACTGTTCTCCAGTATGTTGACGATTTAATCCTCTGTGCACCGGATTTGGAAACGTGTCATAAAGACTCCATCACCTTGTTGACACTGTTGGCTGAAAGAGGCCATAAAGCAGGATTGTTGTCCTTGCTGGTAAACAAGACTCATGGGCTAAGCCATGAGTCGAGGGGGGAAGTGATTAGGAGAATCAGAGAATGGAATTTTTGGGCTCCAAAGTTACAACAGCATGTGGATGATGTGTTAAGTCGGTGTGAAACTTGTCTCCAGTGTAACATTCGGCGTGGAATGGTGTCGCCTGCTGGACACCTTCCAATCCCTGAGGGGCCATTCATGCATTTGACATGCATGGACTTTGTGGACATGGTGCGTCCGGTGCAGGGCAAGCGATATCTGCTGGTGATCATTGATCGCTTCAGCCGGTGGGTCGAAGCGACACCTTCTAAACATAAAACCGCTGAGACGGTGGCGAAATTTTTGTGTCGAGAGGTGATTCCGCGCTTTGGGATCCCTCTGAAGATCAGCTCAGATAATGGGAAAGAGTTTGTTGACAAAACAGTGAAATGTGTCTTACAAAAACTGGGAGTGAAACAGAGGTTTGGCAGTGTGTACTGCCCGACGTCACAGTCCGATGTTGAGAGGTGCAACGGTATTTTGAAAAACAAACTGCTGAAAATCTGCCGAAGCACAGGGTTAAACTGGATAGACGCTTTGCCTCTGGCGCTCATGGCTTGTCGATCAAGTGCTCACAGAACGCTGAAACTAACACCGCATGAAGCTTTGCTTGGTCGACCGATGCCAGCGCCAATGTACAGAGCAGTGAAGGGTCCATCTCTTGACATTTTGACAAATGACCTCAGTTCTTACATCAAACAAATGACTAACATACATAGGAGTATTTCCTCCCGTGTTGTCTCCTTGCAGGAAAAAGAAGCTCGAGAAGATCCAGAGCCATTCGTGAAGCCAGGGGATCTGGTGTATGTTAAAGTGTTCAGGAGAAAGTGGGACCACCCTCGGCGAGAGTCCGTACGAGGTAGTTCAAGCTACTGCCAGAGCCGTACAGGTTGAAGGTTCACCCACGTGGTATCATCTAAATCATTGTGTGAAAGCCCCAGAGGGGGAACCAGAGTTGGCAGTGGCCAAAAAGGAGAAGAATGAGGTGTCCGGAGAATGCCCAGAGGGGGAGAAAAGGGGTGACCCTGATCCTCTCACTAAGTCTGGTCCTCGCATTGATTGTGCTGGTAGTATTCCAGTTGACTATCCCCGAACCAGGGCCGTCCAGAGACGAAGGGCCCAGCAAGAGTAAGACCACAACCAAGAGAGGAAGGAGAGCTGCAGGAGAAAAGGGAACAGAGGTCCAGGAGTGGACATCTCATTCTGCCGGAATGAAAGGAGTGATAACTGAGGTAGAGGATTATGAGGACGAAGAGATCAGTCTGGAAACGCTCCAGCAGAACAGCTGGTACCAGTGGGTCCAGTTTGCAAGGATGAATGACAAGACTGATTGTTACATCTGCACCAAGGCTAAGCCAGATAAGTTTTTCATGTTAAACATAGTGTTCAGTTGGCAGGAGTGTGATCGCAGACAACTAATAAGAATACTGAGTGGATCAATTACATCTATTACAATCAACAGCGGTTCATTAATTACACTGATGTAGCTCTAGGTGCGTTGGGAGAGCAGGTGAGCGCCACTAGTGCTATGGCAGAATCGTCAAGCTACTGATTGGATTTTGGCTGAAAGGAGGTGTGTGTGCTCTCATAGGTGAATACTGCTGCACCTACATTCCAGGTCACACTGCCCCTGATGGAGCGTTCACTGAGGCGATGAGGAAGCTGAAAGCCCTTAAGATGGAGGTGAAGGAGAACGCTGGCAGGGATGCAGATGTGGGCTGGATAAGTTGGTTGGAGAACACTGCTAGTGGCTGGAAGCTGGGACTAATCAGATTGGTGATAACAGTGTCTGTAGGCGTAGTGATCATGGGATTCATCCTGTGTTGTTCATTCCTCTGATGAGGTCTGTGGCCCTGAGAGCAGTGAGGAAGCAGAACTTGCAGATGGTCGTGCTGACGCAGGGATTAGAGCAGAATCAGGACAGGGAGAACGACGAGATGGACTACTACCTGTATCCTGTGCCCGACTGGATCTATGTCGATGACGAGGGACAGGACCAAGCAGACGAGGGGGAAGAATGAGGCCGGAGCAGAGCCAGGCGGCCGCCAGCTATCTACCACGTTTTTCTATTTCTCAAACATACACATACTCATATATACGCACTACAGTTAGCCTCTGACTTCTCCACTTCACACAGTTGTGTAATGGATTTTATCTAATGATCTATTTCTCTGCTCTATAAGTTTTAATTAAATTGTATTATGATTATCTGAACTATCTGAATATTTGAATAATGATTTGATCCCTGCAACTAAGGTTACACTTTAAAATACACTGACGATTGATGGATGATTGATTGATTGATTAATTGATAGAAGTCAGAGGATTATAATATTTTAGAGTTAGCAACATACATTTCATGAAATGGTCAGTTCCTGTGATTTGCCTTATGTTCGTTCGTTTTTTCCTCATACTCAGGTTCACTGCAGAGCTTAAACTGGGAGTTGCACCCGTGGATGAATGGAGGCCGTCGCCCCTGGAAGTGGGAGAGACGCTCATCTGGGATTGGGCCTCCTTGATGGACGCGTGTGGCTGCCTGGGACATCTGTAGTGAACTATGTCTATGTGAACATTTGTTGTTGGCAGAGTGCAGAGAATCACCTCTTCAGAATGCAGGACCTTGTGTGCTTAGTTCAGTCTTAGTCTTTTTGTTCTGATCATTAGCTTAGCTATTAATTTAGAATGTTGATTTCAGGGGCCAGGTGTGTAGTTGTACTTTAACGTAGTATAGTCTAGGTCAGATCGTTACGGGATTTAAAAATCCCGTGAGGGGGAAATTCTGTAGTGGAAAACATTAGTATATGTTAGTGGGTTTAGGATCCAGTTAGAGCAGAATAGATATTGTTTAGGCTTTGTTCATTTCATCTAACACCTTGGTGTTAGATGAAATGAACCACTTCATCAACCACTTCAACCAACCACTTCATCATTAACTACAGTTCATTTCTTCTCTGACCCTGCACCCCTGTGCTGCAGGTGTGTTACCATGGCAACAGATGGGCTCAGGATGTGCACGTGGTCCAGACAGAACTGCAGGTAGAATCTGCCAAACACACACAGACTGAAATGTTGAATGTGTGTATCAACGTTCATACCTGTATTTTAGCAATTTACCATTAGTATTATTTTGACTTTATGAATGCTGCACTCTCAGTTTTCATCGTATATGTGACAATGACATTAAAGATCTATTCTATTGTTTCTCTGGCACCAGTCCTCCAGATTCCCAATCTCCTCCAGGTAGGCCGCCTCGTCGCTGTCAGAGATTAGGTCCACCACAATGGTGTCGGCAAACTCGGTGGTGGTGGTGGAGTTGGTGGTGGCCACGCAGTCATAAGTGTACAGTGAGTAGAGCAGGGGCTCAGGACAAACCCTTGAGGGGTCCAGTGCTGAGAGTGAGGGAGGCTGAGACATATCTGTCCATCATTAATGCCTGTGGTCTGCCACTCAGGAGACTGGAGATTCACTGACACAGAGACGAGCTAAGTCCCAGATGCTCGAGCTTGGTGCTGAGTGGGGAGGGACTTACAGTATTAAATGCAGAGCTGTAGTCCACAAACAGCATTTTAACGTAATTACCCGTTAGTGTCCAGATGACTGAGTGATGTGTGGAGGAGATGAGAGAACATCATCTGTTGAGTGGACCAGGCAGTATGTGAACTGTAGTGGATCCAGTGCGTCGGGTAGTGAAGCGGTGATGAAGTCTCTGACCAGTCGCTCAAAGCATTTCATCACTACTGAAGTCAGGGCTACAGGGCGATAGTCTCTACTCTTTATTGTATTATTATCACCAACTGGGATAAGGACAGGTTGAATATCTCTGTGAACACAGGTCCTAGCTGGTCTGCGCATGCTCTGAGGATTCGACCTGAGATGCCGTCTGGTCCTGCTGCTTTCCTGGTGTTTACTCTCCTGAAGGTTCTCCTCATGTTCGGACACGGTGAACACATTTCTGGTACCGGTGAGTCTTCCTTACTGCAGCCGGTGGCGCTGCTAGTATTAGCATCGCTAGTGTCTTTGGCTGCAGCCATGAAGAGCGACGCAAATGGTTTTATCCACCCACGGCTTCTGGTTGGGAAACATTCTGATGGTGGTGTTCTGTACACGTTAGCTTCAGGTTCTACTGTAGGAACCTTGGTGTCATCTTTGGCCCAGTTCTCTCCTTTACATCCTACATTATAGAATCTCTAAACCTCCTACTTCCACCTGAGGAATGTTGCTAAAATGAGGAGCATCCTCTCACAGAGCGATGCTGAAACATGAATCCCTGCATTAGTTCCTCCAGGCTGGACGACTGTGTCTCCCTGCTCATAGTTTGAACCAATGACTCTTTAAAAAGCCTCCAGTTAATTCAAATGCTGCAGCAGAGTCTGACTGGACTCAGGAAGAGACGTCACATTTCTCCTACATTAGCTTCTCTGTCCTGTCAAATCTAGGATAGAATTAAATTCTTCTCCTCACCTACAAAGCTCTTCATAATAAAGCTCCATCTTGTCTTAGACCTCATGGCTCCTTCTGCTCCAACAGAACCTTGCTTCTCAGAGCTGGTCTACTGGTGGTTCTAGAGTTTCTACCTGTAGAACGGGAGGCAGAGCCTTTAGCTCCAAGCTCCTCTATGTGGAACCAGCTTCCAGTTCAGGTTCTAGCAGCAGACGCCCTCTCTGCTTTAAAACTAGGCTGAAACCTTCCTTTCTGACAAACCTGATGGTTCCAGATGGTTCTGGTTCCTCTGATCCATCTCTTAGTTCAGCTGCTACAGGCTTAGATGCTGGAACCTCCTTCATTCACTGAGCTCCTCTGGTTTTCTATCTATTCCATCCACTAACATGCCTCCATGTCCACATGTGACTAACTTTGTCTCTGTTCTCTCCTAGTTGTGTTTCTCTCTTTCTGTCTCTCTCTATTCTCATCTCCAGGTATCGTCAGAATCAGAGTCGTGTGTCTTAGTGTTCAGCTGCTGGTCCAACCATCCTGCCTGAGTCTGTTGTTGTTGTTGTTGTTGTTGTTGTTGTTGTTGTTGTTCTTTTCTCTCTTCTCTTTCCCTTCACTCCAACCGGTCAAGGCAGATGTTCTCCCACTGATCCTGGGTCTGCTGGAGGTTTCTTCCTCTATAGAGTTTTTCCACTGTTGCTATTAAAATGTACAATTTATTGATTGGCTACAGTTAAAGCTGCTCTATGTGGGATTTGTCAGGTCTTAAACCTCACTGTAAAGAGCCTTGAGATAACTGATGTTGTGAATTGGCGCTAAATAAATAAAGTTGAATTGAATTGTACGGTATCATGCGCCTGTTTCCTGATAAATCCCACAACCGCTTCCATAAACACATTGATGTCATCAGAGCTGTGTTGGAACATGTCCCAGTCTGCGTCCCTGTAGCGCAGCCACCGAATGGTCTGTCCAGCACGTGACCTCCTGCTGGACCGGGACTTCCTGTTTGAGCTGTTGTTTATATTTTGGCATGAGGAAGATGGCGGCATGGTCGGATTTCCCAAAACGGGGGGTGAGATTGTGCCCTGTTGTTAAACACACGCTGCCTCCCCTTCCCTTCCCCGACTCCCATGTTCTGTCCATGCGGTGAACCGAGAACGACTCGGTCCGGCTGGATGGCGTGGTCCGGCACCGCTGGGTTCAGCCATGTATCTGTGTTAATAACTGTATAGTTGTACATCTCTGACCACTACAACGTTTCGTTCCTGTAGTAGTTGTTGTTGAATGCGAGAGACAGATTTACCCAGGCAAAGACAAGGTAAGCAGAAAACCTGTTAAGATTATAACATATTGAAAACACTAAAATAACTGTGTCAGGAATCTAGTTCTGTAAATTAACACTTGAAGAATAATAATTTTAAAAAAATTATAATATTAAAAGTAAAAGAGTAAAAAGGATAAGAGATGAGTTAAATCACGGGTTGGTATTCCCTGGGGACTTACTGCTCCCCTAAAAACATTGTAAATTGGTGGGAATAGTTATTGACAGTGTCTGAGAGAAGAGCGGAAACCTAGTGATGATAACAATCATGTCTCCAGCCCATCGGTCCTCCATCCTAGCACATCCTCAACCACTGACAGTGAAAGATATGATGATAAGATACTAAGACAACCAGTGTGCACACGACATGCAGCTGGTGTAGCAAAACTCATTTTAAAAACAGCACATGTGGTAATGGGACATGCATTGATAGTACTGACAACACATAGCGTGGTGGCATTTGTTAATTCAGCAGCGTTCACGATGACAGCAGTACGACAGAACAGACTTGCTAAAGTCTTGAGTGGAGAACACATCACATTCACACATGAAGGCATTAACATGGCAGAGCAGAGAAGTGGGGGAGGACCACATGTGTGTGAGGAAAATGCAATGGAAGACACACACAAAAGTGTTCTCCACAGGAGAAAACTGTTTAGATACAGAGAGGAGCCATTCAGACGGAAGGATTGTGGAGAGGTCCACAGGGAGGAGTAGTGTTGCCAGCAGGTTTGAGAGGAACTGTGTTTCAGGAGGCACATGGGCTTAAACATGTAGAGAAGAACTTAAAAAACTGGTGGCATCCTTTTCTCCCAGACATGGTCAAACATCATGTGAAAACATGTCAAATATGCACAGGACACAATGTGAAAGCAGCAGTCCAGACAACTGGAGGACGATTTGCTCCAGTGGCAGGGCCAGGAGAGGAAATCATCATAGATTACACAGATATGGGTGAGACAGTGGAAGGAAAGAGGTATCTACTGGTGTGTGTGGATGCCGTGGCCAGCAAAACATGAAGACAGCACAACTGTTATCAAGTGTTTAATAAACCATTACATACCAAACCATGGGTTTCCTAGAATAAGTCAGATCAGACTGTTGAGCTTTTCAGACACTCCGGCCACGTAAGGAATGAGCAGGTTCTTCCGTTGGCTCTGGGTGTCAGGCTGTTCTGTTGTCCTTGTTCTGGGACGTGACGCAGCCTTGTTGAAGGCCCATCTGGGGTAGCCACAGGTCCTGAGAGCTGCCCTTAGATGCCTGTTCTCCTTCTTCTTGGCTACAGTGGAAGTGGGAATGTTCTCCGCTCTGTGGTTCAGGGTCCTGATGACTCCTAGTTTGTGCTGCAGGGGATGATGAGAGTCAAACAGTAGTTACTGGTCAGTTTCTATTTCTAAAGCCGTGTTTCTCTCTGACTGCTCAGTCCAGAAAGGCCAGTCTGTTGTTTTTGGTGTCTTCTCTGGTGAACCTGATGTTACTGTCCACTGTATTTATGTGGTCTGTGAAAGTCTGTACCTCCTGGATCTTGATCTTCACCTAGGTGTCATCCACATATCTGGCCATCTATAGTGGCCAAGTGTTTTGCAATGTTATATGGGACCGAGTTGATGCTGCTTCAGAACGGCTTCAGTTACGGGTCTGAACTGGTCCAGTAGCAGCTGCACAGAGCTCATCTCCACGATTCTGACTTTAGTCTCAAGTCAGACTGTTCGCAAATAAAACTTTTCCGCAATAACAATCAAACCCATTTCTTGCAAAACTACAGTGTCCTGGCGGGTTCAGTCCGTTCTGCGCGTTCACAAGTGCGTGTGCGCGTCACACACACCTCAAGTTAAATGTTGGTTTAAGTCAAATTCTCAAAATTTGACAACAATTTATTGAAACTCTGAAAAGGCCAAAACTGGACATTACACAAAAGCGAATGAATAAATGCAGGATCAGTAACACATCCTGGTTCTACTCAACTCATCCTGGTCTGTTCTGTTGCAGGGTTGTCAAGTCTAAACTAGGAGCAACTAAGTCAACCTGGTGTAGATGTTACTGAACTTTGCACTAAACATTTGAAGCCTCCACAATAAAAGCTTCAAATGTGATCATCATCAGTAAATGTTACATAAGAAAGTCCACAGTTCACATTTAGTCCCTTTAGTTTCAAGTTTTACGTTTCATTGTCAATTCTACCACATGTACATACAGAAGAAGTGAAATCGCATTTCCCTCAGGCCCTGGTGCAGACATACAGCATATCTTCTAAGATACATATAACTAGAAGAATATATAAATACAGATATGTACACATAAAAAAAAGTACAAACAAGTGTTGTGGTATAAAGTGACTAAACAGGTAGGTAAGTGATGTGGTGGGATGTCCAAGGCTTTTTAAAGTGACTGGTGCTGGTCTTTGGTCATAATCTTTGGTTGGAGGAGCGTTAGACCTGGGATGGAGGACGTCGTAGGGTCAGGGTACGTGGAGCAGGAGAGAGGAAGGGGGCAGAGCTGGGAGGAAGCTCAGTTTCCTGACAGCCTGATGTATGAAGCTGAGCAGGCTCAGGAAGCTGTGTGATGGGTGGGGTCACCTGCGATACAGAGGCCTTCGCGGGTGAGACGGGTGACGTAAATGTCCTGGAGGGAGGGGAGCGACACCAACCATCTTCTCAGCTGCTCTCACTACGCTGTAGAGTCTTGTTGCAGGCTCCTCCCACAGTGATGCTGCTGGACAGAACTCTCTCTGTGGTGCCTCTGTAGAAGGTGCATGATGAGGGCGGGGCTCCAGCTCCTCTCAGTCTGAGGAGGATGTATAGATGCTGTTGTGCTTTCTTGGCCAGTGCTGTGGTGCTGTTGGTCCAGGAGAGGGTCTCTGTGATGTGACACCCAGGAACTCGGTGCCGTTCACTCTCTCCACAGTTGCCCCATTGATGCTGAGAGGAGCATGTGGAGTCTGCAGGCTCCTGAAGTCCACAACTATCTCCTTGGTCTTCTCCACGTTTAGAGAGAGATTGTTGTCTCCACACCACCAGGCCAGACGACTTCACTCCTAACCCTGTTACTGATGAGACCTACCACAGCTGTGTTGTCCGCAAACTTAAAGAGGTTGGAGCTGTGTGAGGTGAGCAGTCGTGGGTCAGCAGAGTGAAGAGGAGGAGGCTCAGCACATCCTTGAGGGGCCCAGTGTTCAATGTAATAATGCTGGATGTGTTGCTGCCGACCCGAACTGCCGGAGTTAAGGAAAACCAACAGCCAGTTGCACAGTAGGGTGTTGAGCCCCAGCTCGGCCAGTTTGTAGATGAGCTGTTGGGGAATGATAGTGTTGAATGCTGAACTAACGTCTGAACATCATTCTGACATACGTGTCGTTTCTGTCCAGGTGAGTGAGAGCTGAGTGCAGGGCAGCGTGAATGGCATCATCTGTGGAGCGTCTGGGCCGATATGCAAACCGGAAGAGGTCCAGGGTGGGGAGGACAGATTTTATGTGCTGCATGACCAGCCGTTCAAAGCACTTCATGATGACAGGGGCGAGGGCAACTGGACGGTGTCATTGAAGCAGGATGGAGATGGCTTCTTCGGAATTGGGATGATGGTTGTAGCTTTGAAGCACGTGGAACAACTGCCTGGCTTAGCGAGTAGTTGAAGATGTCTGTGAAGACATCGGTGAGATCTACTGCACAGTCCCTCAGAACACGCCCAGGAACCTTGTCAGGACCCGCTGCTTTACGTGTGTTGACACTGCGGATGGATCTTCTCACACTGAGCATTACGACCTGGTCGGTAGGAGGAGGTGGAGTCTTCTGTGCAGTGGTGGTGTTTAGTGCCTCAAAGCGAGCAAAGAAGCCGTTCAGCTTGTTCAGCAGGGAGGTGGTGTTGTCACAGGTCTGTGGTGGGGGCTTGTAGGCTGTAATTGATAAATCCCCTGCCAGAGGCTGCGGGTGTCTCTGCTATCGCTGAAGTGGTGGGCTATCCTCCTGGAGAACTGTCTCTTAGCCCGTCTGATGCCACGGGACAGGTTGGCTCTAGCTGTTTTCAGGCCTTGCTCGTCTCCAGCCCGGAAGGCAGCGTCCCGAGCTTTCAGGAGTTTGTAGACTTCCCCTGTTAGCCACGGCTTCTGGTTGGCCCGGACAGTGATGGTCCTTGTTACTGTTACATCATCAATGCACTTGCTGATGTAGGCAGTGACGGTCTCTGTGTGCTCCTGTAGGTCTGTGGTGTCGTAGGTGGCAGCTTGTTTGAACATATCCCAGTCTGTGGTGTTAAAACAGTCCTGAAGTGTCTCTATCGACCCTTCAGGCCACACCTGGATTTATTTTTTAACTGGTTGGGCGACCTTGACGAGTGGCCTGTCTGCAGGTATTATTAGCATGACAGTGATGTGGTCCGAGGCTCCAAGGTGAGGGAGGGGAAGAGCCTTGTAAGCTCCTCTCTGGGTGGTGTAAACGTCAGTTAGTTCAATAACTGTAATGTTTCTCTGTAAAAACAAACATGTCTGGACAAAAAACCTGCAGCAGGTCAAAGTCCAGAGAAAGAAAAAGAAAATTTAAGATTCAATTAAAGTTAAAGTCAAACTGTGGATTCTTAGGAGAGAGCACAGGACGACTGCATCTAGAAGACGATGCTGAGGTGGGATTTGCTGCTGAACCACCTCAGTGAGGACGGAGACACTGCTTAAATAGAGCAGAGCGACCAGCAGCTGGTGTTGGACCTGACCTGTAACACGTACTCGTATCTGAGCAGCGATTTGTGGACCGACTATGGTCGGTGGTTTCATCAAGTATCTAGTGACGACCAGCGACGGTCCTGGATAAGAACAGAATTTATCTGACATTACTACAAATCTGTGAACGGCCCTTTCACAGTATTAATAAAAGCTAAACACCATCACATTGTTTTCTGGTTGACAGCTCAGAGTAATTGTTGTCTGTAAATCATGTGGATGCTGATCAGCTTCACACACTAGAGGCTGGTCCTGGTTCCCAAACTGGTACCAAATCAAGGAAAGAAAAGCAAGTAAGCAAGCAAAACATTTGGTTTAATTTGTTCCCATGTTGAGTGAGTTTATTTCTTCCTGTCGTCAGGAGACTGGAGACGCAGCAACAGAACAGAGACAGATTTTCCCTCAGTTGGTTGTTTTATTATAAAACTTGAAGTTTCTACTCTGACGGTGAACAAGAACAGAAAAAACCCCAATGAACTTCCAGTACGAAAATAAAAAACACATGATGAAGAGCAGAAGGAATGGGTTTCCATGGTAACACACAGGGGGCGGTGGACAACCATGGGGGGGGGGGGGTGTTACTATTACTATCCTCTGGTGTCAGACAGTTAACATCTGATGACCAACACACACACACACACACAGTTACTGAAAGGCAACACACTGAACTCACATCACCACACACACACCAACACACTCTGGCTGTGTGTGTTTCAGACCCACTGTCCACCAGCAGCCTGTGGCCTGGTTACTGGGTCATCAGCAGCAGGCTGAACTGGTCTAAACTGGGGATGTTACTGGTTTGAAACAGCAGAACCACAAATCAAACTACATCCTACTGACGCTTTCTCTACGTTAACGTCTGAAACATGAGCAGAAAACACAGACGGTAGCAGAGATGAACTCAGAAACCGATTAACGCACAAAAACATAAAATCACTAAGTTTAAAAACTGGAACCTTACTGGAAAAGGTCAGTTGACAAGTTATCACATCCGCCTGAAGCTGGTATGATCACAAACATTACAGATAAATCACTTCAACGCTCTGATTCATGATTTGGTTCCTGTGTTTGCTTCAACTAAAATTTAACTGAGGAAGTAAAATCACTGTTTCACCACATTTACAGTTTGAAACATTAACTTTGTGTCAGACAACCTCAATGTTAATGTTGTGTGTTAAATAGCAACTCTACTGAGAATCACACAGATTAAAACACGTAGATTTGTTTAGATCCCAGACACTAACCGTTAAATAGAGGATTATAATCTGTCCACAGCTTCCTTAACGCCTGATCACTGTTACCATGGAGACTCCTGATTGACAGGCAGCCAACCTCACCTGTCTGGAAAATCAGCTGCAGCACCTACACTCTGTCTTTAGAGTCTGGACACCTGTGTGAGGCTCCGCCCCCTGATCCTTCACCTGTCAGAAGTCTGAAACACACACACCCACCTGTCACACACTCTCATTCTCATTCAGCTGCAGCTCTGTCGCTACTCGTCATCGTCTTCTTCCTCGTCTTCGTCCTCCCCCTCATCGTCGTCGTCCTCCTCTCCACCCTGAGCTGAAGAGCCGGGGTTCCTGGCGTACGTGCCTCCACCACGATACGCCACCATGTCCTGAGAGACGGACGTAGGGTTAGATGTTGTTTCCAGTCTGTTTCTAAACATCTGTCCCCACATCAGGTTTCTTTCACCAACTGTCACATGGAGGAGTATAAATTAGTAAGTGGCGTCACCCGGTCGTATTTCTCTCGTAGTTTCTGGGCCTTCTCCTCGTACGGCTGTTTCTCAGACTGGGACAGTTTGCTCCACATCTCTCCCAGTTTCTTGGCACAGTCTCCTATGGACAGACCAGGAAACTGCTGCTTCACACTGGGACGGTACTCGCTGCAGAACACGAAGAACGCAGACCTGCAGACGGAGCCGGACAGAGCAGCTGTCAGATTAATGACAGTTTAAACTGTACAACACTGGGATGTTTCACAGATCAACGTTTAATTACTGGTGTGTTTGTTCATATGGTCCAAGTCAAACACATTTCAGCAGTTGTAGGTGAAAGAAACTCTGGAAATCAAAGTCTTGTCTTCATCAAAGACATTTTTAAGTCTAGACTGACTGTCAGGGTGAAGATGTGAAACCTGTCTGGAGGAGGCTGCAGCTTCATCTGTGCTGTTCCAGCACCACAGGCTCAGGATCAGCAGCTTTACAGTCGCCTGCCCAGTGTGTTTCAGACTGAGCCTGTGGTGCAGGACTCGAGCTTAGAGACGTTTGAAGCTGTGTCTGGGCTTTGGACTCACGGGGGTCTTTTGGGTGCGTTGGGGTCTTTCCTCTTGCGGCCCCTCTTTCCGAAGCCCTTGGGGGGCACGTAGTCCTTCATTTCCCTGTTGTATCGCACCTTGTCGGCCTTGGCCATGTCCTCAAAACACTTCTTATCACTGGGAGACAGAGCCTGAAAAGTGAGGAGACCAACATCCATGGACTCATGAGAAACATACAACAAAAAGCTTAATAAAAACATCAGGTTTCACATTTCAGTCTCAAACCTCCACCAGTGAATGAAACATCAGAACATGAACGTGACATCAGTCTGCACAGAACATCAAGTTTTATTTACAGTTGCACGCAAAACTATGCACGTCCTGTGGTCTGTGGTCTGACCTGACGACACCTGAGCTTCCGCTTCCAGACAACATGACGTTTCCTCCAACCATGTCACTTTATTGACTCCATCCTGGCTTCTACATGCAGCAGGATAACAGCGCTGGAGGAAGCAAAGCAGCCCCAGAGCATCACTGAGTCACACTTGAGCTTATGCTACATTCTTCTGTACTGAGCTACAGGCCTGAAAGTTCCACAGAACAGAAACTAAATGTACTTTGGATCAGTGGTCGTGTTCATTCTCATTTACTATGTCCAATAAAAAAAAAAAGAGAAACCTAAACCTGACAAACCTAAATCAGTTTAATGCAGACTGACTAAAATGAGGAGACATATTTGCATTAAATGTTAATTTCTAATAGAACAGCAGCTAAACAAAAAGATGAGTCACTAGAACCAACTTATCCTGATGTTAACCAGCTCTGGACCAAGTTCACTGAATAAACGTCCAGATGTACTTAATTCAGCTTCATTCAATCTGCTTTGGTAAAATTGAGTCTGGGCTAAATTAATCCAGGATCAGTATTTAATCACAACACGGACTAAACCTCCATAGACGAGTTAACTGATCCTGCAACCAACTTAGTTTAACCAACTCAGGTGGGAAATCCTGACTTAATCCTATATCTTGACTTTGTGCAACTAAGATGAATGTGTCCTTTAATGAGCGATTCGGTTCAAAAGCTTCAATGATTTACAGACAACAGTCGTCATCAAAAGTTGCTTTTTGTATAGAACTGCATAACATTTATACTGTTTACAGCAGACAGATCGTATATGACATTATTCATCACATTATTATACCATTGGCTTAATGAATTATTCTAAATCTTACTACATGTGGATAATAAAGCCTCCGTCTGTATCAATGTGCTAAATTGACACAATCCAACTACTACAGTGGCAACATCTTAGTCAAAAAACCACAAGGTAATTTTGGTTATAAGAACAGAAGCATTAGTAAATTTCATTATGTCATTATAGTGTAAAACACTTTTACACTATGACATTTAGAATATATGTAACTGTTAATGTTGTATTTTGCTTATTAACCTTTAGTCAGAAGATAGATTCATCACAGTCGATCTAAACCAACGTCCAGCACGTGCTATTAAAACAAACGTTTTAGACGTTAGTCCATCATCTGACCTCAGCTGGTTGATGTAATGACAAACTACCAGACTCACTAATGACCAGGCAGCCAGTCTGAAATCACTTCTATGTGTGTGTGTGTAAAAATTCATTTTGACTTGGCCTTTGTGAAAGTAACTTGAAATCCAAAAAGTGTGGACGTCCCTGGTTTACACGTTGACAGGTTAAAATGTTGAAGGACATGTTGCCTTTACAACGTTCAGCATCACATTTTCAGAAAGATGGTGATTTCCTATTTAATAAAGCTTTAAATATGCATTTATAAAGGTACATAACAGTTGAGATTTGAACAGAAACATTTCACTTTGACACTTTTGATCTTATCAACCAAAGACTGAAGGACATCATGTATTATTCAGTTCTCACAGTGAACCTGTGTCTACGTATCCTACCTTCCATCTCTCTGAGCATTTCTTGGAGAACTCAGCAAAGTTGACCGACTGCTCCGGGTTCTTCTTCCGGTGCTCCTCTCGACACGTCTGGACAAAGAAGGCGTACGCCGACGTCTTCCCCTTCGGCTTGTTCACGTCTTTACGCATCATATTGGCAGCCTGGAAACAAGAATGATAAGCAGAAGTACAAAACTATGGTTTAAATCATTTCAGTCTACATCTGCAGTAACACAATATACCAGTGATGTGCCGACGTGTCCTTGGGAAAGACGCTGAACCCCAGGATGGGCGTCAGCCTCAGCTGTACAGCAGCTCTACCACCGGTGCGTGAATGTGAGTTTGTGTGAGCGAATGTGTGAATGAGAAGCAGAGTCAAAGCACTTTGAGAACCGATGGGGGGAAAAGCTAAACTAGTGCAGAGCATCTACCATCTGAGATCAGTGGTTGATCAAACGCTCACACGTCGCTAAGGACACAAGGTCATTAACAAACTAACTTTCAGTTCAGACCACATTCATCTGTAAACAAATTGTCCAAACACTGTGTCTAATATTTCATTGGTTTGGTCAACGATATATATTTAGTGGAATAAAAACCAGACACAGTGGAAAAATGAACGGACAATTATTTCTACAGTTAAAATGAAGCAGATTTAGCAACTGATCCCTTTGTTTTAACTGAGACTTATTATTAGAACCAGAACCATGAAGATGACGGGTGAAGATGTTAGATCTTGTTTTGTTTGTGAAGCAGCTCCAAACTTTAAATCACTGGCTTTAGATCAGACCTGATCAGATTTAATGTTGAGTAATTGAGGTTGTTGTGTTAATTTTCCTATGTGGATAAGCAGTGGGAGTAATTACAGGTTGTCCATGACTGACAGTGTTAAATGTGTTTAGTTTGGTACTGAAGTAACATCTGCTCACACTGTTCAATGACTGAAACACTGTATGTGGGAGTTAGTATTTGGTTGGGATTAATTAATTAAACAATCCAGGTGATTAATTATTTATAAATGGTTGGATTAAGCAGATCAGATTTGGGAGAATGACCCTTTAACCAGTGTCTGGGTTTGTCACATATATATTTATGTTATAAATGTTTATTCCGTTTTACTGCACTACGTGTCATCATGAATTGGTTAGATGCGTCTAATCGCTGGTTAACTGACATAAATTGCTTAGATGCGTCTTATCGCTGGTTAACTGTCATAAATTGGTTAAATGCTTTTTATCGCTGGTTAACTGTCATAAATTGTTTAGATGCGTCTAATCGCTGGTTAACTGTGGCTTAGTGCTAATAACGGTCCGCCCTTCGTCTGAACAAAGAGCAGCCTGGGACCCATTTTCTCCACCGGGAGCGAGGAGGCCCCTCGGCCCGGATGGGACCCTCTGCTCGTCCGGAGCTCTGCCGACACGTCCCACCGGAGCCCGGTTCCTACCGCCGTGACTTCAGTCTGAACGGAACCGGAGCTAGCGGCGTCCTGCTTAGTTAGCCTACCGTGCTAACGGGCTAGCTCCTCAGAACAATGGGCCACCATTTGCTTCCCGCCCTCTGCGGAGCTAGCCGCCCCATCCCCCCGCTAGCAGCAGGCTAACCGGCTAGCGGGGAAATAAAGACGCTCAATCCGCGGAGACCGCACAAAGCACCGGGGCAGACGTTCCGGTAAAGAGCGGAGTCGTCTCCCACCGAAGCGTCAGTTTTATGAAGCGCAGCGCGTATAACTGGGAAATTAGCGATCAGTTGAAAGTTACGCATTTTCATCGAAGGGGTCCGACTATATAGAGGTCAGCGTTGTGTGGACGGGGCCAGGCTATTTCCTGGCGTTTCTACTTCCAAATGGGCGTTTCGTGTTTACGCCACACTCCTTAACCAGGACCAACAGGACGCGTCGGTGCCAGAACCAGGGCGCAGAAGCGCTAACAACGCTCCGACCAGCTCTGGGTGTAAACTGGGTGTTAACGCGGCCATTTTATCCCGTTTCCAGCATCACTACGGAGCTTTTATCGCAGCATCCTCGCATCAGAGCATCCAGTAAATCAGGGCTCACCGCCCGCTAAATGAAAGCCGTCCAGGTCCGGCAGCTGGACGGGGCTACTCACTGGTTAGAAGGGGCTGAAGCAGGCTGTGGACCGGGTTCGGGTCTGGTTCTTGTTGTTGTTTGGTGGCTGGAGCAGCGACTGCAGCCGTTCGTTCACTTTCAAACTGGGTCGAGTTCGACCGCGGCCCCGCCCCCGGCCACGCCCACTGTGGTCGTTTCTATTCAGAGGGCGGGAAATCTGTCAGCCAACCTGGGCGGTGCTCGGCTAGTGGCTGTCTCTGATTAGCTTAAAGGGCTGTAACTCAAACTGCGGCTCCGCCCCTAACAACGCCACCAGACGGCAATCCTACACTTAAAAGGTGGGGTTTCCGTAGGATCCTACCTCTGATTGGTCAACACTAATGACTGTCAGGTCAATGGGTCAATCAGCGAGTAGAGGAGGAGGGACGACAGAGAGAGAACGGCAGGAGGAATGAAGGTAAACGGAGTCAGTTGTGTTGGTTTAATGAGCTGATACACTGATAGATGTTCATTGTGTTATGTGGACAGTTTTCTAGAGTGAATCCTCAGGTAGTGAAGCATTATGTGGTTACTATAGGTGACAATGGAAACGTCTCTGGGTTGATGTCAGACCTGTTAAACCTAACCCTAACCCAGACACCGAAACCAGAGAATGGATGAAGCTGCTGGACTCCACCAGCGATGGAGGAGCAGATACATGGACACGTGGCTCCAGCTGCAGGATGAACCATCTAACGCAGCCTCTCCATCAGTGACATCATGGTTGCATCAGTACCAGTGATGCTGGTCCATCACAGACCTTCGTGGCCTCTCAGACGTTTGTGGGTTCGGGTGTTTTTTTGTTGTAACATTATTTTTAGAGGTTGAGCAGAGTGAAACAGTCAGATTCCACCAGAACCTAAACGCATCACGGTGACACGTCTACTGAGCATCATCAGCAGAACCAGGCTGACGCCTCTGATCCAGGCTCGCTGTGCCAGTAGCTCAGGCCTGTTCCTCATCGTGGATTCAGAACCATCTCAGGTCTGTTTCTAACATCAAGGTGGTGACATCTATCTCCAGGTAGCTTCCATCCACTAGTGTGTTTCTGAAGGTTTGGCTGATACTCATAACTGTGGGATCCAGTAAATAATAGTCACGACATTGATCGACTCTGACACTGAACATTAGATCCGCTACAGATGTGTTTGAACGTCTCACTAATGAGAATAAACTGGTGACAAACAGGACAGAGTGAGGTCACTGTCTCTCTCTGACAAGCTCTAAGATGTGGATTCTGCTGGTTCTGATGTAGATCAGACATCAGTCAATGTGATGAGGTTGGATGTGTTGGTTAAAGCTGTCCTGCCTATAAAAACACACCAGTTTGAGTTTACTGTTATCTAGAAGCATTGAGATCTTTCATCATGGCGCCTCCGTGGCAGACGTGTTTGCTTGTTCCGCCCCGGAATGTTTAACGATACCTGCCTCTCAGAGAAGGTCCTGGAATCAGCTGTTCAACTAGACTCACTCCATCTATCGAGGAGACCGGACCAGCGTCGGGTAAGAGCAGAGGTGGAGGGTGTGTGTCTGTAAATAACTCGTGGTGTGGAGATGTGCAGACTGTTATAAAGCGCTGCTCACCAGACCCGTTGTTACTACTGAAATGCCGCCGCTACTACCTACCACAGGACTTCACTGCTGTGTTTCTGGCCGCTGTCTACATTAATCCATGAGCCAACTCCACAGCGGCACTAGGCACCTCCATGACGTCATCAGCTCGCTGGAGACAGCTCACCCTGACGCAGTTTCTATCGTTGTGGGTGATTTCAACCAGTGTAATTTACGGACAATCCTCCCCAAATACCACCAACACGTGAACATTCCCACCCACGATAAGGAGAACACACTGGATCATGTTTACAGCAACATACGTGGAGCGTACAAGGCTGCACCTCGTCTGTGAAGATTGTCATTCATCCAGGTGAAGTTGTCTGAAGGTTGAGTCATGGCAACTGGATTCTTCTAGTTAGTAGAAACGTTTCTCCATCTGTCCAGGAGGCTTCTTCAGTCTGTGGGAAGTTGGTGAAGACACTAATTTATCCTCCAGTTGGTTTCACTTCACACTGTGTAGAATGGGTTGGTTATGTGAACAGAGGGGGTGTGAGGGTAGTAAGTAGGTGAATCCTCAACTACCGTGACTCCTCCTCCACCATTACAGGTCGTTAAGCGTCTCCTTTGTGGGGACGTGTGAACTGGTCTTGATCTTCCTCCATAGTTGAAAGGGCAGCAGGTAGATGGAGACAAGTTGTGTCTGAGGCCTCCACCTCTGTTGAGAGAGGGGCTGTTCACCTGGACATGTAAAGCTTCTCTGACGCCTCGTTCAAACCACCCGTCTTCTCTGTCCAGAATGTGAGTGTGTGCACACAACTCTCTGCCGTCATTCGCTCTGGGCTGCTCTCCGTTTGAAGCGGCCTATGGCTACCAACCAGCCCTGTTTCCTGCACTTCCCCCACTGTCTCCGCCTTCATCCGACGTTGTCGGGCGGTCTAGTCCACCGTTCGAACACGGCTCCTCGCAGGACAGCAGAGAGCGGAGAGGTACGCTAACCGACGCCGGTCTCCGGCCCCGAACTATAAGGTCAGGGACATGGTCTGGTTGGCCACTAAGGGCCTCAAACTAACCCGTTATATTGGCCCGTTCAGAATCGTAAGACTTGTCAATCCTGTCGCGGTTAAACTAGACTTACCTGAATCCATGCACACTCATCCTGTCTTTCATGTCTCTAAATTGAAGCCACAGGTGTCATCAGCTCTGTCTGCTCCAGCTGAGGGCCCACCGCCCGCTCGCCTCATAAATGGGGCTCCTGCCTACATAAGCTCCATCCTTCGCTCACGCCGGCGAGGCAGGGGGCTGCAGTATCTTGTTGATTGGGAGGGATACGGCCCAGAGCACCGCAGCTGGGTGCCGGCCCGGCACATCCTGGACCCTGACCTCATACGAGATTTCCACCGTGCCAACCGCTCTGAACCGCCCCTTGGGGGGGGCTCTGTGGCAGACCTTGTGATTCACACTATAGTTCTGTTTTCGTCTTGAGTTAATTGATCTTCTTCCCGTCTGTGCACCTGTTTTGAGTTACGATCAGCATTTAAGCGTTTTTTCCACTGGCACTAGTTGCTAGCGAGTCGTACCCTGTCAGTGTCGGTTTCTAGAGGTCCAGAGTAACTACAGGCCAGATCTGCGTCAGGTAGATCCTGCTTTAAGCAGCGCTTTCTGTTTTTTTTTTTTTTTTAAATTAATACTTTTTGTTTTGGAATAAAGTTCCCTGCCCATCTGAACAGTCGCATTCTGCCTCTTATTGCTCCTGAATCCTCCTCACCTGGTCTGGTCGTGTGTTTGTAACAGTAAGTGTTTGTGGTCTCTTCATAAAGTTAGAACTTACTGGTTCTTCCTATGGTGGATGTGATACTAACTTCATTATGTTGCAGTGCCCCTAAACGTTATCACCTGGCAAAGCAAACCTTTGGTGCCATGACGCAGGCAACTACAACTGAAGAGCTTGACGAAGTTGTCGTCTTCTCCAGTTCCCACAGTGGCAAAAACCTCCAAGTAATAATGTCACAAGAGGGAAAATGTGACATTGAAGAGTCGTCCATGGTGGAGCAGGACTCCTGTGTATGTTTTAACCCTCTGGCTTTGTTTTTACTACCCTTTCATTATGTCCGTGGCCAAAAATGGCCACAATGAGTTTAAGCAATAATTCCTGTGAAGTTTTTTGATACTTTCACTTCATAAATAATGTTCATAATAATGTTGACTAGAACCAGTTCTTGTATTGAGTATAAAATATGAATTTATTTTTTATTATTTAACCATTTAAATGCCACTTTCTTTCTATCTACTATATTCTCAGTGCCAAGGTGATTTTTGTGTCACACGGGGCAGTCAGACCACATATGCAACAAATTAACACAAACATACATTTTCATGCATTGTTATTTTTTTGCAGGAAAAGCAATATTAAAAAATCTCCCTTTGCAGACAACCTTTCCACAGCTGGAGCTCATGGTTGTTGTCCTCTTCCTATGGCTGCACAGTTCACACCTTCTCCTCAGTTTGCTCGAGGGCTGTGGTCATGTCCTGACTCATAGAGCTGTAACTCAGCAACATGGACCCTGGTTTGCACTGCTGTGTTGTGGCAACAATGGCAGCAGCAGCTGATGAACGTGGGGGACAAGGCCGCCTCGCGATAGCTGGGGTCACCAGTGTGAGGCCCAGCTCTTCAGGGAACGGCCTCCTTTGGTAGGATGTTGAGGATCCCACTCAGGATGGACTGGTTTCCACAAGATGAAGGCACTGTAGGCAGAGACATCCAGGAGATGATAGAAAAGCGCCAGGGTCCAGGTTGTCCACTTCCCCTTTACACCTATTGTAGTCTAAGATGGCGTCGGGCCTCATCTTTACTCCATGTCAAGTTCTGGTTCCCTATGGTTTGTGCCCAAAAGAAGCATATTCTTCCCTCCCGAAAAGATGTAAAAAATTATTACGCATGACAGTGTAAACCTGCGTCTTCCAGACATACATTACATACAAGGCACCTGCATGAACGTCAGGACACATTTATAACCAGACGGTTGTTTTGTTCTTCTGGCAGGGACATGTTTGATCCTATACATGTTGACATTGAGGGGTGAAGGGCTTTTTGGTGTTTTTGTTTGTGTCGTTGGTCATGAAACCAACAAAGCTAACGATGCTTTCATCACATGCATCAAAACCAGGTTTGACTGAGAAGCTCAGAGCTTAAAACCCTGTGTCAGCATAGTGTGACTATAGTTGAATATATGATATATATATCTGTCTTGCAAATAGATATTAGTGTTGAAATTGAGAAAAAACTGCCATGACTGGTTGCAGAAACAGCCCCATCATCAAACAGCATCAAACAGCATCAAACAGCCCCATTGGAATGAAGACAACTCCCATTTATTGCTCCCTTCACCAAAATCAGGCAAAATATATAATTTTGTAAAAAAATTATTTTTTCAAATGTTAATGTTAGAATGAAACCAATTTCATCTAAATTGATTAATTTTATACTGTAAATAACAAGGAATTAAAAAATGTAGTTTGAATGGGAGTCAATTAGCCAAAAATGGCCCCGATAGAGACAGTTTTTGATTTATAATGTTTATTATTGATATATTTAAAAATCTGAAGCTACAAATTTAAAGATATGATAAAAGTCCACAACCATGGGAAATTTCATTCAGTTGGCAATAACACAGGTGAAATGGTCAAAAATGGCCACAAAGTAACCAGAGGGTTAAATACTTTGCTTTTTCATTCAGAATTGCATATATGACTTAATTATAATTAACTCTATAAAATCTCCTTGTATCTTGTGCAAATGATACATGTGCTTCTTTTTATTAATCTTATCTTATGACGTGGGACCAACATCCTTCCAGTATCACTTCGAGCAAATAATTCAGAGAGAGGAGGCAGACAAAGACATGAGCCCAATATCCGTATTCCTAGCTTTCTGGTCTTTTCAGCTAAGCTAGCTTAACTTTCTGCTATGGCTTCCCTGTCTTCTTCTTCTTTTTCTTGCTCGGTGCCTTATGTTTAGCTCGTCCTCTGCCTCCATTAGTGTTAATGGTATCTGTAATAAGTGTGAGATAGTGGCAGCGACATCCAGTCTGACCTGAAGCTCCTGCATAAGGATAAGCGTAAATACAGTAAGATCGTAATAAACGCAGGAACTAATGACCCGGTTACGCCAATCAGTCACTAAAACTAACATTGAGTCGGTGTGTTCTTCGGACTCCGTAGTTTTCTCTGGTTCCTCCCCAATCTGACCAGCGACGACATGTTTGGCCGCCTGTCGTCGCTTCACCGCTGGCTGTAGGTGGTGTCCAGCAAACGATGTGGGCTTTGTAGACAATTGGAGCAGTTTTTGGGGAAAACCTGGGCTGATTAGAAGAGACGGCGTCCATCCCACCTTGGATGGAGTCTCTGCTCTCTAGTAACATGGCCAAGTTGATTAGACTCCCTAAACCATGACCCAGAGTGGAGCCAGGACGCAGAGTCTCAGTCTTTCAGCCTCTCTGCAGACTCTCAGCCGCCACCCGCTCGTAGCTGTAAGACTCCCATCGAGACTGTGTCTGCTCCCCGACCACCTAAATTATATAAATCACAAATAAATAAAAGAGGAGTGATTCACAGGAATCTAATAAACATCAAGACAGAACAAAGTAACAATACAAGAATTAAATGTGCTCTATTAAATATCAGCTCTCTGTTAATAAATGACCTGATCAGTGACCATCACATAGATTTATTTAGTCTCACTGAAACCTGGCTGCAGCAGGATGAGTACGTTCGTCTGAATGAGTCGACTCCAACCAGTCACATCAACCATCATGTTCCTAGAAGTTCAGGTAGAGGTGGAGGAGTAGCAGCAATATATAACTCAGATTTATTAATTACTAGCCCTAAACATAACTATAATTCTTTTTCTCACTCAGACTGTAAAACCCAGAAACCAGTTGTGTTCTCATCGTCTACCGTCCTCCTGGTCCATATTCATCATAATCATCTTAATGTGGTTTCAAACCACTGTGATAAAGCAGGTCGGGAAAGCCAACCACACATTGTAAAGCAATCTCTTCAAAATATTTTGCACTTGTGTGATGAAGTTTTTATTTTTTGAATTCTGCTACAATGACGTGTTTATTATGTGTATTCCATTCAGATGAAAATAGCTGGATTAAATATCTATATTCATTGCAGAACAAACCACAACCTCCAACATACTACAACTGAGGAGGTCAGTCCAAATGACAGCCAGGCTCCACACGAGGAGGGTATTGTGATAGTGGTCCCATCATACCCGCACACCGAAAAAAATACAAAAATAAAAAACCCGTTCACTCAGCTGATCTGTATGATGAGGGCGCCAGAGAAAAATAAATGCTAAGGCTATGATTAAATATTAACCCCAATAATAGATTTTTTTGTCATGAACAGAGTGGTTCCTGCAGGAATTCTTTTGTAAGCAGCTGTAGGTTTTGGTGGTTTGGAAAAACTCTGACAGTCTTTGTGGGAAGGGCAGCATCTGTGCAGAACTGCAGATAACCTAGTACAGATGATGTGTAATCCTCTAGGTCAGAGCCCTCCCTGAAAACCTCCCAGGCAGTTTACTCAAAACAGTCCTGGAGTACCCCACAACGGTTGCCCATTTGGATCAATCATTGGAAACTAAAATTACATTCCTTTTATTACTACCTTTTTAGAGTAGTTTTTATAAGTTTTGTTTATATGAACAAATTCGGCAAATGTGGTGTTTTGGCTGATTCAAGGCAGCAGTGAAACTTTTCCTGATATTGTCTGTGAAGATTCTCATTCATCCAGGTGAAGTTGTCTGAAGGTTGAGTCCTGGCAACTGGATTCTTCTAGTTAGTAGAAACGTTTCTCCATCTGTCCAGGAGGCTTCTTCAGTCTGTGGGAAGTTGGTGAAGACACTAATTTATCCTCCAGTTGGTTCCACTTCACACTGTGTAGAACGGGTTGGTTATGTGAACAGAGGGGTGTGAGGGTAGTGAGTAGGTGACTCCTCAACTACCGTGACTCCTCCTCCAACCATTACAGGTCATTAAGTGTCTCCTTTGTGGGGACGTGTGAAGTGGCCTTGATCTTCCTCCATAGTTGAAAGGGCAGCAGGTAGATGGAGACAAGTTGTGTCTGAGGCCTCCACCTCTGTAGAGGGAGGGGCTGTTCACCTGGACATGTAAAGCTTCTCTGACGCCTCGTTCAAACCACCTGTCTTCTCTGTCCATGTGAACGTTGTTGTCTTCAGTGGCCTTTGTCTTTTAACACTAGAAGTCCCAGAGATTTCTAACCCTCCTTTGGCCAAGTGGATGCTAACTGGCTAGTCTTTTGGCTATCATTAGCATCAATTCATGTGTAAATAAGGTCATTACCTGAGCAATCTGCAGGGGGTTTGGGGGGTGTGTGTGAATGGTTGCTGGTGGCTTGTTTGTATGTGTGGGGGAGGGATGGCTGCTAAAAGCAGAGAACTTGTTTGACCAGATTTCCCCCGCTTTGCTGCTCCTCAACCAAAAAAGAGCCTGTTTGTGGACTGACCTGACAGAGACAGTGAAAGATGGCACAGTGTGGCATGAAGAACAGGTGGGGACGCGTCTCCCTTTCACCCCAATCAAAGCGTAGGCTGCAGATGGAGAGCCAACGGCTAAGGCCAGGAAAAGTATCACGAGTCGCCTTCAGAGCTTCCTGTGTTTCATCATCATCATGTTCATTGACATGCTTCATAGCATTCAAGAATAGACTATAAAAACATGCACAGGAAGATGTTCATGGTCCTCCCTGAACTAATGGCATTTATTGCAATTGTCATCTTGCGGGTGATTACCAAGGTTCCATCACGTAGTACCTTGGTAATGGTTGCTGGTGGCTTGTTTGTATGTGTGGGGGAGGGAGAGCTGCTAAAAGCAGAGAACTTAAGTCTCCTGGATGAATGAGAATCTTCACAGACTTGATTTACCATTCAATTCTTCATTCATGAATTCAATTCATTCTCACATTGGAATGTAGGGTGTTGCCCAGGTATAAAAAGGTATGAATTAACACATCTAATTGCACACAGCTTGCTCTCAGATGAGAGGTAATTCCTTTTGTACCCAGGTGGATAAAATCTCACTGCACATAGCCTACTACTTCAGTGCCCTCAAGAATTCTGTGGTGTACGAACCTCCTCTCCAAGAAAAGAAAATGCAGAGAAGACTCACCACACAGCAGGCCTTGGAAATGAACCTGAGTGAAGTAAACCCTTGCGACTCAGATGGAGAAGACATAGAACTTCAGCCGGATTCAGACTCAGTGCTGTCTGATCCGTCTTCAGGTTAGGTTTCATTTCATATTATTTCCTATTTCATTTGAAACCAGTAAGTGGAAAACACCAAAAAAGCAGAGTGGAGTGACATAAATCATTCGTCACCAATTGCATCACGTCCTACAACCCTGGTCTACATATCACCGTTGATGAACAGCTTTTCCCGTCAAAGACTCGCTGCTGTTTCCTGCTGTATATTGCAACTAAACCTGACAAGTTTGGGATCAAGTTTTGGGATCAAGTTTTGGGTGGCTTGTGTCCTAAAATCCAAGTACATTTGTAACGTCCTCCCATATCTTGGCAAGGATCCTAGTCGTCCCAGTGGAGAGAGACTGACTGAAAATGTAGTGATGAGGCTGATGGAACCATTCAAGGGCAGAAATTCTACCACGGACAATTTCTTCACATCGCTGTCACTTGCGCATAAACTACGCTGACGGCGTATGCGCCCAAACGGAAGAAGACCGTCTACATTCTTAGCAGCATGCACAGCGTGATTCAGACTGAGAATACCACCAAAAGGAAGCCAAACACTGTCACCCTTTACAACACCACAAAGTGCGGCGTGGATGTGATGGACCAGATGGTGCGGGAGTACACTGTCCGCACAGGGACACGGCGCTGGACAGTTGCCGTGTCCTATAACATGATTGACATGGCAGCACTGAATGCACATGTGCTGTATCAAGCAGGCACCAGAAAGACGGGTGGACTTCCTGGTGGAGCTTGCAAGAGAGTTGACTAACTCTCATATGTGTGCGAAGAAGGCAAGAAAAGAACAATTGCTTTGGACCCAACCCTCCACACCAAGCCCTGGAAAAAGAGCCACGTGTCAGGTCAAACACCACTGCAAGAACAATCATGCCACTGTGCGATGTGTTCACTGCTACAGATACACATGTGGTAAATGCAGACGGCAGATACCATGGCAGTGCCAGGATTGTGAGTGATTGCTGGAATGTACTCACTCACTTTTTAATATTATTTGTAAATATGTGTACAAATGGTTGGTTTCTTTAATTCATTTTGTACTGTTTTTATCAATATCTTTGCAACAAAGGAAAAAAGCATGTGGTGATTTCTCCCTAAGATGCAAAGTGAAACACAAGTTTCCTTGAGGTGTCTCAGCGTGGCCCCACGTTGTTTACATAACAAAAGCAATCGTTCACAGCTGATTAAGGGTATTAGCCTAAAACCTTCAGGCCGATCGGCCCGCCGGCGGGTTTTATAGGTAGAAAGGCCAAATGGCCCATCTCTGGGACTTCTAGTGTTAAGTGGAGATACACGGCAGATACTGGTCCTGACGTGTTGTTCCTCCTCTGCTGGTTCATCCTCTTGTGTGATGGCTGTTTGGTTTCACCAGTGTCTAGTTCAGAGACTCTTCACTGCATTGAACTGCATTTACTATGTTGCTCCTCTTATGTTTTGGTGTCGGGTCCTTTGGATGCACAAGCTTCTGTCTGAGGGTGTTGGTGGGTTTGAAGTAGACGTATGTTGTAGTTTCTAAAAATCCTTTCAAGCTTTTCAGACACTCCGGCCACGTAAGGAATGAGCAGGTTCTTCCGTTGGCTCTGGGTGTCAGGCTGTTCTGTTGTCCTTGTTCTGGGTTGAGACGCAGCCTTGTTGAAGGTCCATCTGGGCCCACGGGTCCTGAGAGCTGCCCTTAGATGCATGTTCTCCTTCTTCTTGGCTACAGTGGAAGTGGGAATGTTCTCCGCTCTGTGGTTCAGGGTCCTGATGACTCCTAGTTTGTGCTGCAGGGGGTGATGAGAGTCAAACAGAAGATATTGGTCTGTGTGGGTGGGTTTCCTGTAGATTTCTATTTCCAAGCCGCCGTCATTCCCTCTGATGACTGCCTGATATTGATGCAAACTACTGCTGAGTAAGTTAAGACAAAACTAATATTCCCAACAGTCAAGAGGTTGATAAAGTTAATAAACAGGCTGAATTACGTTAGCTTAACCTGTACAAACATCAGCTTGTGGTTTCAGTAAAAATAACCAGGCCACTTTTAACAAAGGACATTTTGAGGGACCCAGAGATCTGCGTCATTCAAAACACACATTAAAACAAAAAACTATATCTTCTAACCCCTACAACAACAAAAAGGTAGAGAACAACTGACTACTTATGGTCACACAATGAGGGTTAGAGGGAAAATAAAATCCATACTGTTTGTATTCATTCATATTATATTGATCTGATCGAGTGCTATCAGAGCATTTGCACTGAGCCTAAATGCTTTTCATTATCCCTCTGTAAGCAAACAACCAGGCCAGATGTCTCCAGAAGCGTTTCAGTGGCCATTTCAACTACTGAGAGTGGTGTTAAAATGTTGTAATGTCAGTTCCATTCATTCAAGGCTTGTGACGGCTTGTATGGGTGAAAATGCCTCCATAAGCGAATATTCACTAGACTATATGATGAACATGTAGGCAGTGGTTGTGGGGTTTTTTAATTCCTCCATTGGACAGAACGAATGAGGCTTCAACTCAGACTTGGTCTTCCAAAAATCATGTTTGCTTATTTTACCTATAGAAAATAGAACAAATAAACCAAAAAGTGACTAACACTCATATCAGTGCCATATTATAGTGTTCACCGACTAACACTCATATCAGCCATATTATAGTGTTCACTGATCAACACTTTCCCCAGGACATATGAGAAGCAAATATGTCAACGACTCACCAGGTTTCCCCGTTGATAAGTAATTTTGAGTTCGTAGGATCCGTCCGATGGAGATCAGAGGTGATGCCTTAGGCCCTCCGTCTCACTCTGTTTTTGTAGAGGAGGTTGAGGCTGAGCTGCGCTCAGGGCGACGCGTCTTTTCCACCGTCAGCGACCCCTCCGACGACCACCAGCGGATCCCACTTCTGACACCAAATTGTTGAGGCAAAAACCTGTTAGGAACCTGGTGAATGAATCAAAAACCAATCAAAGTTGTCTTTCTCTTGTCTTTTATTCTTGCAAGAAGAGAAGTACACAGAGTCAGTGCAGAACGGTCCTGCCTGAGTGTAGTTCTGAAGTCATCTACCTCCGTTCCTACCTAAATACCTCCTTCGTTGCCACGGAGTAAAGATGTATCTTCTCATTAGCTCAGTCCACAAGAGACTTATCAGCCCACAACTCAGGGTCAGTCACTGCCTTGCGCCAGGAGAAAAGTGTAACAGAAACAAAGTACATCAAAGTTCTTCTGCCATGCTCTCATGGCCATGGTCCATGCTGTAAAACAATTATAACTAAACAGTATCTCCCTAGCTCCATTTCCCATGGAAAGAGAAGGCTCATTGTTCTAAAATATTTCTGTAAGCAGGTATATAACTCATTCTATGATTACTTTGCTTAGTACAGATACATATGAGAATATATCAAGTGATATGAATCAGAGTTCTGTCACAAGGGAAAATACCCATATAGTAAAATTTCCATTACAGTGTCCCCCTCCAAAAGGGGCTTACTGTTTCTTTTCCCCATCTCTCCTTCAACTTTATTAATATACTTTATTAATAGACTTTTGGACTGAGTCAACGATCCGCCACCACCTCACATGTTCATCGACTGCACTAAGCTTCTACAGGTCTATCACCTGCGGGTGTAGCTGAAAACGTGGCTCAGTCCTACTGTTTTAAAACTTAATGTGAGAATCCGAGCCCCACAACCTAGACGGTGAAACTTCTGACTTAGATTCTCCTAATGACACACAGTTTCCTTAATTCACCCTTCGTATAGTTCGTGTGGCCGGGTTACGTTTACACCGTCAGGTTTCCCCCAGTCACACGTTTTCTGCGTCAATGGGTGACTTTCACACTTCACACATCACTAATGCATTAGACTAAACATTCACTGAGGAGTAACTACGTCTACTCCTCCCTTACTTCTGTCCGCTTGAGAAAATAAGTACGTCTATTTTCTCCTAGAACAATTACTTCTGTTCTACTTCTTGGAAATGCGACCTGCCATTTCACACACACCGTGCTTTTCCAGCGGTACTTACTTTTTGTCTTGCCCTGGTCAGATGCCTCCAGAAGTCGTCATCAGCGAGCGAAGAGGGGGATGTCAGGAGCTATTCAACCGGCCCAGCAGACGAATTCACGCTCCGGGTCTTTGTTCAGACCGTCCTAGACGAGTCGACTGTGAACAGATTTCGGTTTCTCCGTTGTCCTCCTCCCCGTCGTTGAATCTTGACTCCCGGGTTCACGGCACCAAGAAATGTTGGGTCTAGCCTGCCAACACTTAAACAATACAGAGACACCGACACATGAAGACAAAGCTCATTTTACTTGTGAGCACAAGGGGAGTCGCTCTGAGACGCAACATGTTAGCGCTCAGCCAACGACTACCAAAATCCCCTTGGTCTCAGCTCTTTTTATTAGGAAAAGTATGAAAGTCACTCCTTCACATCTGGTCAAACAAGATACAAAGCCAATCCATATATGGTGAATAAGATACATAGGAAGTCATTATGCCATGAATACAGTTTTGTGAAGTTTCCTCTTAGCGTGGGCGGTTAAACATTCTTCCCTAGCACAACAAGGTCATGGGGAGAACCTGCAAACATAGCAAGATATCACAGAGACACAGAAAGGACCAAACACAGAGAGGACTATGCTCCATATCCTCTAACAGACACCAAAACACCAGAGGAGCAGCAGCGTCTGCAGCTACGCAAAGAAGAGCCGGAGAAATTAAACATTCCAGAGACGGAGCAACACGTCAGCTCCAGCGTCTCCATTCAAAGACAAACACAGGTTCAGGTGAAGACACAACCTGTCTCCATCCATCGGACACTGAACCAGCTGTGACGGTGGAGGAGGAGAGTTCACGACTCACTAACTCTGTCACATGACCAGTCTGTTCTCTGCAGGCGTGAAGTCAAGTGATGTTGTGGTTTGTAATAAACCACCAAAAGACCAGCAAACGTCATGTCCAGCGTCTTGTTCCTGGTGTTGGTCCAGATGGAGGAGCAGAGAGTGAAGCCTGGTGAGGACGGACTCTGTCACGTCTGTAACCGGCATCAGTTCACGCGCTGCTGCATCAGTCGAGGAGGAAGAAACATTAGAAACTACAAGATGAAAAGTCCCTCAGGATGAAAACAGAATGAAGACAGTGAGAAACTCGCTGTTTGGTGCGTTGCTCCATCTCTCATCAGTTAAAACCTTGGAGGGACGACAACAGGAGGAGGAAGATGAGACGGGGAGCATCCATGACCTCCGAGGTGAAGGAGGTCGAAGAGGAGGAAGTGGATTCTAGAGGTCATTGAACCCACCTTCCTGTCAAACAGCTTCACTTCTACTAATGTGACTTAGTTTAAACTGTTTCATAAAAGCAGCAGCAACGTCACAATGACCTCTGACCTTGTGGTGTTGCCTTGGAAACCATGTTCCTCATGCAGAAGAGCTCAGCTTCACCTGTTACAGGTGTGAATCACTGAACATCCATTAAAAACAAGCAGGTTTTTATTTTTAGGTTTCATTTCTTTGTTTTTTAATAATCTGTTAAACACAAGGAAATTTCCAGGCAGGAGAAATCAACCAATCACACACAGCCTATGACGTCACACAGAGGGCCCATCTGATTGGCTGGACATGAAGGTACAGCAGAAGAGGGGGGTTTCCACAACAGAGAGATTGACAGGTAAGGAGACAACACGTCTGTGTGTATATATGTATCATGGTTGTCATGGTTAAGTCTGTAACAGCCCCATGATGATAGTAAATGTAAACAAATAAACAGTAAACAAAAACACTCAGGCTCCTAAACTCGTTACCTAAGACTAATGTCATTAACTAATTATCTGATTAACTAACAAACCAATCAGCAGCAACAAAGAAAAGATTTCAAACGATATGACAAAACCCTGTTACCATGACTACAGGCTATCATCTGATTGGCTGAGGAGTTAGCAGCAATGAACTAACGAACAGGACAGAGGTTTGTAACAGTTAAGTTATTTTTATGAACCATTTCAAAACTGGACCAGGACATGAACCACATCAGACACAGCTGTTCCTAGACTGACTCTAAAGTTCAGAACCGGTTCTGATTCTGTGACCAGGACGTGGTTTCTGTTCTGGTTTGATTAAATTTTTTTATGGTCATTTATTTAAGTTTAATTTCTGAGCTGGGTTCTGTCTGATGTGCTCTGGAGGTTCTGATCCAGTTTCCTTTGTGCTTCTGGACTGAGAGATGAATTAGCTTCAACCTGGAAACTGGTTTCTGAACAGCCAATCAGAGACAGTTGTCCTGATGTCATGTCTACAGAAACCTTGTTAAATAAAGTTATTATAAATAAACAAGTCATAAATAAATAAATAACATGAATAACTAAAGGGACTGATGCTTGAACGGCTCTGTGTCTTTGATCTTGTGTTGTTTCTGGGTCCGTTCTCAGGGGCAGCGACATCAGAGTGTGTGTGTGTGTGTGTGCGCACTGATCCAGGGTCAGTGTGTTTGAGCTAAAGCTGCATCGTAACAACAATTAATCAAAGAAAATACAGAAACATACAAACCATGTTGACACGACTACCAGAACGTGAAACTAAAACAACAGTGAACGCATCATGAAGCTGGAGACGGGTGCTGTCAGGGGGGTTTGGACCGGACCGACCTCATCTGAACCTCTGGGTCGGGACAGAACCAACACGTGTCTATTTGTTGTTGATTCGTAGTTTGAAGGAAACACGTCCAGCAAACTTGTCCCTGTCGCTGCCGGAGGCCAGAGTGTTGGAGTTGATCTTACACTCAACGCTGATGTCCGTGTTCAGCGAGGCGTTCAGGAACCTCACAGCCACCAGCGGCTGAGTGTAGTTCACCTGAGACAGTAAACACATCACACGTCACCGCAGTAACACTGAGAAAGACATCTCAGATAATTCAATTCAGGTTTATTAGATGGATCAGAGAAACCAGAACCATCTGGAACCATCAGCTTTGTCAGAAAGGAAGGTTTCAGCCTAGTTTTAAAGCAGAGAGGGCGTCTGCTGCTAGAACCTGAACTGGAAGCTGGTTCCACATAGAGGAGCTTGGAGCTAAAGGCTCTGCCTCCCGTTCTACAGGTAGAAACTCTAGAACCACCAGTAGACCAGCTCTGAGAAGCAAGGTTCTGTTGGAGCAGAAGGAGCCATGAGGTCTAAGACAAGATGGAGCTTTATTATGAAGAGCAGGACAGAGAAGCTAATGTAGGAGAAATGTGACGTCTCTTCCTGAGTCCAGTCAGACTCTGCTGCAGCATTTGAATTAACTGGAGGCTTTTAAAGAGTCACTGGTTCAAACTATGAGCAGCGAGATGCTTCCATCTCAGGGATATTTCTAAAATTAGCCTGTGGTTCCTCCTCAGAGTGATGCTGTTACCTTGAGAAGACTTTTATTGTGAATCAGTGCTATAGAAATAAACCTGAACTGATCTGATCATAGACGCTGGACGTGGTTTAACATGTGGCTGATTCACACGACAGCGACTCATCATCTCTCCTGGTTATTCATCACAGCTGGAGTTCTTAGTCACGTGGTCACTGATCCACACGTCACTACATTCATGTCACCAAGCGCAGGAAGCGTTTGTTTGGTACAAATGACACGAGTCAAATCTGGCGTCTGGCCTGCTGCAGTGCAGGCGTTGCAGCGTGTTTCACTGGTTTCACTGGTTTCCTCGTGTCGTCTTACCTGAGCCTTCTTGCCGTAGTACGGGTAGTACATGAGGTTGAAGGTCCCGTTGGCAGGGTAGTAGGCCAGAGGTCCGATCTTATCGCTGTCCTCCTTCTGCACACAAACACATACTGTGAGGACCATCGGCTACAGGAGGCATTGCATGACCTTTGACTCTGTTCCTGCTAGTTCTCGCTGTGGTTCTCCTGTTCTTACCCAGTCGTCTTCGTCCACTTTGTATCTCTGAGGATGGAGCGACGACAAGATGGACACAACACGATGAGATGAGGACACAGACAGACAGACAGAGAGACAGACGGGTTCAGACCTTGGCTCCACAGGTGACGTACGGAGACAGACCGTCCTTCCCCGGCAACATCCCGATCACCTGGACACACACACACAGGTCAGTCTGCAGGGTCAGGGGTCAATGCAGGGTCAGGGGTCAGAGGTCAACGTACCCGGTTCATTTTGATCAGGATGCAGGGCTGACCTCTGCTGTAACCATAGAAACGGTCAGACATCCCAGAACACGCCTCCAACATTGTCCGGTTGAACTGACAGGAGCGCTTGGGATTGTTCCTCACCTGTGGAGACAGACAGGTACGAGACGAGTGGAGAGTGAGACAGGTAAAGAGTGAGACAGACACAGGGGTAGAAAGACAGACAGGTGTGGACGTGCAGAGACAGACAGGTTTACCTCTCCACTGTCCTCCTGGATGAAGTACTGGTCTGGAGGACAGTTGTCATTGGTCTGGACCTGGTAGCTGTCGTTGTACGCTGCAGGCAGACAGACAGACAGAGAGACAGACAGACAGGCAGATGTTTATTCCTGGGATTCATCAATAAGTGATACTGGACCAGTGAGGGACTCACGGGACAGGAAGCTGTTGAGGTTCTGGACGAAGCCGTCCCAGCTCTCGGTCTCCGACACGGAGTAAACGATCTCCAGCTGATCGCCCTTCGGACGGATCATCATCCCTGAAACGTCACGAGAAGCATCATCGAGCAGGTGAGGACCTGGAGTTAAGCCTTTCAGTGACTGGTCCTGACCCACTGCCTCTAACTCACCTCTTCATTATGGAGCTTTACCTACTTTCCCCTGAAGTAACGTTAACGTGACGTTTGCAGCCTGATTCAGAACCAGGAGACGTTGCTGAGCTAAACTAGGATGGATCCATAAAAACAGCAGCACCGTAGATAAACAACTGGTCTCTGAGCGTCTGCAGCTGGACTTTGGTTTTATCAGCTGGACTTTGGTTTTTATCAGCTGGACTGAGAAGCTTTGACATTTTGCTTAGAGGTTCGTGACTGAATGAAACTGAGTCATTAATGTGAGCGTCACCTCCTACAGAAACCGGCTGCTCCTCTAAGGCCTGATCTGTGGGTTGGGTCCCACCACCAGCTGGACTGAGAAGCTCGGTCTCACCTGGAGTCTCCAGTTGGTCCTGCCAGGTGGGCTTGTAGTCGTCCAGCGTCAGCAGCATGACGTACATGGTGAGAGCAAACATCCCGGCCAGGAACAGGTAGAAGAGCAGGTAGAAGAGCAGGACCAGCCCTGGAGGCAGAGCAGAGGCCGTGACATCACAGAGCAACACCCCCTCCCTCCCACCCATGACGGTTAATCCGCTGTGGCCTGTCTCCAGCTGCTGACCTACATTCAGGGTGAGAGGGGGAGGGTCTCTCCACATGGCTCCGCCCCCTCCGTTCACCTGCAGCCACTACACTCGCTCATCCGTCTCCAACCACCGCTGACTGAGGTCCAACTGGACCAGACCACGTCCCTGCTGCTCTCAGATCAGTTCTGCTGCTTTCAGGACATCTGTCCTCACTAGCGCTGCCACTAACCTGAGAGTGTGGAGAGATTAGAGTCCAATCAACATCGTCTGCTGGACTAATCCAGATTAACTCGCTCAGTCCTTCAGGCCCCATCAAGGCAGATCTCCCACTGCATCATGGGAGATGTGAGATCATCACAGCAGCCTTATGTTCCGCAGGAACCAGAAGAACCACAGACACTGAACCACAGGAACCAGAGGAACCGCAGACACTGAACCACAGGAACCAGAGGAACCGCAGACACTGAATCAGAGGAACCCGAACCCACATTAATCAGGTTGAACCTGAGCCGCCTCACGAGTCGTCAGATGCTGCTGTAACCGTCACCGGGTTGAGTTAGATGCTGCTCGTATTGTCGCTGTGAGCAGCACCTTCAGACGTCACGTGTTCCTCCCCAGACATCAGGCTGCAGAACGACGCTGCAGTCGTGTATGTTGTGTAGTAAACAGCGTAAACTACGTTTGGCTGTTTTTTATGTTTAGAATTTTAGATTCAGCTCAATATTTCAAATGGTCCAGTGTAAATACAGACGCTATAGATTTTCTTCTTTGATTGTTCAGACTGTTCTCAGCACTGACATCATTTGTACAGAATTAAAAACAACTATGTCACTAAGCAGCAAACTGCTTTGGCTTGACGTTGACCTGCTGAAGGGTCGATCAGACGCGTTTCCCTCTGGGATGAATGAAGCATCTGCGTATGCATCTGTATTAGTTATTAATCTGTGTCTGCGTCTACTCCTACTAGTTCATCTACTCTGCACCGCACACGCCATCAAAAGCTGTACTTTAATTTATATTTATTTTATTTTATTTTAACGCATTCAGCTGCTGCCGTGGACGCTGGGACATGAGTTAATACTGAGTTAATACTACGTCATGCTGGGACGTTGTTAGTAATTAATATTATTTATGGCAGTAGCTCTGACATTTTAATGAGGGTTTTGCCTTTTACCTTCACGGAATAAGACTCAGGAAGGAAATATGCGAGACGACGAACTGGCGCTGATCAAATCATCAAACTATACGTTATTTAAATTAATGCATTAGCCTGTAAAACTACTGCATTTAATGTTTAACGCTGAAGGTTTGATCCACCTACAGCTGTTCAGCAGATTCCTCATTATTTCTGGGTTATGGTTCACACATTTATCCTCCGTTCTAGAAAGTAAGTGAATCTAAACACACTAGAACCACGTCACTAAAGCTGCGTTTATCTTTCTACATATTCGGTTTCTGCCCTTGGTTCTTCAGCATCAGTTGCTCTGTGGGTTTAGTCCAGGTTTCATCAGAGACTCTGTTAAACTAAGCTCATCTCCACCAGGTTGACTGAGCTGCTGCTTCTTGTCCTGAGTGACAGAACAAACCAGGTTCCACTGATCCTGGATCTGTTCTTTCTACTTTTGCTGCCCTCGTCGTCTGAACAGAGCAGATGCCGCCACTGGTTCTGACTGGTGTCAGAACTGAGCTGTGGTCTGTGAGCAGGACAGGGTCAGAACCAGATCACTGGAGGACCACGGACCCACGGCCCGTCTGTCCTGACAGCTTTTATTCTGAAAACCCTCTAAGCAGCACCACACGGACAAGTGAGACAGGAAGTGATCCTTATTTCCTATGAACGTGTTGTCAGAAAAACGTGACTGTGATGACATCACTCTGCAATGACATCACTGCTGTAGGTCAGTGTCTCCACCACAGCCTCTCTGTGCCAGTGATGCTCGTCCTCTGTGTGAAGGTCACTGTCATTCAGATCTATGAGGCCACGATAGTTTAAATGAGACAACAGAACCTGGATCCAACGTCCACCAGACACGGTCCCTGAGATTCTAAACGGACCGAACTGACCCGGGTTGTTCTCCAGTCTCAGAGGGAGGTAAAGGAAGACAGACAGACGGGTACAGAGAGCAGTGAGACGTAGGATTAATGGTTATTCTCATCAGTCCCAGTAAAATGATCAACCAATCACATCGCGGTTCTGAAGCTGGTGTCAGTGATGGTGGTTGACGTAAACAACACATCAACCAGTTGATTAAACACCGGACACAGAACAACCTCTATGAACATCTGGACCAGCTGCTCAGGTCCAGACAAGACGGGAAGGTTCGACACCTGCTGGCCGTCAAACAAAGCCAGAGACACGGGGACAGAACCAGACCAGGTCCAACAGATCAGAACCGCTCAGAAAACCGAGCCTCCACCCAAAGAGAGAGACGGTACCGGTACCGGACAGACAACCAGACTCACCCCAGCTCGTGGCGGTTCGGCCCAGCAGCTCGTGAGTTCGCGGGTTCCAGAAGAAATCCCGCCAGTCGTTCGAGCCCTTGCGGTTCTCCTCCTTGGTCCCAGACATGATGGCGGCGGAGAGGATGAAGAGGATGAAGATGGAGGTCGGCGCGTGAGCCCAGACGGAGCGACGTTCCCGCTACGACGGCACGAGCGTCCGGACGAACCGTAAGCGAGTCGGTTTATCGATCAGCTGATCGGCGCCGATCGGAGCGAGAGAGAGACAGAAAGACAGAGAGAGAGACAAGAGCAGGGGGGTCACTGCGTAAACCTCCCCAATAACGCATGACGTCACACAACAATCCACCAACCACAGAGCAGCTCCACTGACTCGGCCCCGCCCTCTGTACGTAAGCTGAAATGGGCCTGAAACAAAAAAGTCCTTCACCTAAAAAACGTCTAAAAAAAACCAAACAAACAAAACATTAAGAATCTGGTCCAGGACTGAAGTTTGAAACGAGCAATAATCACCGTACAACAGAGAAGCTGTGTGAACTTAGGAACCACAGAACAAGAGCTTTGTACAGACACAATGAGGACGTTGAGGATTTAGACAAACATTTGGAGGCAGCAGTGATACTTCATGGTGTCAGACACATTTCAGCAGCACATCTCACACCAGGGGCCTGTCTGACTGGAGACATTCTCTCCAGTTTGTGAGGTGAAACATTGGTTTGGACCATTTAAAGGACAGAAGCCAACATGACATTTATTCTTATGAGGAAGCATCAACATCACTGCCTGGGGCCCGTCCATCAGAAGTGAACGTGTCCTGACTGTGGGTTGGGCAGTGACCCAGGAGCTTCCTGGAGCATGGTCCTGGCCAGATGCCTGCTGGTCGGGTAGTTCTGGGCCAAGGCGTCATCGGTCCACTCAGTTCTGCCTAGAAGCTGGTCTACGTGAGGCCCTGGGGTCCTCTGTGGAAGCGGGTATGGACCGATAATTGGGTCCCGCTCCCCAGGGGGGAGTCCTATGGCCCGGTGAGGCCCATCGGGTCCGTAAGGTGCCCCTGTAAGTAAAGACGCGTCTCGGTCCAGCGCGGCCTGCAGGCCCTGCGTCGGCTGATCCATTGGGTAGAGCTGCTTCTTATGGACCTGGTCCTGGTGATCTAGTCTCGTGTGGCAGAGCTGCTTCTTCTGCATTTGAAGGTGGTCCTGGTGGTCCAGCTGGGTGTGGTACTGTTGGTTCTTCTGGCTCTGCATGTGGTCCATCTGGATGTGGTGCTGTTTCCTTTGATTCTGAATGTTGTATTTGTTGTGTTGATCCGTCTGGGGATGGCACTGCTGCTTCTTTTGGTTCTGGGTCTGATCCTTTTCCTGTTGGTCCATGGAGGCCTGGTACTGCTTCTGGTTCTGGTTCTGAATTTGCTCCTGTTGGTCCTGGTTCCCCTGAAGGTCCATCTGAGCGTGGAACTGCTGCTTCTTCTGACTCTGTATTTGGTTGTGGACCTGGTTCTTGACGTCTTTCCAGTGCCGCCCTCTGAGAACCGGTTCCAGGTCTAGACAGCGTTGACAGACCTCCTTCCCTGGAACGGACTGGAACAGCACATGGACTCCCAGCTGTCTCCAGACGGCCTCCTTCTCTGCCGTGGACCAGGGGCGACGTCGCACCTTCTTAGGAGCTGAAAGACAGATGGTGATGAGGTCAATTCATTCTGCTGCTGACTGAAGACCTTCAGGCCTGAACTCAACACAAACAGGGTCCTGGCTGCGTCTGCATCAGTCCACTGATCTGTGCTGAATGAATCCAGAGGAGAACAGGAACATGTACGTTCACGTGGGTTACGTCTGATGAAATATCTCAAATTAGGTCAGCAACAAAGTTTTTTTAACCTTTTCTGTAAATTATAAGTAGAACAACTGGAGGAGGCTGCAGTAAAAGACAACTGAGTCACAGCAGCGACAGACTGGAAACCATGTTAGTGTCTCATCCACTGTTTGATGAGCTACCAACGGCTCTGTCTTCACAGATTCCAGATGTTCTCGTATCCATTACTGATGTTAAACCCAACGGCTTCAGTGAACAGCAGAAACCACCTTTTTCTAGTCTGGCTTTGAATTAGACTTAAATGCTGAATGTGTGGTACCTGTGAGAGGTCCAGGACCAGGCAGCGGCAGCCTGGCATCCAGTGGGATCATGGATGTCACCTCCTCACCTCTAGACAGACCTGCAGACAGACAGCGTTTAGCTTAGCTACACCGGTTCCTGATGAGTAGTAGGTCAGGTTACCACAGTCAGTTCTGGGTTCAGGGTTAGAGGAGCATCACAGACCAGAGTCAGTTTATACCAAAAACCTAAACACTGGTGACATAAGACACAAAGCAGCTACAGCCACTGTTTTCTGTGTCAGGAGTTGATGCTGTGGATAGAAACAACCTGAACCTGAACTGTATAAATTGGTCATAAATTCGTTCTAATCTAAGCCACAACAACAGAGAAACACAGTCTGCTTATGCTCATTTATGCAGAAATTGGCGTAATTCCAGAGGGTTCGCATCCTTTTTCTTGCAACTGTGGGTCAGACTTGTCTTGGGTCAGATGGTGGTTGCATCTGCTGGAGGGGAGACGAGTGGAGCATATTTAACCGGTTTATCTTCATCAGGTTCCTCTGTCTGCCCTCGGTCCGTGGCCGGAGTTGGTCTCATCTCGTACATCGTTGTGTCAACGCTCCTCCAGCTCCTTTCAGTAGCCGTCCTTGGGTCGTCTGATCTGGTATTTGAGGTCATACGTCTTCTGCTCCTGTGTCTCCTGAGGCATCTTAACCAGGAAGTTAAGCTAAAGCTCAGTAAACACAGCTGGTGTGTGCTGGCCTCTAGTGGTGAACGTTGGACCTACTACAACTGGATCGTCTACATTCATTTCAGCGTGACTCACCCTCTGGACTCGGGTCACACTGGTCTTGGGCTCCAGACTTAAACCTCTCATTTCTTGGTTGGACTAATCGTTTCTTCAGTTTGGGACCTGCTGGAACATCTGAAAACAAAGTTGGATAGTTGGGTCCTGTACAACCCAGAACTCTGTGATGACGTTTTGTTCCTGAGAGCAGTAAGACCTGAGTTACAGATAAAACCAGGACCAGGTTCAAAGCTTAACCCGTTACCTGTGTCAGGGTCAGGGTACAGCAGCTCCAGGTTGTCCCAGTCCCTCCCCAGCATGTGGTAGAAGTCTGTGGTCTTGGCTGCAGCCTCCCAGTCTCCGTCCTGCAGACTCTCTCCGATAGCGATCTCACAAACCGTCTTCAGTGTGGTCTTCACCGCCAGAGGAGGGCGGCTCCACCGGTACCCAGAAGCCTTTCTGGCTGCAGCCAGCGCCAGGCTCAGATGGCCCGGAGCCAGAACGTCCTGGAGGCTATGAATCTCTGAGTCCAGGGATTTAGCCGCCAGGAGGAACCTGCCGAGCTCCCTCAGTTTCTGACTGACGTAGTCGTACCTCCTCTGGTTGCCATCCTGGTTTCCCATCAGCTTGTTTCCATATTTACAGATCAACCAGTCAGACTTGACCTGGACAAGCAGACGGACAGATTAACAGACAGCCACTAGGACAGAAGGTCAACCAACAGGTAGATGGGTCAGCAGGTGTTCAGACCTGGTACGACACGTGGTCCTGGTTCATGCGGTGAAGAACCTCACTGCAGCTCTCAGACGCTCCGCTGGATATTGGGAGGAGGCGGGACGCTGCAGCCTGGACCCTGGTACGCTTCCTGGGCGGGTCCAATGCAGGGACAGAGGTCACGTTCAGACCCCCGCTGAGGTCAGAGGTCATAGGCTGTTTGTTCCCAGTCTCTGAGGCCCCAGCATGATCTGACGTGATAGCGTTTACTGAGGGGTCCAGGGGTGCGTCCTCTGTCTGCTTTGTGGTTTCTTCTGTGGGACCTGTTGAGTCTGTTGTCGAGTCCTTCGGGGGGTCCAAGGGGGTCTCTGCTGTGGAAGTGGGGTCACTGGACATGTCAGACGCCAGCTTCTTCCGACAGGAGGCCTGATGCTTCCAGAGGTCAGCACGAAGAAAGAAACCCAGGCAGAGAGGGCACGGCAGGTAGCTCCTCGCATCCACCTCCTCCGACGGCTGACGACACGGGACGATCTCACCACTGCCCTGTCTGATCACCTGAAGGACAGACAGACAGGCAGACAACCAGTAAGGGACAGGTTAGTAGTACAGTAGACAGGTAGGTGGACAGACAAACAGGCAGACAACCAGTAAGGGATAGGCCAACAGAACAGTAGACAGGTAGGTGGACAGACAAACAGGCAGACAACCAGTAAGGGATAGGCCAACAGAACAGTAGAATAGTAGGTAAGATACAATGTTCGGAGCGTCACAAACCTCGATGTTGTGCAGGTAGTTTCCTCTGCAGCGCAGGTGCTCCAGCAGCAGGTGACGCTGTTTGGACCCGGCCGGCAGCGAGCTGGCAGCCTCCACTTCCTGCTGGTCTCCGTGTTTCCTCAGCAGGTGACGTGCGATCTTCACCTGCGGCCGTCGACAGAACACGCAGTAGTGTTTCTTATCCCACCTCCTCTTCCCTCCACCCCACGTCCTCTTCACCGTCACACCCTCCTTCCCCTCCTGACTCCGCCTCTTATCTTTTTGGCCACGCCTCTTCTCTGCGGCACCCCGCCGTTTTCCCCTCTGGCCACACCTCCCTGCGGCAGCCCGCTGACGGGTCCTCCTCACAGGGGGCTTAGCTGGCTCTTCATCTGGAGACAGGCTTGGTTCTGGGGGGTGGGCCTCTGTCTTGTTCTCCATGGTAATGGTAGCGCTAACAACAGTCTCCACGGTAACAGAACCTGGTAATCAATAGTAAATGTCAATGGTTTGGTGTTCTATACACTACACAACCAGTTTAAATACCACGTACACGCGTCACTAACATTATTTAGCCCTGAGTAACTACCCTCAGTGTGATCCTGGTTCCTCTACCTGTTAACATTCAGGCTGATAACACAAACCTTCACACAGCAGCTGTTCTCACATAAACCCAGTTAATGGTCAGTCACGCTGCATCTAACTGAACTGGACCACAATCAACAGAATCAGAACATTACTGTAATGCAACAATGATGTGAATAAAGGTTAAATGGCTGCAGCAGCTCCCTGCTCTCTGATTTTACTGCCTGGTGGCCTGTCAGGTTTCCTGACTCTGGGTTGGACCGGGTTTGGCAGCTGGGCTCCACTCGTCACCCTGGTTTTTACAGGTGGCACCGTTCACGATGACGGGTGCCAGTAAGATGAAGGAGCTGGAGACAGACACTAACAGACTGGATGTTCACCTCAAACATCAACTGGACTGAGCTCAGACTAAGGACATGTAGTGACTCTGGCTCAGTTCTCCATCAGTCGTCTGCTGGGTCCAGACACCACAGACTGAACAGATGTTAGAGCTACTGATGAATGGATCCTGCTGGAAATGCTAATACGCCAATAATAACGTTAATAATGCTAATTAGAATAAGACACAACTGACTGTGTACGTTTGGAAATATTCACTAATGAAATGGATTATGAAAAAGCATCTGACCTCTGCTCCAGACTTTGAATAAAACTGTTCCTCTAATTAGTAGAAGTTCTTTCCTTCATGAGTGAACTTGCTGTGGCGTAATTAACAGGGATTATTGAAATATTAACTCTATTCCATTACTAATTAACGCTGAGGCAAACGCTGTCTGATGGTTAACTGAATAAAAACACTCGGTCCAGTTCGTCCTGCACGTTACGACTTCTCTGTAACGACATTGAACAGTTTTATTTCTTTGGCTTTGCCAGTGAAACATTTTCTGGTTGTAAACGTGAGTTATGATGCAGATTTATGGGCACGTGTAGAGATGATTGAAAAGACTTTTCTCAATCTGTCAGAACAACAAAGTAAATGTAAACACATGAGCTCATTGAACGTCGGACGCTCTGATCCTAAACTCTCTGCTCTAGACCCTCGGGATGTAACCGTCACTGAAGAAGAGTCTCTACTGCCTCACACAGAGGGAGGGAGTCGTCCTCCAGCACCGGTGACAGCTCTCCTCCGTCCTCCAACTCCTGGACCGGGTCCAGTAGCATCTCCAGGACGAACGGACCTTCCAGCTGGTCCAGCCTCCCCTGAACTGAAAGGCTGCTGCACAGACGACAGAGGCCACGAAGTCAAAGGTTCTAGTTTCATTCAAAGCCAAAGTCTGGAACAGAGTCAGTTGCGTTTTATAATCATCTCATTAGTGAATATCGTGTCTTATTCTCATGTCCATTCACCAGCAGCTCTAACATCTGGTCCATGTAGCTCCAGCCTCTGCTACCGCGGGTTTGACCAGGGAAACGCGGGCTGTTTTAAACGTACACGTTTGAAACCTTTGTTTTCTTCTGTGAGCTGAACAACAGAGTTTCCCTGACGTGGCATCAATAAAAATCTTAACCTTGAAGATGAGAAAAACGCTTGAGCTGCAGCGACCGGCTCCGTCCGCTACCGAGCACCGACCTAATTAAACGGCCTGGTTCGGTTAAGAATCCAGAATCCACGCAAACACGACGTCACAAAACCACCTTCACCGACAGTTAAAGTCTGAATAAACCGCTTTCTGGACGGAACTTAGCGTCACGGCTCCTCTGCATCCAGGAGGCGTCACACCGGAACCAGGACCGAGAAGCCGACTCCAGAATCACGGTCACTGGATGCTGCGCGTGGTCAGACCGGTCACTGACAGACAGACGTCCAGACACGCTGTGAACACGGGGCAGCAGGCCCATGGAGGTCCGGTACTGGCCGGAGACGGCCCGGGTGAGGCGTGTCCGATAATGGACGCAGACCGCAATGCTACTGAGGCTAACCGCTAGCTAACGGTATGAAAGCTAGCAGCAGCGTCTGTGTTAGCAAGCAGATGCTAACACGATGCTAACCCGCATCCTACGTTATTAAAGAAAGCGGAACTAAAACTAGCAGCAACCACTTCTAGCGGAAAACACTCTGACCTGCTGACGACAAACCTGCTTCCTCTAGTTCACAGCGGCGGCATCAGTGTTAAGCTGCGTTACCGCCACCTACTGAGCCGGAGGCGAATCAGAGCAAACCCGACTCCACTAGTCGTCGTCGTCGTCGTCGTCTTCTTCTTCTTCTTCTTCTTCTTCTTCTTCTTCTTTCAGTTTTATGGCGGGTGGCATCCAGTGATAAGGTGCATTACCGCCACCTACTATGCTGGAGTGTGGATCAGGGTTGCAGGAGGAAAAGAAAAAAAAAAAAAAACAACCACTACACTCTACTTATTAGTCCTGTGTTTTTCAGAAATGTCAGTAATGTTCTGTAACTCCCTGATTGATTGATACCTGTGGTATCCTCATTTGGTCCTTAACCACCAAAGTCCAGACAGACCAGTTGGTTCCAGACAGACCAGTTGGTTCCAGACAGACCAGGTGTGTTCAGATCCAATCAGATCAGTCCAGGGTCAGTCTTGGATGGTTTCAGGTTTAGTCCAGGGTCAGTCTTGGATGGTTTCTGGTTAAGTCCAGGGTCAGTCTAGGATGGTTCCAGGTTTAGTCCAGGGTCAGTCTAGGATAGTTTCTGGTTAAGTCCAGGGTCAGTCTAGGATAGTTTCTGGTTAAGTCCAGGGTCAGTCTAGGAGGGTTCCAGGTTTAGTCCAGGGTCAGTCTAGGATGGTTTCAGGTTTAGTCCAGGGTCAGTCTAGGATAGTTTCTGGTTAAGTCCAGGGTCAGTCTAGGATGGTTCCAGGTTTAGTCCAGGGTCAGTCTAGGGCTTGTTCAGACAGAGATTAGTCATAGTTAATTCAAGGTGTAGCACAGGTGTAGGTCAGGTTCAGTCCTGGTTTAGCTCAGGTATAACACAGGTCAAGGTCCAGCTCAGGTGTAGTTAAGGTAGAGCAGCATCTAGAATGTTCCCCAGGTTGTCCAGTCAGATATGAGAGCAGCTCTTCATCTACGGGAAACAGAACAAGGTGCCAGAACATCATGTTCTGATGCTTTGAATTGATCAGATTATTGTGTCTCAGCTGCTGGACCCGTACCAGACTAACCCCGACCACCAGACCGGGTACGATAGTCTGGGCCAGAGGTCACTCCCCAAACCTAAACCAACGATCCAGCAGAACCTGTGAACTGAGACCAGCAGAGAACCTTGTTCCTGCAGTTACAAAATAAAAGCCTTCTGTGTAAAAGTAAAGGAATGTGACCAGTTGTTACCTGGTCCAGTTCCAGCTCAACCTGATCCAAACCTGTTCAAGTCAGCATCAGACCTTAAACAGTTTATTCTACAACAAACCCAAACAGTCCATTAAACACATTAAATCATCAGAAACTGTTAAAATGTTGTTTATTTACATCTGTGTCACAAAACACCTCAAATACTAAACTCTACGTTTCCCATGATGCAGCCAACTGGGGAGGTAACCAGGTGTAACCATGGTAACAGTCAGCTGAGTTGTTCTGTTATTTTTTATGTGAAGCAGCTCAGTGGATGAAATGTGATGAAACGAGTGATTTTTTCTTACTGTGATTTTATTGTGAATCTTTGTTCAGTAGAAACGTGTTACTGTGATTTCTGTGAGGACAGATTGATGAACTCTGAGCTGTTAATCAGTCCACGTCTGCACCTGGATGTCTGCGTGGTTCTGTCCTGGACCCGGTTCAGCTTCAGGTCCGAACAGACGACAACTTCAGTCCAGTGTTTGTTTACTGAAACGCGGAGACAAACATTGCAACGCTCTCAAAGCATTTGTGTTACATTTGTGTGTTGTGTAGTTTTTGTGTGTTGTGGTTCTGCTCAGGACGGACCCGGTCCACAGTCAGGTTCCTTCCATCACACATTGTGTCCGTGAGTCTTCCTCCTGGTTCCAGTTCCTGTCAGACGTCTGGTCTTGTTCTCGTCCTTGGAAGGTTTGGTTCTTGTCTAGAGTTGTTAGTTTCTTCTGTTTCTTAGCGTCTTTGGTTCCGTGATGTTTTTGTTCTGGTGATTTTCTGTCACGTGTTGTCACATCTGTTGTTAACAGGTTTCGCCTGAGTTACAGCTGATCAGACTGAATCTGCTGGTTCTCGTCAGTGTAACAGGCCTCGGTGGAGACGCAGCGACGTCTGCTGGTGTGTTGCGTCACTGCAGCCACACGTCACTAGCTTCCAGCAGGAAGCTTTGAAGGCAAACCAGCGTCTGACATCTCATTATCAGCCTCTGTTCACATTATAATAATACGAGTCACAGAAATGATGGTGAAAAAATCAATTCAGGCCTAATAATTCAATTATGTCAAGTCATTGAGTTGGTTTATTTACTCATCCATAATATTTGTCAAAGCAACAAACTAGGTTTAACATTTAAATGTTTAAATGCGTCCTAGTTAAACACTGAGACTCAGATCAAGTTAAACCAGGATCCCTGAACGCGCCTCGATTCCGTGCGCGCGCCGGACACGTTTCTACGTCATGAGTTCTGATTGGCCGAGAGGAACACGCCCAGCTGGGTTTGGTTCGCATGCGCAGTAGAGGAGATAGTTCATCGAGTTGGTGAAGTTTGAGTCTGAAGAGATTTGGTTTATTGATGAACCAGGACTGAAGCTGGAGGACGCGTCCACAGACAGAGACACACGGACAGCGCTGCGAGCCGGGCCACGGGGCGCCGCCGCCGGCATGAGGGTGGAGTTCGCCCCGCTGAACGTCCCGCTGCGGAGGAGGCTGCAGACCGCCGCCGTCCTCCAGTGGGTCTTCTCCTTCCTGGCTCTGGGTAAAAGCTCACCGGTAGACGGACGTTACTGATGAAGAACTATGTCTGTAGAATAGAAGACAGATAAATGGCGAATAGTCAACGTGTTTAGTGTTTGTGTGAGTTGCTCTGTTTACTTCACTAAACGAGGCGAGAGGAGGAAGCTGCTCAGTGACAGACAGAGGTTCACACGTTAGGGTTGGATCATCGATCTTCATGTGTTCATCAGGTGGAATAACGCAGCTCTGTCTGTCTGTCTGTCTGTCTGTCTGTCTCACACCTCTCTCTCTCTTTCTGTCTCTCTCTCCATATACCTGTCTGTCTCTGTTTCTCTCTCTCTCTTTTTGTCTGTCTCTCTCTCCATCTACCTCTCTGTCGGTCTGTCTGTCTCTGTTTCTCGTCTGTCTGTCTCTCTCTCCATCTACTTGTCTGTCTGTCTGTCTGTCTGTCTCACTCCTCTCTCTCTTTTTCTGTCTCTCTCTATCTACCGGTCTGTCTGTCTCTGTCCCACTCTCTCTATTTTTGTCTGTCTCTCTCTCTCTACCTGTCTCTCTCTCCATATACCTGTCTGTCTGTCTCTGTCTCACTCTCTCTCTTTTTGTCTGTCTCTCTCTCCATCTACCTCTCTGTCGGTCTGTCTGTCTCTGTTTCTCGTCTGTCTGTCTCTCTCTCCATCTACTTGTCTGTCTGTCTGTCTGTCTCACTCCTCTCTCTCTTTTTCTGTCTCTCTCTATCTACCGGTCTGTCTGTCTCTGTCCCACTCTCTCTATTTTTGTCTGTCTCTCTCTCTCTACCTGTCTCTCTCTCTATCTACCGGTCTGTCTGTCTCTCTCTCTCTCTACCTGTCTGTCTGTCTCTCCATCTACCTCTCTCTCTTTCTGTCTGTCTCTCTGTCTCAGCCCAGGTGTGTCTCGCTGCCTTCGTCCTCCTGGCTCTCTCTGATTGGTGGATCCTGGCGCTGCTCTATGCTGGTTGGCTGTGGTTGGACTGGGACACCCCGACCAGCGGGGGTCGGAGGTCTGGGTGGGTGAGGGGCTGGACCGTGTGGGGCTACTTCAGGGACTACTTCCCTATAACGGTGAGAGTGGACCCGTAGGTCTGATCAGCACCAGAACACGATGGTACCGACCCGGTCAGACTTATGTAATACATGGTTATTACCTGTCTGTAGCTCGTTAAGACGATCGACTTGGATCCAAAGAAAAACTACATCTTTGGATTTCATCCTCATGGTGAGACACACACCTGTCTGTACCTGTCTGTCTCTCAGGCCACTGACCCGTCTCTCTACCTGTCTGTCTCTCAGGTCACTGACCCGTCTCTCTACCTGTCTGTGTCTCAGGTCTGTTGACCCGTCTCTCTACCTGTCTGTGTCTCAGGTCTGTTGACCCGTCTCTCTACCTGTCTGTCTCTCAGGCCACTGACCCGTCTCTCTACCTGTCTGTCTCTCAGGCCACTGACCCGTCTCTCTACCTGTCTGACTCTCAGACTACTGACCCGTCTCTCTACCTGTCTGTCTCTCAGGCCACTGACCCGTCTCTCTATCTGTCTGACTCTCAGGCTACTGACCCGTCTCTCTACCTGTCTGTCTCTCAGGCGTGTTGACCCGTCTCTCTACCTGTCTGTCTATCCGTCCACCTCTACATGTCCTTACCTGTCTGACTCTCAGGCCTGTTGACCCGTCTCTCTACCTGTCTGTCTCTCAGGCTACTGACCCGTCTCTCTACCTGTCTGTCTCTCAGGCCACTGACCCGTCTCTCTACCTGTCTGTCTCTCAGACCACTGACCTGTCTCTCTACCTGTCTGACTCTCAGGCCTGTTGACCCGTCTCTCTACCTGTCTGTCTCTCAGGTCACTGACCCGTCTCTCTACCTGTCTGTGTCTCAGGTCTGTTGACCCGTCTCTCTACCTGTCTGTGTCTCAGGTCTGTTGACCCGTCTCTCTACCTGTCTGTGTCTCAGGTCTGTTGACCCGTCTCTCTACCTGTCTGTCTCTCAGGCCACTGACCCGTCTCTCTACCTGTCTGTCTCTCAGGCCACTGACCCGTCTCTCTACCTGTCTGACTCTCAGACTACTGACCCGTCTCTCTACCTGTCTGTCTCTCAGGCCACTGACCCGTCTCTCTATCTGTCTGACTCTCAGGCTACTGACCCGTCTCTCTACCTGTCTGTCTCTCAGGCGTGTTGACCCGTCTCTCTACCTGTCTGTCTATCCGTCCACCTCTACATGTCCTTACCTGTCTGACTCTCAGGCCTGTTGACCCGTCTCTCTACCTGTCTGTCTCTCAGGCCACTGACCCGTCTCTCTACCTGTCTGTCTCTCAGACCACTGACCTGTCTCTCTACCTGTCTGACTCTCAGGCCTGTTGACCCGTCTCTCTACCTGTCTGTCTCTCAGGCTACTGACCCGTCTCTCTACCTGTCTGTCTCTCAGGCCACTGACCCGTCTCTCTACCTGTCTGTCTCTCAGGTCTGTTGACCTGTCTGTCTCTCAGGCGTGTTGACCCGTCTCTCTACCTGTCTGTCTCTCAGACCACTGACCTGTCTCTCTACCTGTCTGTCTCTCAGACTACTGACCTGTCTCTCTACCTGTCTGTCTCTCAGGCTACTGACCCGTCTCTCTACCTGTCTGTCTCTCAGGCGTGTTGACCCGTCTCTCTACCTGTCTGTCTCTCAGGCCACTGACCCGTCTCTCTACCTGTCTGTCTCTCAGGCCACTGACCCGTCTCTCTATCTGTCTGTCTCTCAGGCTACTGACCCGTCTCTCTACCTGTCTGTCTCTCAGGCGTGTTGACCCGTCTCTCTACCTGTCTGACTCTCAGGCTACTGACCCGTCTCTCTACCTGTCTGTCTCTCAGGCTACTGACCCGTCTCTCTACCTGTCTGTCTCTCAGGCGTGTTGACCCGTCTCTCTACCTGTCTGACTCTCAGGCTACTGACCCGTCTCTCTACCTGTCTGTCTCTCAGGCGTGTTGACCCGTCTCTCTACCTGTCTGTCTGTCCGTCCACCTCTACATGTCCTTACCTGTCTGACTCTCAGGCCTGTTGACCCGTCTCTCTACCTGTCTGTCTCTCAGGCTACTGACCCGTCTCTCTACCTGTCTGTCTCTCAGGCCACTGACCCGTCTCTCTACCTGTCTGTCTCTCAGGTCTGTTGACCTGTCTGTCTCTCAGGCGTGTTGACCCGTCTCTCTACCTGTCTGTCTCTCAGGCCACTGACCTGTCTCTCTACCTGTCTGTCTCTCAGACTACTGACCTGTCTCTCTACCTGTCTGTCTCTCAGGCCACTGACCCGTCTCTCTATCTGTCTGTCTCTCAGGCTACTGACCCGTCTCTCTACCTGTCTGTCTCTCAGGCGTGTTGACCCGTCTCTCTACCTGTCTGTCTCTCAGGCTACTGACCCGTCTCTCTACCTGTCTGTCTCTCAGGCGTGTTGACCCGTCTCTCTACCTGTCTGTCTCTCAGGCCACTGACCCGTCTCTCTACCTGTCTGTCTCTCAGGCTACTGACCCGTTTCTCTACCTGTCTGACTCTCAGGCGTGTTGACCCGTCTCTCTACCTGTCTGTCTCTCAGGCTACTGACCCGTCTCTCTACCTGTCTGTCTCTCAGGCCACTGACCCGTCTCTCTACCTGTCTGACTCTCAGGCCACTGACCCGTCTCTCTACCTGTCTGTCTCTCAGGCCACTGACCCGTCTCTCTACCTGTCTGTCTCTCAGGCCACTGACCCGTCTCTCTACCTGTCTGACTCTCAGGTGTGCTGGTAGCAGGGGCTTTTGGGAACTTCTGTACCGAGGCGACCGGTTTCGCTCACTTGTTTCCTGGATTGACTCCGCACCTGCTGATGCTGCCGTTCTGGTTCAGAGTCCCGGTCTTCAGAGACTACATCATGTGTGGAGGTACCTGTCTCTCTGTCTGTCTGTCTACCTGTCTGTCAGAGTGTTCTCATCACAGAATCAGTAAACACATTTGGGTCCAGACACATTTGTTCAGACTCTACCTCCAGGAACCCAAGACCTCAGTTCACATGTCTAGTCTCAGTTGACGTGGAGTTGGATTCAGTTGGCAAATGAAAATTCAAATTTCTGTATTTCTAACAAATGAATCTTTACAAAGTAGATTTAAGACCTGACAAAATAGAGAAGAGAGCAAAGGACAACGGGCAGCAAAATGTTCTGGTTCTGGTCTTTCACTGTGCTGTGAACCACAGACCCTCCAGGTTCTCAGACCTGGAGCCCGTGGACCAGCCTTTAGTCCACAGTCCTGTCCTCTAATGACTGCTGTGAAATGTGAAACCGTTTCAGCGGTTTCATCAGACTCTGGAACCAGAACATTTGTGTAACAGGGTTCACGTCTGCTGGGGCTTGGATCCACCCCCAGAGTTTGTCAATCAGCTCAGAGTAGACTCTGTGTCACAGGTCGGTGCAGGAGGAGGCAGAGAGCTGCTCCGTGATTGGCTGTTTGACGGCATCACATGGTTCACTGGGTCCAGAGCTGCAGCAATCGATCCGTTTCATCATTAGCTCTGAAGTTTGACCTGAGGTCCTCATTGCTCAGGGGAGACGTGACTCACCCGTGTGAGGAGGCAGCAGAGTTTATGTCCCACCCGCCCTCCCTCAGAGGTCACACTGGAGTCACACTGAGGTCACACTGGGGTCACACTGAGGTCACACTGAGGTCACACTGGGGTCACGGGCTCTAGCTTCTTTCACACCCTGGAATCCTGAACGTGTCTGAACTTGAAGCGGTTGATGTGGAAGCAGGAAGCTCCGACCTGTCACAGACGAGTTGATGCGTGTTGAGATGAAAAACTGCAGCGAGACTGTCGACAACGTTTCCTTTACCAAGACAGACAAAGACGAATAACAACAACAATAACAGTCAGACAGTAGGTGGTTACACGCTAAGAAACAGATTCCCCCTGATCCACTGCTCCACCTGTCTGTCTGTCTTCTCTTCTACCTGTCTGTCTTCCCTTCTACCTGTCTGTCTGTCTGTCTGTCTTCTCTTCTACCTGTCTGTCTGTCTTCTCTTCTACCTGTCTGTCTGTCTTCCCTTCTACCTGTCTGTCTGTCTGTCTGTCTTCCCTTCTACCTGTCTGTCTGTCTTCCCGTCCACCTGTCTGTCTCTCAGGCCTGGTGTCCAGCAGTAAGTCCAGCTTGTCTTACCTGGTCGGTCATCCTGAAGGAGGAAACGTTGCCGTGGTAGCGGTGGGCGGGGCTCCAGAGGCTCTAGACGCTCGACCAGGTGCTTTAACGCTACAGGTAAGTTTAGGGTCAGATAATAAAGGACGTTATTTAAATTGAAGTGAAACTCGTATCTTGTTGTAGATTTCAACCATTTGCTTGATTTAACTGAGAAAATCTTGTCTTGGAGCTAATGAAAAATGTTCAGTGTCGTAGACTCATTGTGTCAAACGGTCATCGGCTCATTGAAAGGTTTCAGTGGATCAGTAGGAGACAGTCACTGACTCCCTCCACATGAGGGGAGGTCACTAAAGGTCACTAAAGGTCACTGAAGGTCACTGAAGGTCACTATTAAATCCAAACCTGTTAAATACACATTTAGTGGAAGGAGCAGAACTGAATGAAAAGAAGCTTCAGTCATTTGGTTGAGAAGGAGACGATGATGGAGTCAGAGCTTCAGGAGCCTCCACAGACGGACGGACAACGACGGTCGTGTTCCTTGAGTCGATTCTCTGCAGAACCACAGACGTCAGATGTGTCTGATCTGGACGAGATCAACTGTCTCATTGGTCCAAAGTCGTGGACGTCAACTTTAATGTGTTGATCAAGGTTCCAGAGTCTGGAGGAAGTGGAGGCGACAGAATCCAAACTGCTTGAGTCCAGAGTTTCCACCGTCAGTGATGAGCTTTGTCTCCTGCTGGTGTTGATCCACTGGGTTTGATTAGTCCACAGTCAGAGCATCTGCCAGGTTTTCTACAGAACCTTCCTCTGCTGACAGGCTTCCCTGAGGTTTCATTCAGCAGCAGGACAAACGCACCAACGCCTGTTTAATGAGTCACTGAGGTTGACTGACAGCAGACTCACCTGATCTGTAGAGACTCAATGATGTGTAGAGGATGAGCTGACGGCCTCGGCTTCAGAACGGCTCCAAGTCAGACAGGAAGTCACCGAAAAGGAACCGACACCAACATCCTCTGTGGTCTGATGTGAGATTATCATTGAATTTTAGGTTTTCATAGCTGTAGACCATAATAATCTCAATGAAAAGAAATAAAGGTTTGAAATCTACCAGTTTGGTCTGAACTGAACTGAACGACTTGATTTGTGCTTCGTTAGTGATGAAATAAGTGAAACCTGTTGTTCCAGGTGCTGAACCGGAGAGGATTCGTCAAACTGGCTCTGAAACACGGGTGAGTGGCTGCTGCTGGGCTGAGATGGGAGGAGATGCTGGAACTGACTGCTGTTTGCTGCAGGGCTCAGCTGGTTCCAGTGTTTTCCTTCGGAGAGAACGAGCTGTTTGACCAGATGGAGAATCCAACCGGATCATCTCTGAGGAGGCTGCAGGTCGGACGCCACTCGCACCCAAGTACCTTTATTACAGATCATCTAACACATGAGACAGCTGGTCTAAGAACCACAACATAAAATACAAGGACCCTGAAGGCACCACCAGGTAACTACTGAAACCTAGTAACTGTCTAAGAACCACAGCGTAAATACAAGGACCCTGAAGGCACCACCAGGTAACTAGTAAAACCTAGTAACGGTCTAAGAACCACAGCGTAAATACAAGGACCCTGAAGGCACCACCAGGTAACTAGTAAAACCTAGTAACGGTCTAAGAACCACAGCGTAAAATAGAAGGACCCTGAAGGCACCACCAGGTAACTACTAAAACCTAGTAATGGTCTAAGAACCACAGCGTAAAATAGAAGGACCCTGAAGGCACCACCAGGTAACTACTAAAACCTAGTAATGGTCTAAGAACCACAGCATAAAATACAAGGACCCTGAAGGCATCACCAGGTAACTACTAAAACCTAGTAATGGTCTAAGAACCACAGCGTAAAATAGAAGGACCCTGAAGGCACCACCAGGTAACTACTAAAACCTAGTAATGGTCTAAGAACCACAGCATAAAATACAAGGACCCTGAAGGCATCACCAGGTAACTACTAAAACCTAGTAATGGTCTAAGAACCACAGCGTAAATACAAGGACCCTGAAGGCACCACCAGGTAACTAGTAAAACCTAGTAACGGTCTAAGAACCACAGCGTAAAATAGAAGGACCCTGAAGGCACCACCAGGTAACTACTAAAACCTAGTAATGGTCTAAGAACCACAGCGTAAAATAGAAGGACCCTGAAGGCACCACCAGGTAACTACTAAAACCTAGTAATGGTCTAAGAACCACAGCGTAAAATACAAGGACCCTGAAGGCACCACCAGGTAACTACTAAAACCTAGTAACGGTCTAAGAACCACACAGTAAAACACTGACGACCCTGAAGGCACCACCAGGTTAAACCATGTAACGATTCCCCATCAGCCCTGAAGCCGTCATGTCAATCTGCCTTTTAAACCATGTCCTGATGCCATAGCAACCACCCAGCAACCAGCTGCTGCGATGCTGTAGTATTATGGGATGTCAGCGTGTTGTCCTGTGTCCACAGAATTGGCTGCAGAGCATCATGGGAGTAGCGCTGCCGCTGTTTCACGCCAGGGGAGTTTTTCAGTACAGCTTCGGACTAATTCCCTACAGGAAACCGATACACACTGTTGGTAGGAGTTAAGACAACCTGCGTTAAAATGGGTTCAACTCAGAACCTGCATTTAAAATGGGTTTAACTCAGAACCTTCATTAAAATGGGTTCAACTCAGAACATTCATTTAAAATCAGTTTAACTACAGAGCCTTCATTTAAAATCAACTGATTTAGTTAAACTTTACTACAGAACCTTTGTTTAAAATCAGTTAAACTACAGAATTCATTTAAAATCAGTTTAACCACAGAACCTTCATTTAAAATCAGTTTAACCACAGAACCTTCATTTAAAATCAGTTTAACTACAGAGCCTTCATTTAAAATCAACTGATTTAGTTAAACTTTACTACAGAACCTTTGTTTAAAATCAGTTAAACTACAGAATTCATTTAAAATCAGTTTAACCACAGAACCTTCATTTAAAATCAGCTTAACTACAGAACCTTTGTTTAAAATCAGTTAAACTACAGAATTCATTTAAAATCAGTTTAACTACAGAGCCTTCATTTAAAATCAACTGATTTAGTTAAACTTTACTACAGAACCTTTGTTTAAAATCAGTTAAACTACAGAATTCATTTAAAATCAGTTTAACCACAGAACCTTCATTTAAAATCAGTTTAACTACAGAACCTTTGTTTAAAATCAGTTTAACCACAGAACCTTCATTTAAAATCAGTTTAACTACAGAACCTTTGTTTAAAATCAGTTAAACTACAGAACCTTCATTTAAAATCAGCTTAACTACAGAACCTTCATGTAAAATCAGTTTAACTATAGAACCTTCATTTAAAATCAGTTTAACTACAGAACCTTCATTTAAAATCAGTTTAACTATAGAACCTTCATTTAAAATCAGTTTAACTATAGAACCTTCATTTAAAATCAGTTTAACTACAGAACCTTCATTTAAAATCAGTTTAACTACAGAACCTTCATTTAAAATCAGTTAAACTATAGAACCTTCATTTAAAATCAGTTAAACTATAGAACCTTCATTTAAAATCAGTTTAACTACAGAACCTTCATTTAAAATCAGTTTAACTACAGAACCTTCATTTAAAATCAGTTTAACTACAGAACCTTCATTTAAAATCAGTTTAACTACAGAACCTTCATTTAAAATCAGTTAAACTATAGAACCTTCATTTAAAATCAGTTAAACTATAGAACCTTCATTTAAAATCAGTTTAACTACAGAACCTTCATTTCAAATCAGTTTAACTACAGAACCTTCATTTCAAATCAGTTTAACTACAGAACCTTCATTTAAAATCAGTTTAACTACAGAACCTTTATTTAAAATCAACTGATTTAGTTAAACTTTACTGCACAACCTTCATGTAAAATCAGTTTAACCGTCGTGGTCTGAGGTGAAGCTGATGTTGCCTCAGACTCTGAGTGGAGGTAGAGGCTGCGTTAGACGGACGTTAGCATCTGTTAGCACTGGTTAGCATCACAGCTGCTGGTTCAACTCTCTTCCTGTCGTGTCCTCTCAGTGGGGAACCCGATCCCAGTGGTCCAGACTCCCAGTCCCAGCAGCGAGGACATCGACCGTCTCCACCAGCTCTACCTGCAGAGTCTGACTCACCTTTTTGAGCAGCACAAACAAACCTACGGCCTCAGACGGGACCAGCACCTGACCTTCATCTGACCTCACTCACCTGATGTGAGCGTCATGTGTCGCCTGTGGTGAAGTGGAGCAGACTTCAACCTGTCAACAGCAGCAGGCTAACGCTGCACATTGATTTGAATGGAGAATGCTAACACACATTACATCCATTTAATAAAGTGACGTGACAGAGGTGATGTTGAATTCAGTTTTATTCCTCTAGCAATAAAAAACAGTTACCTCAAGGCACTTTACAAGGTTTAAGACCTGACACAACAACAACAACAACAGACTCAGGCAGGATGGTTGGACCAGCAGCTGAACACTGAGACACACGACTCTGAGTCTGACGATACCTGGAGATGAGAATAGAGAGAGACAGAAAGAGAGAAACACAACTAGGAGAGAACAGAGACAAAGTTAGTCACATGTGGACACGGAGTAATTTATAGAATGTTTACTAATAATATTACCAAGGGGAGACATGTAAAGACTGAAAAGTATTGGACCAAGCACAGAACCCTGTGGAACAACAAAGCTAATTTTTGTGCGGATGGAAGATTGATCATGAACATGAACAAATTGGAATCTGTTCAACAGATAAGACTTAAACCATCCAGTGCTTTTCCTTTAATCCAACTATGTTCCAGTCTCTGTAGTAGAATCTTGTGATCTATCGTATCAAATGCTGAACTAAGATCTAACAGGACAAGGACAGAAACTAGACCATTGTCTGAAGCTGTGAGAAGATCATTAGTGACTCTAATCAGAGCTGGTTCTGTCTGTGATGGATCTGAATCCTGACTGGAAATCTTCATCCAGGTTATTTCTATGCAGGTGGTCTCATAGTTGTTTAGCTACTGTTTTTTACAGAACTTTAGAAATAAAGGGCAGATTGGATATAGGCCTATAATTTCTAGTTCTCTAGGGTCAGAGTAGGTTTATTCAGTAAAGGTTTGACCACAGCAACATTAAAGCCTGTGGTACGTAGCCTGTTAGCAGAGACTGGTTGACATCCAAGTCTTTTAAGTATTTTATTAACACATAAAATAACAGTGGACATGAGTAATTTGTTACAGATGTAGTCTATGAATATAGTCATATATATATATATATATAGTCTATGCTATTCTGCTGCAAGTCTGAGTCTAAAACTACAGACTTTAGCCTGTATTTAAACAGGGGCTACTCCTCCCTGTCCCCTAACCTGCCACTGGTTTAAACTGGTTTGTTCTATTACTAGTTTTCTTCAGCTGCTGAGCCTGGTTGTCTCATCCTTGTTACGTGTAGGATGACGGGGTTTGAACAAGAGTGATGGAACAGGCTGAATCGAGATCAGGAGATGAATTATAACGAGTTTATTGTACAACCAAAACCAAATCAGGGGAGAATGTAGAGGGAGAGCGGGCACAGGAAGGCTGGATGGAGGAGATGGGCGAGGGAGCAGGAAGATGGCAGACGAGCAGGGAGTGGGCTGACATCCGGTGGCTGTGGGCGATGTGGTGGTCCAGGAAGGAGAGCTGAGAGACGTGGCTGGTTCGTTTCTGCAGAAGAGCGAGGCAGACAACAGAATCCAAACAACAGTGACAAAAATTCCAACAAAAACGAACTAAGGGCGAGCCGAACCGGCTGGTAGATCGAGAGAGACAGGCAGTGTTCCAACGCCGCACCACAGGCGCTCGTACCCGACTCCTGGGACAAGGCAAGAGCAGGGAGCGGACCCTCCCATAGGACATGACGAGGGCTTGGAACGAGTTCGGGAATCGCTAGAGGCAGACAAACTCGTTGTGGTGTAAGAGCCTGGGTGGTCGGCGACGGCGGTGAAGCCTGGGTGGCTGCCGTCGATGGGCGCGGTGATAGTGTGGGAACCTGGGTGGCCGGCGTCTGTGGCTGCTGTGCCGTGGGGGTCTGGCGGGGGTCTGTGGCTGCCATGGTGAGGGCCTCGGGACAGCCGGCGACGATGACAATGGAGTCAGAGCCTGGCTGGGCGTAGCCGGCTGCTGCGGTCTGCTGGTGTAGACCCGAGACCCGCCAGAGCCGTACAGGTTGAAGGTTCTCCCACGTGGTATCATTTAAATCAGGGGTCGCCAACCTGGTGCCTGCGGGCGATGACCCTATCAGTCGCCCGCAGTGACCCTATCAGCCAGTTCTAAAAATAGACCTAATCACGAACTATCACTGTCTAAAATTTGATTAAATTGTGTTGCCATTCTTTTTGAATTGCATTTACAGTGATGTAAATTAAAAACAAAACGTATAAAAAATATATAAAAACTTTTAAAAAAATCATGAAGTAGCAGAGTTCACTAATATGAGAATAAGGCAGAGGTCAGTCTAGTGCCCATGACAAACTTAGCCTTGGTCTTGAGCGTTGCGAAGACGAGGATACGAAAGCGGTTTCTACCCACATAAAAATGGCGGAAAAAAGGAAGAAAACGTATTATTTTAATAGTGAATGGGAGGAAGAATTCTTTTTTACTAATGTGAAAGAAAAGTGTGTGTGTCTCATTTGCGGTGCGACTGTGGCGACGGCAAAGCGACACAACGTTGAGAGACACTTCAGCACTTGTCACAAAAGCTACGATGCTAACTACGCACCCGGCAGCGCTCTACGAAAAGAAAAAGCGAGTTAAAGGCTGCTTTGGCCAAACAGCCGGTGAAAAACTCTCAAAAAGCAACCGAAGCCTCTTTTAGGGCTACACATTTTTTGATAAAGAAGAAGAAGGGGAGGTTCTCAAAGAAGCAATGATGATTATTGCTAATGTAGTGGAAAATGTGTGTACTGGGGATGGAATATATGCTCAGAATGTATAGGATGGAATCTGTTCTCTATGTAGGTATTAACAGGAATAGGTTTTCATAAGTGCAGGCATGAAGTAAGATAGTCAGACTAGGAGTTACAGAGTTTCTGTGTCCAGGCTTTGAACCCTTTTTCTGGCAACAACAGGATGTTCACTCTCCCACATCTGGAAAGTTCTTGGCGAGTGTGGCTGCTCCGGGAACAAACCAGGTCAAAGTGACCTGTTGATAACTTTCATGTAAACAGAGTCATTAGTCTAAAAGATCCAGATCCGAAGACCAAGATTGGGCAACAGCTTTCTTCCGACTGACGCAGGTTTAGGGTTTAAAACCCAACTCCCTAGAATGAGGGAAGAGGAGATGTGCTGTGCCGGCTGGGAGACGCCAGGCTCCGTCCTTCCCCGCGCGCCAGCGAGCTTTACCCCTGCAGGGAGGAATCAGGTGACTTCGTATAACTGCCTTATGTATATTTTTACACCACTTATGTGAAATAAATCATTTGTATTATTTTGAATCTCAGTGTTGTGTTTAACTGAATCCTCTCGGTGAGGAATCTCTGTAAACAACTACACTAACACTGTACTTAAAGACGAGAAGAATGGAACCAATATCCTTTCCTCTCTCTCCGATGTCCAGCTGGGGGCGAACACGATGGTTCGAAGGGTGTCTGCTATGTCTGGGAACTTGACGGAACAGCTGGACCGGGATCTGGCTAAGTGCAGGTGGTTTAGCATCCAGTGCGACGAGTCTGTGGACAACAGTAGTACCGCACAGCTGATGATCTTTATACGGATGGTATTTGATGATTTCTCCACAAAAGAAGAACTCATGACACTACTGCCCCTGAAGACAACTACGAGGGGAGTTGACATTTATAACGCAGTGAGGAGTTTTTTCAAGGAGAAAAGCTGGTATGGGTGACTACAGACGGAGAACCTGCTATGAGCGGCCGGCATGCAGGTTTCATCGCACACTGTAAAGGTGACACAGACTTTCCATCATTTCTGCATTACCACTGCATTATTCACCAGCAGGCAATATGTGCAAAAGCTACCGGCTTTGAGCACGTGATGACTCCCGTGGTGAAGATTATAAACGGCATCCGCTCCAACGCTAAACAGCACAGAACATTTAAGGTGCTATTGGAGGAGCTGTCAGCTGAATATGGAGACCTGTTAATGCACACAGAAATCCGATGGCTAAGCAGGGGACGCATTTCGAAACGTTTTTTGTCGCTTTTAAATGAAATCATCCAAAGGTGAAGGCACCTCTCTGCTGCAGGACACTGAGTGGATACTGGACCTTGCATTTTTAACTGACATCACTGGGAAACTAAACCTTCTGAACTGTGAGTTGCAGGGCAAAGGTAAAACTGTTGCTGACATGATAAGTTCTGTCAATGCTTTTCTCTATGCATTTACAGACAAAAAAAGTGCTGCACTTTCCCTCTGTGCAGACAGTGCTGAAAAACAATGCTTCTGCATCTGAGACTTTTGGCAAAGCTGCAGAAAAGTACCTTCATGTCATAAACAGACTTGGGCAAGAGTTTAAGAGGTTTTGTGACTTTGATCAGCTTGAGCCGTGTGTGTCATTCATTTCCAATCCTTTCATGACATTTCCAATGACCTCCACCTCAAAGCCAACCAGGATGCACCAAACTTTTGGTGCCTTGCAGATACTGAAAAGTACAGTGGTGTGTGCACAGTAGCCATGAAGGTTGCCAGCATGTTTGGTTCAACCTATCTGTGTGAATCAGCCTTTTCTGACATGAACTTCTCTAAGAACAAACACAGAACACGCCTCACTGATGCACATCTGCAAGAGTCACTGAGAGTTGCTGTTGCAATCCAGCCCTCAGCACTCTGAGGGCTCCAGGTTTTCTGTCTGTCTTGTGACGTCACGTTCTCCCTCTGTGCTTCTCCCTAGTAATTAGTGGTTTCACCTGTGTTTAATTTCCTGTTTAGTTCTGTATTTAAGCCTGCCCTGTTGTTTCTGTCCTTGTCGGTCCGTCGTCGTTATGTGATGTTGTTGCTGTCCGTGGTCATGTCACGTGAGTCTTTGTTTGTGTTTAGTTAGCTAAGTCAAGCCATGTGTACCAGTGAGTAGTCAGTCAAGTCTAGTAGTGTCATGTCAAGTGTGTGCCAATAAAGTCAAGTCAAGTCAAGTCCTGGTCTGAGTCCTGCAATTGGGTCCACACCTCCTACCACACCAGCCGCTTTGTCACAGTTGCGGTATCAACTTACATCCCAGATTACAGTACACTGGTGAAGAGCATGCCATGCCAGGCTTCCCACTAACACGCAAACAAACAAATGATAGATGTCGTTGATGGCAAAATGTCAGTGCCATGGCAAAGATAGATTTAAAATGAATTAAAAACTGTTACAGATGTGTTACTAAGTTTAACAGACATGATTTGTTTTAATGGCTGCAAATGTAGTGATTAGTACAAATGTGTTAAGATTTATTCTAAAATGAATAGATTTTTGTTAAATCTTAGATTATTGATTATTAACATGGTGCAGAGTTCAGTATTTGATAAAAACTGATAGCGTCTTGAAAAATTGGACGTGATTTCCTGCAGAATGTTGTGGAAGTTATCATTTGAAAATGAAACAATTGGAAGGTAAATAAGAAATAAAATATTTCATGTTTAAGTTTATCTGTTTCCTACCTTGTTGAATGATTCTGAATCTTTATTGATAAATTATTAATCATTAACAATCAGTGTCCTCACGTAGAATGTCATTAATATAAAGTTAAAGGTGAACTGTGCGGAAGTGTGTTATCAAAGTGGTAGCCCTTTCATTACTCAGTGCCCTTGAAGTAGCTCTCAGCTTCAAAAAGGTTGGCGACCCCTGATTTAAATCATTGTGTGAAAGCCCCAGAGGGGGAACCAGAGTTGGCAGTGGCCAAGAAGGAGAAGAATGAGGTTTCAGGAGAAGCCCAGAGGGGGAGGAAAGGGGTGACCCTGATCCTCTCACTAAGTCTGGTCCTCGCATTGATTGTGCTGGTAGTATTCCAGCTGACTATCCCCGAACCAGGGCCGTCCAGAGACGAAGGGCCCAGCAAGAGTAAGACCACAACCAAGAGAGAGAGGAGAGCTACAGGAGAAAAGGGAACAGAGGTCCAGGAGTGGACATCTCATTCTGCCGGAATGAAAGGAGTGATAACTGAGGTAGAGGATTATGAGGACGAAGAGATCAGTCTGGAAACGCTCCAGCAGAACAGCTGGTACCAGTGGGTCCAGTTTGCAAGGATGAATGACAAGACTGATTGTTACATCTGCACCAAGGCTAAGCCAGATAAGTTTTTCATGTTGAACACAGGGTTCAGTTGGCAGGAGTGTGATCGCAGACAACTAATAAGAATACTGAGTGGATCAATTACATCTATTACAATCAACAGCGTTTCATTAAGTAGATGTAGCTCTAGGTGCGTTGTTATTGTTTGTAGTTTATCACATTATCAATAAATCAATAGAACCCACAAGACAAAGTAAAAGTAAATGATAATTACAACAAACGTTGTCATGGCTGTAATGTTTTTATTGCAGAAGAAAACTTCATCAGCGACACAAATAATAATCACTAAACTGTTCGTGTATCAAACCGAAGTAAAGGTCAACTGTACCTGTAACGTTACGACCTGTTCGCCTCTGTAACAGCTGTGGAACATGGACCTTGTGTCAGGGTCTGTTTGCTGCGCAGACTTTGGCCACTAGATGTCACTAGACTGAAATGAGCTTAACCCTGGTGCAGCCTTCGAGGGGTTAAACGACCCCACTGTGAACTAGAGGACGCTCAAAGATAAAAACACACACCAGGGTTGAATAAACAGCCTTCATGGGTTTTACATCCAAGCAATGAACACGTAGGTCTATGATGAACAAGTTCATCCAACCGTTCATCTGGATGAAGCGTGTTGTGATTTATTGTCTGTTTGATCCAACCCTTGTGTGGTTTTTGAGCTTAGAGCCTGTTTTCATTTTAACATCCTTGAAGGCTGCACGAAGGTTAATAGAGGCTTCACAAGCTGCTACTGGCTGGAAAGTTTCAACTGACCACGTGAGGCTTCATGTCACTGTTCTACTTCAGTAACAGACTGTTGTGTGGTGACGTGTAGGTGAAGGCAGGCGTCCCAGTACTTTTGGTAATATTAAGTAAAGTACCGAAAGAATAAATGCAGGAAAAATTAAATAGAAATTGCAGGATTAAAATATTTATTTCTGTATATTATTTCGTTATTGTTTTATTACGGCATATATTTTTTTTATTTATAAAATTATTCAAGTTAAAGTTACAGTGTGAGACGTTCTGCTCCACCCAGTTCTCTCTAATCTGAGCAGGAACAGGAAGGTAACGTTAACCCTGGTTCTCTGAGTGAGGAGACCTTCTCTCTACGTCTCTACATATTACATGTACAGGAGCTAGACCCTCTGTGGTCAAGGTGCATGGATGCTTCTTTTAGACACGGGAATCTCCCGTCACTTCTCCCCCCGAGGTTAAACAGCCCTGACTCAGTGATAGTTTGATCGGAATGAGTCTTTGCATGGCCTAAAGGTGGAGAGAGTCATCTCTACAGGACGACCAGAACCGAAGACCAAAATTGGGCAATGGTCTTCTTTCTACTGACGCAAGTTGAGAGTTTAAAAACCAACACCCCAACTAGGAAACTAGGAGAGTTTCGTCCCCTGCCTAGGAGATAACTTGATGTCTGTGGTCAGGCCCGGAGCTCCCCCACGCGCCAGCGAGCTCTACCCCTGCAGGGAGGAAACAGGTGACTTCGTATATCTGCCTTTCATATATTTTACACCACTTATGAGAAATAAATCATTTGTATTATTTTGAATCTCAGTACTGTGTTTGACTGAATTCTTTCAGTGGGAAATCTCTGTAACAACTACAACTGCAGCACCGGAAAGGCCCCACAGCCTCTAACACCCGACCATGGAGGAGTACAGCTAAAGACCACCAGCAAATCAAAGTCAGAGCCCCAACAAAGCACGGGCTGCAGATCCTGGATCCTGGCTCAAAGCGGCGAACACACGGACCCAACATGATGGACAGATCTCACAACCGACCCAAACCTGACACCGGGGGAGCACAGCTAGAGCACAGCGCTGGCTAAGGCAGTAAACACCCTGCTCACACACACACACACACACACACACACACAGAGGATAGAGACTCCCCTAAACAAAGGAACAAGGAACAGCACACAGTACATATGTCAGTATGGACTGTTTGCACCCTGACGGTGAAGGTCAAACACTGACTGCGCTCACGGTTAATTAGCCTCGGAATCACTGGAGATGCCAGTTTGTCAAGAAGTATCCAGCTCTGACCACAGTGGGTTCAGTACTCATATGTGCAGAGATAATCTCAAGCGATAGAACTGAAGTGAATATATCTCTGCATCTCTTCCAGATGATTCAATGACTCATCATCATCTAAAACTTTGGCATCAACTCTCCACATTAACATAAGGTTAACATAACATAAAGGTTTGTACGAAAGTCTCCCTAAACATTTTCTAACCCTACAGTACAAAGAGCAGCTCTAAGGTTCAACCACTGCAGTTACTGTATGACAGGATCATCAGAAGCCTCAGACCCATGTGAGGCACAGAAATGGTCTGAGCTCAGTCCTCGAGGTAGTGTGTGTGTGTGGATACTGTTCCTGTTTAGAGCCACATGCTGATCCAGAGAAACGTCACCATGTGGCCAGGAATCGCGGGGGAACTGGAGGTTGAACCACCGACCCAGAGGATCACAGACAACTGTCCTACACAATCACTTCATTTCTTCATCATCTTCTGTCGGTCCAGAAACTTCTGTCGTCTCTCCACTGGGATTTCATCCAGACTAATGCCGTGGTTACTGGCCCTGAGAGACAAACCACCTGGATCACTGAAGGCTCATCTGTCTTTGGACACATATTATACTACACTACATAAACATATCACCAGAATAACAGCCCTGATGTTTGTCCAGCTCTTAATGACTGAATGAACCAGTAATGGTGCGATGACTTTATGATCAGTTCTTACCCTCCACTGAGGTCTGGAGGAACAGGAAGAGGTTTAGTGAAACCATCTCGACCCATCAGCCAGTAGGTGTCCTCTGAGCCCTTCACCTATAGAAGCACAAACACTTGTTATAGACCTGCCTGTTGGTCTAAATCCTCTGTGTATGACGTGTCCTGCAGCCTCTACATGACACAGACTGTACCTGGTTACAAAGCTTCACAGTTCTATAAACTCAAAATGTAACCGACGTCCAGACTAAGATGAAACGCGTTAACCTGATCTGCCTGGATGTCAGAGGTAGAGATAAACAGGATGAGCTTGAATTATACAAACTGAACTTAACACCTTAAAGCTGTTGACCAAGCCTAACGTTGCTGCTACCGATTCCTTGACTGATTACCCACAATCCCCTCTGTCTGCAGAAAGCTTGTGTTGGAACAAACCCTTATTTGAACAGTATTGTGTAACATCTGATCAACTTAGTGATGTAATGGATGAATGAATGCATTTTATTTTTAATGTAGGATTTAGTCACTTTCTGTTTCATGTGAATTTCTTCATTCTCGTCTTTTATACAGTATAATAATGCAGAACGCTCATTATGAGCTGTTCACATAATGTGGTAGGATTTTAGGTTCATTTTATCAAAACATTGTCTTTACAAAGCTGTTCACTAAACTGGACTTGGCTCCATAGAGCTTTTAAGGTTCAGTCATTACTTTCACAGACCTTAAGCTGGAATGAACCTGCTAACAGGGTTAGAAGTGGTTTAGTGGTGCACCTGTGCCTTCCTGGTGTCTATGTAGTAGCCCAGTTTGAGACTGGTCAGGACCTTCACCGTGCTCAGGCTGATGTGGATCCTGTAGGCTGGAGACAAGCGTTACACCATGAGATAAGGTCAAACAACCAGTAACACTCAGCTCAGGTCCAGTCAGTCTGTGGAGGGGACACATACGCAGTCCGCTGGACTCCATGAGCGACGCTGTGGTCACAGTGTCTCCAAACAGACAGTACCTGGGCATCGTGAGACCCACCACACCTGCCACCACCGGACCTGAGGACGGACAGAGAGACAGGTTCTGTTAAACTCAGACGGACAGGAACACAACGCCTTCCAGGGGATCAGGGGCTGGACTCTCCCAGGTTGAGTCTGTGCTCAGGTAACGTTCAACCAATGATAACTTGTCTGACTGATCTGAACTTGTTTAGTTTCTGTAGGTGTGAATAAATCTGTTTGTACGTCACTGTTAGTCCAGTGTTGCAGATTAAAGCTTGGTTTAAAGGTTTATGCCACTGAGCGTCTCTACACCTACTAGAGACCAGCGTCAGTACCTGAGTGCAGTCCAATGCGTATTTTGACTTTCATCTCAGGCATGTGGCTGATCTTGAAGGCTGCTATCGAGTGCAGGATGTCCAGAGACATGTTGGCCACCTCAGCAGCGTGTCGGTTCCCATTCCTGTTGGGGACGCCTGAAGCCACCATGTAGGCGTCGCCAATGGTTTCCACCTGAAACAGATCACAGCTGGTTGAAGGACGTAAACACGATGAACACGTTTGTTCAGTGACGAGTTAGGATTGAATGAGTGGCCTTTATGTCCTGATGACACTTCAGTCGTTACCTTATAGACGTCGTGAGTAGCAATGATGGCATCAAACATGGTGTAGAGGTCATTCAGCAGGTCGACCACCTGCTCACGAACACACAGCTTCAGTTAGTGTAGTTTAGTTTAGTGGAGGACAGACTGACCTGAATCAGGCGCTGAAGCAGTTTGTACCTCGATTGGTTCGCTCAGAGCTGAGATGGTTGTAAATCCAACGATGTCACTGAAGTAAAGAGTAGCGTCTGAATAATGTTCAGGTCGAACCGGTTTCCCCTTCTTCAGAGCCTGAGCCACAGACCTGAAACAGACCCGAGTGTTTAGTCGTGTGGGGGGTTCGTTCCATCTCTTCCTGTTGCTCTGGTGCCAGTGGTACCGTGGTCATGGTTAGTTAATGGGAACTTTGTTCTTCAATGTTTGTTGTATGTTTTATAGAACTCAAATCAATTAATGTCCCATGGTGCATCTCAGCCAAGTCTCAACACGTCAGTTGACCCTATAAAACCAAGCAGGTCTCCGTTAGGTTCAGGAAAGTTGTTTTATCCAGCAAGTTGAAAATGTTTTTCACATCCTTTACTGGAAGCTTCACCGTTTTCTGACCAGGTAGTTTTGGCCAAACCTCCTCAGATCATTCAAGATCAGTGGCCCGAACCACTTCCACAACTCAGTCATTAGCAGATTGATCATTAATAGTTGATCCAGCTCACTGCAAGGTAGGAACCTGTGTGTTGACAAGACACTGAACAGAGAAACTGTGACTGGCTGTAAATGATCACATGGATGAGCACAGGTTGTAAAATGCACCAAACTGTGTTATTTTATATGTCTGAATAAACGCAATATTAAAATTAAATAGATATATTAATAAAAACATCCTTCGTTACATGTGTCTCCACTAAAACAGCAGATTTCTCTCTTATATAGTTTATGTGGCTGGTCACTGTTCAGGGTTTGTGTGTTCATTGAGTTCAGTGTAGCTGTAATGTGTTATTTACTGTGTGTTTGTGTCTTTGCTCCTCACTAATAGTTTGTTGCTGTGGTAACAGTTGAATTTTCCCACTGTGGGATCAATAAAGAACGATCTGATCTGATTCCCTGTGATCAGCTTCTGTTTATTAACCAGACCAACGTGTCCTGTTTCTGTTAAGCTTGTTCCCAGTTCACCAGGTGTAACTTCACGTGTTATTGCTTCTCACTTTGGCAGGAGCTGCCCAACAAGCTTCTCCGTCTTGTTCCTCTCGACTTCTAGCTCGTCTGTTCTTTCTCTGATCAGATCCTCCAGGTTTGAACTGTACTGCTCCAGCATCCGCAGCATGGAGTCGATGATGTTCGCCCTCTTCCCTCTGTTACTGCCCCGAAACTGCCAACATAAAACCACCGGTTGTCACGAGTTCAGACTCAAACCACATCAACAGCAAGTGAAGCATCTTCTCACCTGTTTGAAAATGTCGTCGAAGCTCGGCCTCTTGTTGGCGTCTTCGTTCCAACATTCGTTCATCAGGCTGAGACAGTCGTCGGGAGCCTCGTCCACCGAGACCATCGGTCTGCACAGAGGAGGTGGGTTCTTCAGACGGTCCACGATCTCTGAGGGAAAGACAGGTGGTCAGACAGACGGGCAGAGGGGAGGAGGTTCTTCAGACGTCTCACCATGAGCAGGCATGTCCATCATAGCGTATGGCAGCGTCCTTGAAATCACTTCCTGTGTGATGATGGAGAAACTGAATACGTCTCCAGCGTATGAACCTCCTCGAACCGGGTTCCTCAACAGCTCTGGAGCCGTCCACAGCAGCTCTGAGAGAGAGAGACAGGTTAGGCCACCAGTCTGTCCATCTCCAGTAGCAGAACTAAACGTTTAGCTTCATGTACAGAACACGGAAGAACCTCAGAGAACTGACGCCAGGCTGAAAGTCAAAGGAACAAACTGAATTAAAATTGATTTTGCTTGGTTTCTACCCTGAGGATCCTCAGGCAGGTGCAGGTTCTGAGCGTGAAGGATCATGGGGAGGCCGTAGTCTGTGACCTTCAGGACAAAGCGTCCGTCGACCAAACAGTTGCTGGACTTCAGGCGACCGTGGCTCAACCCTCGGAGATGAAGGTACTTCATCCCCTGGAACACACACAGACGTTAGTCTGGAACCGGTGTTTTCGCTTTTAAAGCTTGTGAAGTGAGTGAACGATTACATTGTCTCATTAACCCTGGTGCAGCCATCGAGGGTTGGATAAAACAGCCGCAGACAGACGATAAATCACAACACGCTTCATCCAGATGAACGGTTGGATGAACTCGTTCATCATAGACCCACGTGTTCATTGGATGTAACACCCACCAAGGCTGTTGATCCAATACTGGTGTGTGTTTGAATTTTGAGGCCCCCTAGTTCACAGTGGGGTCGTTTGACCCCTCGAAGGCTGCACAAGGGTTAAACTGAGCTTTAATCTCTTAAAGAGCTAAAGTGACTGAAGCTCAGTCACCTTCAGACTTTAATTTGAAGCTGCTGTGTGAGTAATAAGATCAGTTCTGTGGGTTTGTGCTTTAGTTAATGTTAAAACTGCGTCTGCAGGTTCTACCAGAACCACCTTGATGAGGTCCATGAGCAGAGAGGACTTGAACATCCAGTCCAGCCTCATGTTGCTGTCGGCCAGCAGGTCGGCCAAACTTCCCCGAGGACAGTGTTCGACCACCAGAGCAAAGATCCCACAGTCCATGAACAGACCCAGGTACAGGTTGAGGTTCTCATGGCGCATCTCCCTCAACTGTCAGACAGGAAACACATCAACGACTACTGTGTTTACTTTGATCTGCAGTGTGTTTGCTGTGTCGTGTTTCATACATGGCTGAACAGACTCTGCGTGTTCTGATTGACTGCAGTCATGGGCTTCCCAACAGAAACCTTCTTCAGCCAAACCCAGTCGCCCTGGTAACCAGACACAGAGTCAGTGGAGTGGAGACATGTGGACGCGTACATGGACATAGAGACTCAGCTGTACCTCCAGGATTCCGATGTTTGAGCTCTCGGGTGTTGTCAGAATGTAGCTTCGAGCAATTGAACGGAACGGAGTTTTAATTTCCAGAAGACTCCTCATGATCGATTCGTCGTTGAGTTTCTACAGAGACAACGTCAGCGCTTCATCATTCAGTCACAAACACAGAGGCTCTAGGTCGACAAAGTCTCACCTTCCTGCTGACTTGAGTGTCGATGAAGACAATGTCGTCCAAAGTCAGGATCAGTTTGCTGATGTTGGCTGCTCTCCTGTACGTCCTGTAAACACAGAGATATTATTATGGCTCCGATCAGATGGGCCCTTATTTACTGTGTGGTTCACTGTCTTCACCTTATCCAGTAGAAAAACGCTCCAGTCACAGCGCAGACCAACAAGAGAAGGAAAAATGTTGACAGAGTGTCAACATCTAGAGAAAAATACAGAAATAAGAATAAAATCAGTAAGTCGTCTCCAGACTAACCTGCTGTGATTTGGTTTGTTTATGTTGGTTTATGTTCTGTTAGTATGTTTGTCATGTTTCATTTGTAGTTTTGCTGTGTTTTGTTTGTTGTTATATCATATGTATTTATATTAGTATAGTAGTAACAGAGAAGCTGTAGCATTAATGATACGATTAGATTATATTCAAATTTATTGTCATCACACAAGGACAAGGCAACAAAATGCAGTTTATGTCTAAGCAGAAGTGCAAGATATAAATATGTGCATAAGAAAATGTGGATGATATTTACAGATGGATATGCAGTGGACAGACTATACAGGTTGAAATCAACTACTACTAATAATGAAAGGTGTGCAAATAGATATGAGCATAACATACTAACTATAATTAATTCAATTCAATTTAACTTTATTTATATAGCACCAATTCACAACATCAGTGATCTCAAGGCACTTTACAAGTGAGGTTTGAGACCTGACACAACTAAACCCAACAATCCACATAGAGCAGCTTTTAATTGTAGCCAATCAATAAATTGTACATTTTAATAGCAACAGTGGAAAAACTCTATAGAGGAAGAAACCTCCAGCAGATCCAAGATCAGTGTGAGAACATCTGCCTTGACCAGTTGGAGTGAAGGGACAGAGAAGAGAGAAAACAACAACAACAACAACAACAACAACAACAACAGACTCAGGCAGGATGGTTGGACCAACAGCTGAACACTGAGACACACGACTCTGAGTCTGACGATACCTGGAGATGAGAATAGAGAGAGAAAGAGAGAAACACAACTAGGAGAGAACAGAGACAAAGTTAGTCACATGTGGACATGGAGGCATGTTAGTGGATGGAATAGATAGAAAACCAGAGGAGCTCAGTGAATGAAGGAGGTTCCAGCATCTAAGCCTGTAGCAGCTGAACTAAGAGATGGATCAGAGGAACCAGAACCATCTGGAACCATCAGCTTTGTCAGAAAGGAAGGTTTCTGTCACGATCGGCAAGGCTGCCGATCGGATCGTGTCACTCCACCCAGCGGAGTCACTCACCACACCCCTGTCATCACCACGCGCCTGCCTGATCATCCTCACCTGCCCTGATTACATTCACCTGTTCACCTGCCTTCTTAAGCTCTCTGCCCAGTCGCCTCCCTGTTGGATCGTCGATGTTCATCCCGGACTCAAGACCCCGAACTCGGCCCTTCTCGTTGTTACTCTCTGGACTCATGACCTGCCTAGGACCTTGTCTCTCGCCACAACCGTGAGTTCCCGTACCTTTGGGTTTACCTTGTGCCTCGTCTTGACGCTCACGGAACTGTGGACTCCTCGTTTTGTCCCTGCTTGCCTGGAACCTGATCCTCTCCGCTTTATGCCCCGGTGGCTCACGCCGCCCGGACCGAACTGGTAACTGTGTTTCAAAACATTGTCCGCCGGAGCCGGCTACGAGCGCCTGTGGTGCGCCGTTAGCTTCTCGCTAAAACTGCTCTGGATCTATCGGCCGGTTCGGCTCGCTTTGTGTTTCCTTTTGTTTTTGATTGCCCTCTGTTGCCTGGATTCTGTGCTCTCTTTGTTCCCCCTTTTCTCCACTCACCAGCCACAGTAAGGAACCGCCGCCAGCTGCCGCGCTGTGAGTCAGACCTGGCAGAACCGGCGCCCGGTCTCCCTCTTCCCTGCATCAGACCCCCGTCACTATTATCATTTTGTATCAATAAAGCTCTCGTTCTCAAATATCCCATCCTGTTCCATCACCTTCTCATGCCCGACACGTAAACCGTAACAGTTTCAGCCTAGTTTTAAAGCAGAGAGGGCGTCTGCTGCTAGAACCTGAACTGGAAGCTGGTTCCACATAGAGGAGCTTGGAGCTAAAGGCTCTGCCTCCCGTTCTACAGGTAGAAACTCTAGGAACCACCAGTAGACCAGCTCTGAGAAGCAAGGTTCTGTTGGAGCAGAAGGAGCCATGAGGTCTAAGACAAGATGGAGCTTTATTATGAAGAGCTGTGGAAGAGGAGGAGAATTTAATTCTATCCTAGATTTGACAGGACAGAGAAGCTAATGTAGGAGAAATGTGACGTCTCTTCCTGAGTCCAGTCAGACTCTGCTGCAGCATTTGAATTAACTGGAGGCTTTTAAAGTCACTGGTTCAAACTATGAGCAGGGAGACACAGTCGTCCAGCCTGGAGGAACTAATGCAGGGATTCATGTTTCAGCATCACTCTGTGAGAGGATGCTCCTCATTTTAGCAACATTCCTCAGGTGGAAGTAGGAGGTTCTAGAGATTTCTTTAATATATGGTGTAAAGGACAGATCTTGGTCAACAATGACACCAAGGTTCCTACAGTAGAACCTGAAGCTGACGTTATGTCATCCAGAGTAACAATCTGATTCAATAAAGAGTCTCTCTGGTTTTTAGCACCAATTATAATAACCTCAGTTTTATCTGAATTCAGTTGTAGAAAGTTATGGGACATCCAGGATTTGATATCATTTAAACAAGTTTGAAGTTTGAGTAATTGGTTTGTTTCATAGGCAAATATAACTGAGTATCATCTGCATAGCAGTGGAAATTTATAGAATGTTTCCTAATAATATTACCAAGGGGAGACATGTGAAGACTGAAAAGTATTGGACCAAGCACAGAACCCTGTGGAACAACAAAGCTAATTTTTGTGTGGATGAAAGATTGATCATGAACATGAACAAACTGGAATCTGTTCAACAGATAAGACTTAAACCATCCAGTGCTTTGCCTTCAATCCAACTATGTTCCAGTCTCTGTAATAGAATCTTGTGATCTATCAAATGCTGAACTAAGATCTAACAGGACAAGGACAGAAACTAGACCATTGTCTGAAGCTGTGAGAAGATCATTAGTGACTCTAATCAGAGCTGGTTCTGTCTGTGATGGATCTGAATCCTGACTGGAAATATTCATATAGGTCATTTCTACGCATTTCTACCCTTTCAACTATGCCCAAGAAGATCAAGGCCACTTCACACGTCCCCACAAAGGAGACACTTAACGACCTGTAATGAGGAGGAGGAGTCACGGTAGTTGAGGTTTCACCTACTCACTACCCTCACACCCCCTCTGTTCACATAACGAACCCATTCTACACAGGTGTTAAGTGAAACCCAACTGGAGGATAAATCAGTGTCTTCACCAACTTCCCACAGACTGAAGAAGCCTCCTGGACAGATGGAGAAACGTTTCTACTAACTAGAAGAATCCAGTTGCCATGACTCAACCTTCAGACCACTGTCTTTCTAGTTTTCGAGTCCTCTGCTTAAGGCTGCGGATCTGAGTTATACCATGGAGCCAACCTGCTCTGATTCACTGGCTTCTTCTTCAGAGGAGCAACAGAGTCTAAAACTGCAGCATCATCAACAAGACAAACTACCTGCTCATGATTCAGATGACTGCTCTCCTCTGTGTAGCTACAAGGGAATGAGACAAAAGATGATGGAATCATCTCCTTAAATCTGACAACAGCATCATCAGATAAACATCTGCTGTAATAGAACTTATTTCAACTGTTGTCAGGTCTGTTATGGTAAATTCAAATTTTATTAAGAAATGGTCAGATAACAGAGGGTTTTGAGGGAGAACTTTTAAATGATCCATCTCAACCCATAAGTCAGGACAAGATCCAGAGTATGATTAAGACAGTGAGTGGGTTCATTCACACGCTGACTAAAACCAATAGAATCCAGTAGTGAATTAAATGCAATGTTGAGACAGTTACTGTCAACATCTACATGAATGTTAAAGTCGCCCACTACAATCACTTTATCTGTGGAAGAACTAAGTTAGATAAAAACTCTGAGAATTCAGTTAAGATCTGAATATGGACCAGGAGGACGGTAGACGACACAGAACACAACTGGTTTCTGGGTTTTACAGTCTGAGTGAGAAAAAGAATTATAGTTATGTTTAGGGCTAGGAGTAATTAATAAATCTGAGTTATATATTGCTGCTACTCCTCCACCTCTACCTGAACTTCTAGGAATATGATGGTTGATGTGACTGGTTGGAGTTGACTCATTCAGACAAACGTATTCATCCTGCTGCAGCCAGGTTTCAGTGAGACTAAATAAATCTATGTGATGGTCACTGATCAAGTCATTTATTAACAGAGATCTGATATTTAATAGAGCACATTTAATTATTTTATTGTTCCTTTGTTCTGTCTTGATGTTTATTAGATTCCTGTGAATCACTCCTCTTTTATTTATTTGTGATTTATATAACTTAGGTGGTCGGGGAGCAGACACAGTCTCGATGGGAGTGTTACAGCTACGAGGTGGTGGAGGCTGAGAGTCTGCAGAGAGGCTGTAAGACTGAGACTCTGCGTCCTGGGCTCCACTCTGGGTCATGGTTTAGGGAGTCTAATCAACTTGGCCATGTTACTAGAGAGCAGAGACTCCATCCAAGGTGGGATGGACGCCGTCTCTTCTAATCAGCCCAGGTTTTCCCCAAAAACTGCTCCAATTGTCTACAAAGCCCACATCGTTTGCTGGACACCACCTACAGCCAGCGGTGAAGCGACGACAGGCGGCCAAACATGTCGTCGCTGGTCAGATTGGGAGGAACCAGAGAAAACTACGGAGTCAGATGAACACACCTAGAACTACGACTCCTACGAACCGTCACCCAGTCACATTCGCTGAGGGACGAGTAGCAGCTAAGCTAGGAGGCTCCCACTGGTTTTCCACAGTGCGGAGCCGAGATTCCAAATCAGTCAGAGTCGCCTCCAGCGCTGCCACTATCTCACACTTATTACAGATACCATTAACACTAATGGAGGCAGAGGACGAGCTAAACATAAGACACACCGAGCAAGAGAAAGAAGGAGAAGACAGGGAAGCCATGGCAGAAAGTTAAGCTAGCTTAGCCGAAAAGACCAGAAAGCTACGAAATTAGCAGTGCTTTTAATGAACGGGGAATAAGGTGCTTGAGTATGTAGGAATCTAAATAGTTAAGTAGTAGTTAAAATAGTAGTTGAAAGCTTAGATAGTAGGATGCATGCAGAAAACAGAACAAGCCAAATGCATTAAAGTATAGTTTGAAACACACACATCAGATTTAAAGAATAGTAGAGACACCAGATGCACCCAGACACGGCAGAAAATCAGATAAGTAGGGAGTGAAACATGTGAATGTCTGTAGAAGGAATGTGCTTGGATCCATAGGTTATAGGGCCACAAAGCAACGGAGAAGATCAGACACCAATAAACCAGCCATGGAGACGAACACCAGACCACGGCATCAGGATCCGGTTACACCACAGAAAGATGCTCTGTCCAGCATAAAGTGTGGGTGGAGGGACAGACAGTGTCAGTCAGACTTCGTGCCCTGACTATATGCTGTATAGTATAGAGACAGACTGACCCAGGCCTGTACATTATTATTCTTCAAGTTTGAAATAAAAGCAAGACTGATTTTTATCAGACGTTTCTCCTCATCATTCAACGAACGCGCAGAGCTGGAATTGGGAGAGCAGCTCAACAATTTGGTGACCCCGACGTGATGGTGAAGGAGAGACAGATTTGGAACGAGAACTGAGGACCTGTTTGTGACACAGTAGCCTGGCCAGGATTAAAACAAGGTAAGCAGAAAACCTGTTAAGTTTCAAATTTCTGCATATTGGAAACTCTAAAATAACTGTGTCATGGATAGGAATCCAGTTCTGTAAATTAAAATTTGAAGAATAATAATTAATTAAAAAAGAAAAAGGATAAGAGTAAAGTTAAAAGTAAAAAAGAAAAAGGATAAGAGATAAGTTAAAAGAAAAAGAGTAAAAAGGATAAGAGAAGTGAAATCACGGGTGTGGTGCCTATAATGTCCTGACAAGGACATTAAAATACTGAGTTGTGAACCTCTGTTGTGATACAACTAAAATTACGGCCACTAGTTGGAAAACTGCAGACACAAATTAAAAAAAAAAAAAAAAAAAAAAAAAAAGGGAAGTGTCTGAAAGATTCCGGTTTGGTAGAACCTAGGGATTTGGTGCAATATGCACTTGCAATATTGCAAGTTAGTGGAATAGTTGTTGATGTGTTGAAGAGTTGAAAAGTCACCGGTGAGAGAGTGGAAATCTAACGGTGATAACAAAGTGTTTTGTTTGTTTTGTTTGCTTGTTTGTTTGTTTGTTTGTTTTTTCTTTCTCACTCCTGTGAGTGAGAGAAGTGAAATCTCAGGAGGAGAAAAATGGAGAGTGAATTAGATCTTGAGTGTGTTGATGAAGGCGGCTGCAGGCCACTGACAATGTTGAATCAGTGGAAAAAAGCTTGTGAACAGTTGATAAGTGGTTTTGAAAAGAAAGATCGAGAAAAATTTATGATGGTAAATATGAAGAATTAAAAAAGAAGGGAGTTTGGAAAGATGAGGACAGAGGAGATCTAGCAGAAGTTTTAGCCAGGGAGGATGTGGCTGCATTACAGGCAACAAAAGAACACAGCAAAGAAGAAGTAAAAGGTTTAATCGTGAAGAGAAAGTGGAAAACAGAATTAGAACAAAAAGAGGAAAATAGGTGAATAGTGCACAATATGGCAGCATGGGGAACTAAAATTATTACACAAAGAGGGAAAGACAAACAACAGGAACTCACTGATAGTTCAGTGAAAAAACAGGAGACAGAGTTAACGCCACACACCACAGTAGGGCAGACACGACCACCGACATATGTAAACATCTATCCTGATTTAAAGCACACATCTACACTAACTACGCTGCCCCCACCATATAAACAGATGCCTCTGTGGAATGTGAAGGGAGGTCAGTTAGATGTAGAGGAGCAGCAGGACAGTGGAGGAGCCAGTGGAGTAGATTGGAGCAGAGATAACGAAACTAGGGAAACGATGCGTGTGCTTGCTGCAGCTCAGCAGCAAGATCAGGAATTAATTAAGAGAAAAGAGATGAGGAAGGAGGAACAGGCAACAGGATGGAAGTCAGGGATAGAGTTAGAAGGAGAAAGTAGAAGCATGCAAAGTGACGAAGAAGGAGAGGAAGCTTTTAGAAACAGGAGAAGAAGGGAAAGTAGGAGACAAGAGGAGAGTGAAAGGAGGAGTCAAGCAGGGATTGACGTCACCATTAAGGGAAAACTGACAACACACACAGATGAGCCACCCGTGTCCCACAGATATGACCTTAGACCTGGACGTAATTCAGCACCAGGTGGTGACCACATACACCACCAATACCCCTTGCTTTCAAAAGGGGGCAGAATCCAATATAAACCATGGCAGTTTGGGGACATGACAGCAATTTTAGAGAAACTTCCACATCCCACAGAGGGTGGGGGAAGGTGGTTGAGCAAGTTGGAGCAGTTGACCATGAGCCAGAGACTGGGAGTAGGTGATTGGAGGGCCCTGATGGGGCAGATTATGTCCACCTGGGAAGTAGAACAAATAGAGGCGAGAGCAGGACTGTTGATGGTAGATGATAGTGAGCCATTTGACCAGTGGGCCACAAATGTGGGTAGAGCTATGAGAGAACGTTTCCCAGCCCCTAGAGGCCAGACACATCAGATCACGTGTAAACCAAAGAAGGGGGAGAAACCGGCCACATTTTTACATAGGTGTAAAACAGAATGGGTTGATGCTACGGGGGAGCACCCACACTCCACTCAAATGCAAGAGGAGTTGTTCAGGCGAGCAGTGTTAAAGGGAGTGTCAAAAGAAGTAAGACAAAGCATGGAAGATAATCCAGATGCACCGGGAGGTTCCACTGAGACGTGGGAACGCCACCTGTTGCACCATTTACATAAGGCACAACAGAAAGAAGAAGAGGAAGGTTCAGAAATGGAGGAATTGAAAAAACAGCTGCTTAGGTTACAGTAACAGAAGGTAAGACAAGAGACTAATGATGTTAAGAAGAAAGATAAGGTAGAAAAACAGATGTTGCAACAGGCTACACAGGTTCCTGATAACCCAGATTTATTGCCCTCTCCATCCTGGGTTCCAGGCCACCCTCAGTATGGACACGGGCCAGCCAATACACAAGGCTCATATTACCCACAGCAGTACGGTAGGGGTCAACCCAGGGGGGGCCGTGGCTATCTGGGACGGGGATCCGGGAGGGGAAGGGGCATGTCGGGGGAGTGGATATGCTACTGCTGCGGTCAGCCGGGGCATTTCGCCAGAGAATGTCCCATGACTCATGCAAACATGGGACCTGGTCCGAGGGGACGAGGACAGCGTGGAAGAGGTCTACCAAATAGAGGATCACATGTTGCACCTCACGCCAGTCTTGCACCAGGGGGTCAGTTTCCTGTGTGGGAACCAGAGGATTTCCCCCAACAATGAAGAAGCCCACAGAGAAGCCTAGACGACGGGAGGGCAGACCCGTTGTTATCCTTGACAATAAAACAGACAAGACTGCCCTTTCTGGTGGACACAGGCGCGACTTTCTCCACTCTGAATGTGAGAGTGGAAAAGAAGGACCTATCATCTAAGACTGTTGAACTAGTTGGTTTCTCTGGGGAACCTGTCAAACTGCCATTAACCCAACCTCTGCCGGTCCGAGTGGCCGGCCAATCCATACGGCATCGTTTTGTTGTTTCAAATGGCACCCCAGTCAATTTGATGGGGAGAGACTTGTTGGTTCGACTGGGCGTTTCAATTCTTTGTTCACCTGACGGAGTGATTGTATCGTTTCCCAACGGTGAATCCACTAATTGCTCCAAGAAAAGTTTGTCAGTGGCTGGTCAGTGGCTGATGCAGGAAGCCTCGACGAATGTGGGCGCTGACGTATACTGGGGCCGATTGGAACCGGAGGGCCCGGCAGGGGGCGGTCTTCTCTCCTTATACATGGCCTGGAAACCCTGGATCTCCCAACTGAGCCCATATGTCTCCCCGACCGACCCTTACCATGTTACACTATTTTATGACAGGGAACAGACAGATTGGTATCAAGATATGTTTCAGGACAAACTGCAAGGACATACATGGAAAATTTCCACTAATGCTATTTTGATTGGTCCAGAAGGAGTAGTGGGCAGTGTCCAGTTGACAGCAGATCAGGCTGCCTGGTATGAGATGGGTGCGGAGGCGGTGCCTCATGTCTCGTTGGCAATAAATCCTGGACACCAAGCTAAAGATCTAGGCCCGATGGCCAAACGATTGGCTGAAAGTACTGATTGGGTAACAACGCAACTTCCTAATGTCCAATACTCACCTGAACACTCATCTTATAAAATCACACAAACTACATCTGATGTGGTTGTACTTGAACATCAGTTACTAACTCGGCACCATGGCCGTGAAAAATCTGATCACGAGTTGGCTGCAGATATGTTAGACGCTCTGCCCAGCACGTTGTGGTCACAGGGCCCCACAGATGTTGGTTTTTGCAGTTCCCTAGCTCCGGTCACATTCACCCTGCAGCCCACTCCGCCATTATGGCAACCACAGTATCGACAGAAAGCCGAAGCAGAGGCAGGGATAGCAGACACTATTTATGGGTTATTGCAGAGTGGTGTATTAGAACCCTCGACTTCAGCATGGAATACTCCTATACTACCTGTAGAAAAACCAGGCACGGGCAAGTATCGGATGGCACACGACTTAAGGCGCATCAATTCTATTGTAACCACACCCACATTACCAGTACCTAACCCCTACACTGCTTTGTCGTCACTGACTCCGCAACACACGTGGTTTACATGTATTGATCTGGCAAACGCATTCTTCTGCCTACCATTGGCTGAAGAGCTGAGAGATGTTTTTTCATTTACTTTTCAGGGGACACAGCTGCGCTATACGCGGGTCCCACAGGGATTTGTATTGTCTCCAGGTTTGTTTAATCATGCTCTGCGTAAATTGTTACAGTCCTGCTCTCTACCTGAAGGCGTGGTTTTGATACAATATGTGGACGACTTGCTATTGGCAGCGGACTCCCCACAGTCCTGTTTGGAAGGCACGAGAAGGGTGTTGCTACATCTGCATTCTGTGGGCTTTAAGGTTAGTCGCTCCAAACTACAGGCAGTACGTAGGGAAGTTACATTCCTCGGTAGAGTGGTATCAGCATCTGGAGCCAGCATGTCTCCAGCCCATCGGTCCTCCATCTTGGCGCATCCTCAACCACTGACAGTGAAAGATATGTTGTCATTCCTCGGACTAGCAGGCTACAGTCGGCAGTTTGTTCCCTCCTATTGTGACTATACTGCTCTGTTACGGTCACTGGTCCAACAGGCGGGCCCTCGGAACTTGACAGCTTGTTTGTCATGGACAACGGAGGCGGAAAAGGCGTTTATCTCTTTAAAACAGGCTTTGGCAGGTGCGGCGGAGTTAGCTACTCCGGACTACACCAAACCATTCTTTCTGGATGTTTCTGAAGACGCACAGGCCGCACACGGCGTGCTCTTTCAGAAACAAAGGGGGAATAGGAAAGTATTGATGTATAGCAGTGTGCTATTGGATAACATGGAAAAAAGACAACCAGTGTGCACACGACATGCAGCTGGTGTAGCAAAACTCATTTTAAAAACAGCACATGTGGTAATGGGACATGCATTGATAGTACTGACAACACATAGCGTGGTGGCATTTGTTAATTCAGCAGCGTTCACGATGACAGCAGTACGACAGAACAGACTCGCTAAAGTCTTGAGTGGAGAACACATCACATTCACACATGAAGGCATTAACATGGCAGAGCAGAGAAGTGGGGGAGGACCACATGTGTGTGAGGAAAAGGCAATGGAAGACACAAAGATAAGGGCAGACTTAGCAACAGAACCACTGGAAGGACAGACAGAAGTGTTGTACACAGATGGCTGTTGCTACAGGCATCCGCAGGAAGGATTAAAAGCAGCATATGCAGTTGTTAGAGAAGTAGGAGAACAACATGAAACCATCATTACTGGACAGATATTAGATCGACCATCAGCACAGTTAGCTGAACTTAGAGCAGTCATGGAAGCTCTAGCATGGGCAAGGGGAGGGGAGTAACAATTTACACCGACTCTGCATATGTGGTGGGAGCAGTTCAGACAGAACTCAGACAGTGGCAGAGAGCAGGATTCAAGACAACAACCGGATAGACGATCAAACACGAAATTGAGATGAGAGAATTAGTCGAGTTAATACAGAAACCACAGGCAGTAGCTCTAGTGAAATGTAAGGGACACGACAAGGCTCAAACTAAAACCGCGGTAGGAAATCAAAAAGCAGATGAAGCAGCAAAACAGGCAGCAGGATACCAGACTCAGATGATATTAATGTCAGCACAAAAGGGGGTGGAGGACATCCTCCCACCAATGACGGTGGAACTGATCAGAGAAGAACAAGAAAAGTGTTCTCCACAGGAGAAAACTGTTTGGATACAGAGAGGAGCCATTCAGACGGAAGGATTGTGGAGAGGTCCACAGGGAAGAGTAGTGTTGCCAGCAGGTTTGAGAGGAACTGTGTTTCAGGAGGCACATGGGCTTGCGCATGTAGGAGTCAGACAGATGGAGAAGAATTTAAAAGACTGGTGGCATCCTTTTCTCCCAGACATGGTCAAACATCATGTGAAAACATGTCAAATATGCACAGGATACAATGTGAAAGCAGGAGTCCAGACAACTGAAGGACGATTTGCTCCAGTGGCAGGGCCAGGAGAGGAAATCATCATAGATTACACAGATATGGGTGAGACAGTGGAAGGAAAGAGGTATCTACTGGTGTGTGTGGATGCCTATTCAGGATGGCCAGAGGCGTGGCCAGCAAAACATGAAGACAGCACAACTGTTATCAAGTGTTTAATAAACCATTACATACCAAACCATGGGTTTCCTAGAAAAGTCCGATCGGACAACGGTACACATTTTAAGAATCAGGATTTACAGAAGGTCGAACAGATGTTGGGATTGAAACATTCGTTTGGAACAGTGTATCATCCCCAGTCACAGGGAAAAGTGGAGAGAATGAACCAAACGCTTAAGACAAAATTGGCAAAAATCTGTGCACAGACCAAATTGAACTGGGTTCAGGCATTACCAATCGCTCTGATGAGTGTCAGGACGTCAGTTAATAGGATAACACAGTTCACACCTCATGAACTGTTAACAGGAAGACCCTTCCCGGGACCGGGAGAGGGACTGCAGTTAACTGTGATGCCCCGTAGAGGGTACAAAGCGTGTCATGACCAACTAACGGCTCTCGTTGCAGAATTTTCCACGCAGGTTACGGGAGCCAAAGGATCTCCAGAGTCCAAGAAACCACATACGGCTGAGTGGGTCCTTTTGAAAGTGATAAGGAGGAAGTGGTCTGAGCCACGGTGGACAGGACCGTTCCAAGTGACGGAGCGAACATCCCATGCAGTGAGACTGAAGGGGAAAGGTGACATATGGTATCACTGGAGCATGTGTGCTCCAACAGATGAGCCAGCCAGAGACGTAAGAAGTACAGAGAGAGATCTCCGGGCTCTTGAAAGTTCCTCTGTAACCCCCTAAGAAAGTCGAAAGCTTTTTCACTAAAGGGTATTAGTGAAAGATATAGATAAAAAAGAGAGAGAGAAAAAAAAAAAAAAAAACATGATGGCATGGACATGGCCATATAAGAAGTTAATTGTATGTGTGATTGCTGTGCTGGCTATAGTAACTGTTTTAGGAACCTTGAGATGCCCTTCCTCTCAAACTGGAGAGGAAGGGCAGAGCGGCGAGTCATAGGGACCAATGTCTCGTCAGGTATGGGGGAATTGAGTTGAACTACACGCGTGGCACTCTTACTAGATTCCAGTTTGATTTATGTTCCGTTATTAATTGTGGCCCAGACCGACAGAGTTGGAAAAATTGGAAAGGATACAGTGTGTATCTGTGTACAGAAGCTAATACAGATCGTTACTGTAGAGCACAGGATGCATATAGCGTTTCACCTTGTCCCTCATGGGGGGAGGTGATCAAAAATACAGGACAAAAGCCTACAACCGGAGGAGAAGGATGGTGGAGCAATGTGACATTCGGTGACAAGGCACGTATCGCATATAACAACCTTCCACTCACTCTGACCATACCAGGAAAGTGGGTGGGGCCCACTCGAACACCAGGAAGTAGTATCAGTACTAATGCAGATCGAAATGAAATGACATTTTATTGGATATTAGGGGTGGATCAACCAGGAAAAGATACATTGGGTATGATAAAAATTAATTTCCGGGAACCACAGAGTCGCACAAAGAAAGACCAGAAGGCTGTTACTTCTGCTCCAGGAAAAGCACAGGACGAGGTTAAGAAACATGTTTTAATATTGGACTATACAAAATTATCCACCACAGATATAATTCAACTAGCCACTGGTTATGGAGATAAGAATCTATGGCTAGATTGGTTAGTAGGCACAGCCAGAGAGCAAGGTATGACAAACTGCGTGGCATGTTCATCAGCCCGTCCTCTGTTATACACTGAACCCGCCCCTTTGTATCCCGACAGTGACTCTTGGGGATACGACTGTATGGTAAAATTAACCTCACAGGCCACTCCTCTTAATTGTACAACATTGGCAGCAATATTTCCTCCTATTCGCAATGACACTAAACCACCTGTCTTTGCCCCACGGTTCAATAATTACACCTGTTTCTCCAGTAACGACCCCACAGGTGTGGCAGTAGGTAGCCTGAGAGGGACCTGGTGTGCTAAAAATGCTACAAACACAGTAGGGACCTGGGCAAGGGCGGATTTGTTTTGGATGTGTGATGAAACACGGTTGAGGGTGAATTTACCCACAGCCTGGAAGGGAAGATGTGCTATGGTGCGACTGGCAATACCTTTAATGTTGATAGGTCATAAAGATGGAAAGACTCATCTCAAGGCAATAACCGACCGACATGATCGGCATGATACCACCCGAAAACGTAGAAGGCATGTTTTGCAGAAACGTAAAGCACAGGGATTTGATTTATCTACAGGGAGCCCGACGTATATAGACGCAATAGGAGTGCCACGTGGAGTGCCGGATGAATTTAAACTGGCAGATCAGATAGCTGGTGGATTTGAAAACATACCGGTTGTAGCCGCTCTCTTCCCAGTAACTCCTAACAAAAATATTGATAGAATTAATTATGTACATTACAATGTTCTGTGTCTAGCGAACTTGACCAGAGATGCAGTAGAAGGTCTGGCAGACCAAGTAGCTCCCACATCCCTGATGGCGGTGCAGAACCGTATGGCCTTGGATATGTTGCTGGCGGAAAAGGGGGGAGTGTGCTCTATGTTTGGTGAGCAATGCTGTACGTTCATTCCTAACAATACGGCTCCTGATGGCTCCGTCACCAAGGCATTAGAGGGACTACGGACACTATCTAAGGAAATGCATGAAAATTCAGGGATTAATAATCCTCTTGATCATTGGATGAACAGAATGTTTGGAAAATGGAAAACCATGATTTTGTCTATATTTCTCTCCTTAGTAGGAATGGTGACGGCTCTAATCTTGTGTGGATGCTGCTGTATTCCCTGCATCCGAGCTTTGTGTCAGCATTTAATAGTGACTGCAATAGAAGGCAGGGATGCTCCTGCTACACAGATGCCACTGCTTAGAGGAGGCGCACCAAACGACGAGGAGGACGAACAGGAGGATATAGCAGTCATGGCGGTGTTGTAAGTGGTCTCTCGGATGAGAGACCAAAAGGGGGAATTGTAGGAATCTAAATAGTTAAGTAGTAGTTAAAATAGTAGTTGAAAGCTTAGATAGTAGGATGCAGGCAGAAAACAGAACAAGCCGATTGCATTAAAGTATAGTTTGAAACACACACATCAGGTTTAGAGAATAGTAGAGACACCAGATGCACCCAGACACGGCAGAAAATAAGATAAGTAGGGAGTGAAACATGTGAATGTCTATAGAAGGAATGTGCTTAGATCCATAGGTTATGGGACCACAAAGCAACGGAGAAGATAAGACACCAATAAACCAGCCATGGAGACGAACACCAGACCACGGAATCAGGATCCTGTTACACCACAGAAAGATGCTCTGTCCAGCATAAAAGTGTGGGTGGAGGGACAGACAGTGTCAGTCAGACTTCGTGCCCTGACTATATGCTGTATAGTTTAGGGACAGACTGACCCAGGCCTGTACATTATTATTCTTCAAGTTTGAAATAAAAGCAAGACTGATTTTTATCAGACGTTTCTCCTCATCATTCAACGAACGCGCAGAGCTGGGATTGGGAGAGCAGCTCAACAAGTATTACAAGCGTGCGACGCTTAGACACTAAACAAGTTAGAAAAACAACAGTAAAGAGATAAAAGTGAGGAGATAAGTCTTTAGCAAAAACGCTGCTGCAGCATATCTCAGTGACAGGAAGTGACGCAATACGTTGACCGTCAGTCAGCCAATCCGTACGATTAGAAATGTAGAAATAGAGAAGTCTAAGAACCTTGTAATTAGTTTTGTCAGATGACGCTTTATTTTGAAAGGACTATGAGACAGAATAAGTCAGCCAAGGAGAGAAATATAAGAGAAGCGGTTCAATGAACCTTCTGACTGGACTCTGAGTTCAGAACCAGCGAGAGAAAAGGATCAGGCGGAACCAAGACTTCAGTTTAGAGGATTTATTAACCATTTACAGGTTCCAGGAGCGAAAGGGACAAACACAAAGCACCACAACCCAAACAAGGAAACCAAGGCTCCAATTAAGCTGCTCTGCTACAGCGTAGGCCGCTCAGGCTGCCTCCAAGTCCGATGGAGCAACGACGAGACAGAGTCTGAGCAACAAGAGAACCAGTCCGACAGGAACGAGCTAGAACCCGGGGAAAACTCCAAGCGAGGTGCCAGTTACGAGTCTCCACTCAGAGCATCATGTAGCAGTTAGCAGCTAGTCTCAGAGTAAACGCTGCGACGAGGACGTAGCCACAGAGCGAAGTTCTAGGTTCACCCACAGGCGAAGGAGCTGATGTCGAACAGACTATGAGACGGTTCACACGAGGATTAGACCAAGAATCATGAGCAACGAAGGGCGTCTGAGAAGGACAAGACACAGGTGAGTTCAATCAGGTAGATGAGAAAAGCTGGCGGAGTAGGAACAACGCAGACCCGGAAGCGGGCTCTTCACAATAAGGGCTCCGTACCGGAAGTCAGGCGTCGATCATGACACAAACGAGGAGCGAATAAGGAGAAAACACGGTGACGGTTATTTTAGTTTAAAGCTCCAGTTGGAAGCGGTGGGAGGTCGGTTTATTATATAGTATGTTATGTGTTTAACTGTGCTACTGACTGCGTTAAGTTAGCATTAGCATGTTAGCCTAAATTAAGTTTAACACAAGGCGCACGTGCAGTGCAACACAATGTTCATTTGTTGTTCATGTGCTTATCTGTCCAGCTCTTACGTTGGTTTGGTTGGCTATAAAAACCCATCAGACCACCAGTACTGGATGCTACACACAGGTGCTGGTCATATAATTAGGATATCTTCAAAAAGTTGAATGGGATTAGTGAAATACATCAGCTTTTTGAAGATATTCTAATTATATGGCCAGCACCTGTATATACTGGTTGCTATAGTAATGAGGAATATGCAAGTAGATATGTTCAGTGTATATATTTAGCATAGGATGGAATATGTATAAAGCAGGATTTCTAGGCCGTGGGTTTACCGGGTTCCTCTGTCAGGGAGCTTGCTCAATTCTAGGAAATCCAGTTGTTCCTGGACATAGAGACACTCCAGGAAAGACATCTGGCTGAGTGAGTTTCCTTTTGGATAAACAAGCCATTAATTGTTTCTCAGGTTCAGCTGAGTTTGACCAAATTTGCATAACGTATTCACAATTGTCTGACCCAGGTTGAGGGTTTGAAACCCACTCCCTGGATTGAGGAGATACTGTCTCTGTCCCCGTGCAGCTGAGGATCTTTCCTGCAGGAGAGAGGTGACTTCGTTTGCCTTTGTTTAGATTCTTGATTTCGCCACTGAGAGTAAATTCATGTTTAATTATTTAAACCTTACTCTGCATCTGATTGAATCTCCTGCTTTATAACAATTGTATTAACAAACGCCTAAACTGAACTGGAGTTATTTTGACTATGGAATCATTTCTACGGGGGAACTCACCCCCGGTGCAGGCCTCATCTGGGCTGAACCAGCAGAAGCTGGCTCTGGGCGGTTCTCCTCCAAGGAAGACGAAGGAGCGGCCCAGAGGTTTCACTCCTCCGAGGGTGTCATCAGCGTTTATTGGAGAAAGTGAGTGTGTGGGAACAAGTCGGTCTCCATCGCTGTCCAACACCATGTACCTGGACTGAAGGCCACGCCCCTCTTTACCTCCAGAAAACACCTGGAGAAACCACAAGAGCCCAAATGAAGCTATTGAGGGTCACAGTTAGACTTTCTACAGCACATTTCATACAGTCATACAGTTGAAGGTGCTTTACATGAATTGGTATTAAAACCAGAAAACAGGATAGAAGTTTTTATTTTACTACAAATTAACTATATTAACTGCAAATAAGACTGACGATGTGAAGGAAATAAAATGATGCAGTAGTTCAGTACAGTAATATTCAAAGTTACTCTTAGTCGGTCGAAGAACAGCAGATGTTTCAGTTTACACTCAGGTGCAGCGAATATTTAATTCAATTCAATTCAACTTTATTTCTCTAGCGCCAATTCACAGCATCAGTTATCTCAAGGCACTTTACAAGTGAGGTTTAAGACCTGACACAACTAAACCCAACAATTCCCACATAGAGCAGCTTTTAATCTTTTAGCCAATCGATAAATTGTACATTTTAATAGCAACAGTGGAGGAAAAACTCCCTCTCTAATGAGGAAGAAACCTCCAGCAGACCCAGGCTCATTGTGGGCGGCCATCTGCCTTGACCGGTTGGGGTGAGTGGATAGAGAAGAGAGAAAAGAACACAACAACAACAACAAAACAAGCAGCAACAGAACACACGACTCAATGTTAGTTTTAGTGACTGATTGGCGTAACCGGGTCATTAGTTCCTGCGTGTATTACGATCTTACTGTATTTACGCTTATCCTTATGCAGGAGCTTCAGGTAAGACTGGATGAAACCACTTAACTATGACGCTGGAGTCTCTAACTTCACGTTTCTGATCATGGAGCCAATGATCAGGTGGTTTCTCAGCGGGTGAGTCGCTGATGGGGAAAATCTGTTTGAAACGTGGGCGACTGCCTAGAACTACGACTCCTACGAACCGTCACCCAGTCACATCCCGCTGAGGGACGAGTAGCAGCTAAGCTAGGAGGCTCCCACTGGTTTTCCACAGTGCGGAGCCGAGATTCCAAATCAGTCAGAGTCGCCTCCAGCGCTGCCACTATCTCACACTTATTACAGATACCATTAACACTAATGGAGGCAGAGGACGAGCTAAACATAAGGCATCGAGCAAGAGAAAGAAGGAGAAGACAGGGAAGCCATGGCAGAAAGTTAAGCTAGCTTAGCCGAAAAGACCAGAAAGCTACGAAATTAGCAGTGCTTTTAATGAAAGGGGAATAAGGTGCTTGAGTATTACAAGCGTGCGACGCTTAGGCCTCGAAACAAGTTAGAAAACAACAGTAAAGACATAAAAGTGAGGAGAGTTGTTTAGCAAAAACGCTGCTGCGACCAGCAACAGACCAGCAGGAAACCTCGGTGACAGGAAGTGACGCGATACGCTGACCGTCAGTCAGCCAATCAGTCCAATCAATCGGATTTTCTCTGGTATCACTGGTTCTGTTAACTAAACATCTCTGGTTAGTTTAGTCTGGACATGAGTTTAAGATGATGGGACGTTCATTTAGGTTTGATGTCAGCATCCTGATGTCATGTTGTTCCATGAATATCATCCTAACCATCACATTTACCTTTTTGAGTTATAATGTAGCACAATTTATAAGTCGCTGAACAGAAACTAAGGAGGACTATTGTAACATTTGTAGCCATAAGTAATATGGATGTATATTAAAATGAGAAACATATAGTTATTATAAAAATGCTTTTGACCTGATTAAAGCCATGGAAATTAACGCTGCCATCTGACTGGACGAGCTGGTCACCTGTCACCCAGTGTCCACCTCCTGCCTGACGACGTTCCTCCACCACCTTCGCAACAAAGTAGACCATGTTAAAGATGGTGCCGAACAGCGGAGACACCTGGAGACAAAGTTCAGGAGAAAACACCGTCATCATAAACATCAACATATATCAATTGTGACTAACAACTATGTGACCACCTGCGTAGAAATAACCTATATGAAGATTTCCAGTCAGGATTCAGATCCATCACAGACAGAACCAGCTCTGATTAGAGTCACTAATGATCTTCTCACAGCTTCAATGGTCTAGTTTCTGTCCTTGTCCTGTTAGATCTTAGTTCAGCATTCACTACAGTCAAATGTCAAAGTTGTTTAAATGTCCTGTAACTTGTCCCAAATAAATTCAGATAAAAACAGAGGTTGTTATTATTTACTTGGAATGTTGCTAAAATGAGGAGCATCCTGTCACAGAGTGATGCTGAAACATGAATCCCTGCATTAGTTCCTCCAGGTTGGACGACTGTGTCTCCCTGCTCATAGTTTGAACCAATGACTCTTTAAAAAGCCTCCAGTTAATTCAAATGCTGCAGCAGAGTCTGACTGGACTCAGGAAGAGACGTCACAGCTTCCAGTTCAGGTTCTAGCAGCAGACGCCCTCTCTGCTTTAAAACTAGGCTGAAACCTTCCTTTCTGACCAAGCTGATGGTTCCAGATGGTTCTGGTCACTGCTGTATGTTGCTTTGCTATTATTGTTGTTGTTATTGTTAATAATAATAATAAGAATAATAATAATAACAGCAATTAATAATAATAATTTTTTTTTTTGGTATATAATGCTCCTTATTTTGTAACTATTGTAATTTTTTTCCAACTGTCTCTCTGCTGCTGCTGGGTCACCAGAATTTCCCCACTGCGGGATAAATAAAGATCTATCTCTCTATCTATCTAATAATAATAATAATAATAGTTATTAATAATAATAAATATTATTGTTGTGTTATGATATTTGTTTTAAGTTTGATGTTGTCTGTCTATTTATACTGGGTTCAGTTAAACACTGCATTGTGTAGTACCTAATGTGTACTTGTGTGTCTCTGAGCATTCACCTCAGTAGCGGTGGTGGTTGTCCGGATCTCTCGGCTTATTTGTGCCAAACGAAAAGCTTCGTAGAAACTCTGGTATGACGCCATGGTAACAGTCAGGACTGCACCGTAGGCGTGACGTAGCCGTGTGCTATTGGTCAGCTGAGGGAAGACTGTGTCCTGATGTGACAGGGGACAGAACCAGAGAACCGATCAGGACTCTGCTTCAAGTGTCAGCATTTTGATCAGCACATTAACACTGGATTGAGTTTTCTTGGTTTCTGCTCAGTGTGAGCAGTGGCTGGTTACCTGGTATGGCATGGCGTACAGCAGCGAGTCGTAGGGTATGAACACATAACCATCAGAAATCATTCCCATGTCTAAAGCAGCCAACAGCAGCTCTCGCTGGTGCTCTCCACCAATCAGGACAGAGCTCATGCACATGATGACCACTGAAACATGCCAAATAAAAATGAAATGTGCGACGTACCCATGATTCTACTGAAACAGGTTGTTGTTCAAGATGAACCAGTTTATGTTTGATGGTTAACATTAGCAACTTTTTGCCTCTGACCTTTGACCTTGTCCGCCTGTCTAACCACTTTCAGGGCAGCACGAGCTCCATCGTCATTCGTTGTTTCCATGGTAACCACCGTATCAATGGGCAGTCCCATAGCTCGAAGCGCCAAAGCCACTTCCTGTCCGGTGCTCTCCCAAAGGTCCGTTGGAGCTGATTATGAAAAGACCAATAAAAATGGATCATGTCATAAAGCATAAAGAGAGAAGAGGAGAAAATGGTAGAAACTAGCTACAGAAACTTTAGCTTTAGCCACAGCAGACAATCGTTTCCTTCTTCGTATCTTTCTACAGGTATCGTAGAATATATACCAATATATTTATTGGTTTAACACCTTAAATTATTGTATGGTTTCCACAGCAACCGCTATAGTGTCAGAAAACAACAGAGTCTGACCCTCAGTGTGAACCGAGAAAACAACAGAAACAACAGACAAACGATGGCAGTGACATCAATTCCCTGCCTGAAATGATGGCAACATGTGCCCAGCGGAAGAACTTGAGCAGCGTGAACAGGACCCTGCTGGGAGGGGTGATGGGTGGAAGGTTTGGCCATTCAGCGTCCAGACAGCCTGGCGAGGCCAGTCCAGCGTCCCACTGCTGGGTGAACAGAGAGGCCGCCTGGCACAGCGCCGGGTTAAACGGACCAATGTAGGCGTGACCGTAACCCTTCATCTCCCCAAGCTTTGCCAAAGCTGAAATACAAGAATCAAAGTCTAGAGATTAAAACATAGAAGAGAAATTAAAACCTACAATAACAGATCAAAGGTGTTTTCTGCTTCTGACCCATCAGTCCGAACTGGAGGTTTGTTAACCACTAGTTAATAATTTTACCTCGTTTATTGTCAGGTTTGATAGTAGAAAGAAAAACCAAGACAGGAAGAATTTTTTAATAGCTTATCAGGTACATGTCACTGCTAAACTCGCCTTCCTTCTGTTCTGTGTGTTTAGTTTTCCACAGAGATAAAATCATCTTTCGCTCAATGAAAGAACTCAGCTACGTTCATGGTGTGATGTTGTTCATCGTGGAAGCAAACCTCTGGAGGCAGAACAGTCCTCCTCCAGCACTTTGACGTCGAACCAGTAGCCTCTGCTCATCGTACTGTCGCTCTGCAACCGTGACAACGCCAGGTTTGCCGCTGCTGTTGGCATTGCCTGGGAGAAGAGTGGGTCACATGACCATGGACCAATCAGAGCCAGCTTAAAGGTTGCCCCCCAAACCTCTGAGATGCATGGCAACCACAGACACGCCCCTAGCAACCACCTGGGAAGCTGCATCCTTAAAGATCTGCAGGAAAAAAAAGCAGAATATTATAGTAGGGCTATTATAGGACTTTTGAGTGTTTCTAATCATGACCAGTCTGTAGACATATGTTAATAGTTTAATATTAGTTTAATATTAATATATATTCTCTACACCAGTCCACAAAGTCCATGACGACTAACGAGCTGGATACAGGTTGTCATCAGGGACTTTGTGAACTGATGTGAGAGCAACAACCTGCTGAATCACCAGGAAGACGAAGGAGATGGAGGAAACCACCACATCACACACCGCTGAGCATCCAGGGCTCAGACATGGAGACAGTGGACAGTTCTAAGGACCTGGTGTTCACCTGATCCGTGAACTGGACTGGACTCACAACAGTGACCCTGAACTAGACCAACGTGGCTCCAGCTGCTGAGACTGACTCCTCTGCAGGGAGCAGCTTCTGTGAGGACACTGACTCTGTGTCTGTGGGGAGCAGGCAGCAGGACACAAAGAGACTCAACCAGCTGCTCAGGAGGTTCTGTCCTGGCTCCACTGGACTCTGGAGGAGGACGTGGACAAGCTGACGTCCATCATGGATGATGCTTCTCACTGAACCAGACAGTGGAGACTGATCCAGAGTCAGTGCAGGAAGGAGCAACAGAGCCTTCATTCCACTGTTGGACTGAACAACCAACCAGTCCAACAACCACCAAGCAGATTATTTTGTTTATTTGGCATCTATGTACAGTGTTTTGTATTTATAAAAATTGTAAATTTGGACACACTTCTGCTCCAACAGAACCTTGCTTCTCAGAGCTGGTCTACTGGTGGTTCCTAGAGTTTCTACCTGTAGAACGGGAGGCAGAGCCTTTAGCTCCAAGCTCCTCTATGTGGAACCAGCTTCCAGTTCAGGTTCTAGCAGCAGACGCCCTCTCTGCTTTAAAACTAGGCTGAAACCTTCCTTTCTGACAAAGCTGATGGTTCCAGATGGTTCTGGTCGTTTTGATCCGTCTCTTAGTTAAACCTCACTTGTAAAGTGCCTTGAGATAACTACTGTTGTGAATTTGCGCGATATAAATAAAATAAAATTGAATTGAAAAGTTAGTCACATGTGGACATGGAGGCATGTTAGTGGATGGAATAGATAGAAAACCAGAAGAGCTCAGTGAATGAAGGAGGTTCCAGCATCTAAGCCTGTAGCAGCTGAACTAAGAGATGGATCAGAGAAACCAGAACCATCTGGAACCATCAGCTTTGTCAGAAAGGAAGGTTTCAGCCTAGTGTTAAATGTAGAAAGGGTTTATATGATGTAGGTGGTCGGGGAGCAGACACAGTCTCGATGGGAGTGTTACAGCTACGAGCGGGTGGCGGCTGAGAGTCTGCAGAGAGGCTGAAAGACTGAGACTCTGCGTCCTGGCTCCACTCTGGGTCATGGTTTAGGGAGTCTAATAAACTTGGCCATGTTACTAGAGAGCAGAGACTCCATCCAAGGTGGGATGGACGCCGTCTCTTCTAATCAGCCCAGGTTTTCCCCAAAAACTGCTCCAATTGTCTACAAAGCCCACATCGTTTGCTGGACACCACCTACAGCCAGCGGTGAAGCGACGACAGGCGGCTAAACATGTCGTCGCTGGTCACATTGGGAGGAACCAGAAAAACTTTGGAGTCTAACACACCGACTCAATGTTAGTTTTAGTGGATTGATGGCGTAACCAGAGTCATCAGCTCCTGTGTGTGTTACAGTCTGACTGTATTCACGCTTCTCTGTAGACGGAGCTTCAGGTCAGACTGGACGTCGCTGCTCTGGCCCCAGGAAAACACTGAACTATGATGCTGGAGTCTCTAACTCCACGGTTCTGACCCCGGAGCAGTGATCAGGGTGGTTTCTCAGCAGGTGAGAATCTGTTTGGACCGTGAAGCTGCTGGTGGTGAACCGTGGGCGACTAGAACTACGATCCTACGAACCGACACCGGTCACATCCTGCTGCTCTGGACTCGCTGAGGGACGAGTAGCAGCTCAGCTGGTGGCTCCAACCGGCTAACGGACGGACAGACTGGTTTCCACAGTGTGAAGCCGAGATTCCACATCAGTCAGAGTCGCCTCCAGCGCTGCCTCACACTGATTACAGATATGATTAACACTAAAGGAGGCAGAGGACGAGCTAAACATGAGGCACCGAGCAAGAAAAGGAAGGAGAAGGAGACAGAGAAGCCACAGCAGGAAGTTAAGCTAGCTTAGCTTAGCTTAGCTTAGCTTAGCTTAGCTGAGGAGACATTAGCAGAGCGTTTAATGAAAGGAAGGAAGGGACTCGAGTGGTACAAGCGTGTTTCTGACCCTTAAGCAGCCGAACCAGTTAGAAAACAACAGTGAGGAGAGAAGTCGTTAACCAAACGCTGCTACAACCAGCAACAAACCTCAGTGACAGGAAGTGACGCGATACGCTGACGTCAGGCAGCCTAGTGGATCCTTTGTCTCCTTTTCTGTCTCTCTCCTCCTCTGATCTTGATCATTTGAAGGAAAATGTGATGCTGTTACTTCCTCCAGTTGCTGCTTCAATTAAAAAGACTCAAACCTCGTTACTTCACCTCAGCAGTAAGTTGATCGTTCATCCACGTCATCAGACTCTGAGCGTGCTCACAGGTTGACCCCAGCTGACTGACCTTTGACCTGTTAATGCTGGAGGACGCCATTAGCTAATACTGAAGAGCACTAAGAGGTATAAGTATAGAAACAAAGCTAAAGCTCTTAGCACAAGCTGAGAGGGACACAACATCATAAAGAATCAGTGTTGACCTGAAAACCAGGATGTCACTGAACTATGTTCAGAGTTTTCATACTTTTAGTTACTTACTAAAAAACCCTGCATCCACATTTGTGGTAAAGTTGGTGTTGGATGATGACGTCAGTGTCTGATACCAGCAGCTCAGGACAACAGAGAACAGGCCTCACAGCAGCCAGCTCTGCTTCTCCAACGCCTCCTTCCAGGCATCAGCATAGTTAAGCTTTTCTCTAATATATTGTTCCGTCAGTTTTTAGCTAAGGTTCAGTTACTTTGCCCTGACATAAAGTAGGTAAGACGTTGATTTCAGGGCCTGTGAACTTTAGTCCTTAAATATACATACATAATATTTATAATAATACAATAAGCCAAGCAGACAACGGCCTCCAGAAAGTTGAGATGCAGGATGTCCCACCATCATGTTAGACAGCAAAACAACACAGCAACATAATTCACTAAAAGGCTGATACGAGCATAAATACATTTTCATTTCATTTTTAACCAAAAGTGCAAAGTTGGTTCTTACCAAAGCAGAACGTACATACGCTGCGTTTTACTGCTGAACCCAGGGAAATGTGTTAATGAAACCATGTGACCAGCCAAACTTCAAGCAAGTGTAAAAGACAAAGACCTGGATGTTTGTAACGTTCTCCCACCAAAGTAGAAAAGTAGGATAAAACTTCTAAAATCCTTCTCCTACTTACAAAGCAGCTAATGATGAAGCTCCAGTTTTCTCTACCGTCTTAACCCAACCTGGGCCTTTTAAATACAATTTTGTGGTGACTGCTGTGTAAATATGTGCATTATATAATAAAGAGGCCAGATTGAAATTGGCTTTGATGCAAAAAAGAGGCTGATGGGAGAAAGCACAGGTTTCCGGTGTTCACATCCTCTAGAGTTGATGTGGTCAGACTCTGGATGGTTCAGTGTCCAAAGAAACCAGCAGGTGAGTCAGGTCTGAGGACCAGGACCACACTGACGTACAACTGAGGGAAGCTGCAGAGGAGAACACAAACTCAGGCTGCTTCTCAGCACTTGAGACTTCAGACTAAGTCATAAAGCAAAATATATGTAAATATATATAAGTATAGAATTAACAATGTCACAGAAAGTATATAAGCGTCAGTGGCAGGAAAAGTGAGGGAGGATGGGTTGGACACAGTCGCTGCTGGGCAGCAGGACATGTGGATATAAGGGCGATTACCAGAAACACAGTTAATGACCATGAAGTACAGTTGTTTTTTTGGGTCTTAAACCTACTTTGTAAAGTAACTCGAGATTATCTTTCTGGTGAATTAGTGAATAAATTTATGACACGGTGGTGGCATCAGTCCTCTACGGCGTTGTGTGACAGAGACAGAAACAGACTGAACAAACTGGTTAAGAAAGCTGGCTCTGTCCTGGGCTGCCCACTGGAGTCCATCGAGGTGGTGGCCAATAGAAGGACGCGGGCGAAACTGTCGTCCATCATGGCCAACCCCTCCCACCCCCTGCACCAAACCGTGGAGGACCAACGCAGCTCACACAGCGGAGACTGCTGCACCCGAAGTGCAGGACTGAGCTACCGGACGTCCTTCATCCCCACGGCAACAAGACTCCACAACACACCAACATGACTAAAGCATGTTTATAGTGTGATGTGTGCCGTGCCGTGCCCATGTTTACATGTATGTTGTTTTTTTATTTTTTTTATTCGGCACTTTATGTTTATTGTTATGTACATTTTTTTTCTTTCTTTTTGTATATAATGTATAACATATTTTTACTCTTTATTTTTTTTTCCAACTGTTTTTTCTCTGCTGCTGGTGGGTCACCAGAATTTCCCCACTGCGGGATTAATAAAGTCTTATCTATCTATCTACCTATCTATCTATCTATCTATCTATCTATCTAAATTACTAGAAATATTTACTAGTATAGAGGACAAGAAATACTGTTGGTGTTATTGTCAATACTTCAGTAAAACAGTCTGGACTTTAAACCAGACCAATTTCAGGACCAGTAGAATCTCTTGAATACTAAGAATAAATAATTTCAGTCTCTTGATTATTGTTAGTCCACCTGGAAATGTATCTTGACCTGTGCAGAGGTGACAGGTGGGTTAAGCTCCATCAACCCTCATCAGGATGAAGCGGTTCAGCAGATGATGAAGAATGAAACGTATACAGCAAAGGAGCTTAAAATGATGCAACATGCAACTAAACAGGCTGCAACAGGTTTCAAAACTAGTGTCAGTAGGTCTGAACTCATTAGTTTTAATTTAATGACTCACTGACTGATGACAGACTAATGTTCAGGCTCTGATGGAACAAGCTCCTGAGTCCAACCTCATCAGCATCACTGCAGCTTTAGCATTAACCTGGTCTCATGTCCATCCGTTCAACCTTGGTCGACCCGAACTTTACAAGCTCGTGGTTTCACGTCAGTGTCACACAGAACCACGACAGACAACTACAGAACACATCTGATTGGTCCTGCAGTCTGAGCTCGCTGTGACATCATGGCAGAGCGATATCACAGGTCGATTAGCTGAAGATTATTGACCTTTTAAAATAATCATCACATCTCAAAGTGAAGTCATTACAGCTTTTACTTTGAACTGTACCTGAACCAAGACGTCCTCCTGTCTCCAGGCTACAGGTTGAGTCTGATATTTGTGATCGACAGCTGGTTTGGTTACTGTTCTCAGCAGGTTTCACTTTTAATTCATTTCAATTAAAACTGAAGCTGCTTCAGTTCCATCACTCATGGATCAGAAGTGATCAAACTAATATTTGTTCCTCAAGTCCGACAATGATTCACTATAACATCTGTTTCTAATGATGAAACTAACCTGGTTCTAATGTTCTACTGGGCTCAAGTTTACAACAATCAGTAAAGATTCGTTCATTTAAATTAAATTTGTTACAAAAACAGTAAGTCAACAGTAAATAAGTGGTTGATGCATCAGAACCACACACACACACACACACACACACACACACTTACCTCAGAGCTGCATTTGGGGCTGAAACCAATAGAACGAAATCCTGAAACCGATCAACGAACCTGAAGCTGCAGAAAGTGCTGATGTAAGGACGAACCAGGCAGAAAACAGAGAGAGACTGGAGCGACGGGGATTTACTTAATCCAGTTTGAGCTTCAGCAGAAACTTTGGTTCCATTCCAGACTCATGAGACGATGAAGCTACTTCCTGACTGATGACATCACCACAGGTACAGACAGCTCAGCTGACGATTCAGCGTCAAACACAACGTTACATATATATGATAAACTAAAAACATGACGGTGGAACTAAACCATCTGTTCAGGAGATTGAAAAAAGAGAATCAAGGAAAGTAATTATCCCGAAAAATAACACTAATTTAAATATGGGACGGAATCTGGGTCACATCAAACCAGTGAAAGTAGGTTTGGATCAGAATCACATGGATCGTTCAGCTTTTGTTTAATATTTTGACTGACGTGATTTTCCAGGTTCTGTGTGGTTTCATTAAAGGACTTCTGTGCATTTTCCACAGGTCAGTCTTGGGATTTAATGTTCTGCTAGATGAATGTGGTGTCATGGTTTCTCTCTCCTCCTGTGCTGCTGATCTGTTAATCAGGATTACGTCCATCCTCAGATCACAGGTTCCAGCTGGTCCACAGGCGACCAGAGGCAGGATTAGTCCTTTCAGCAGGTTCAGTAAAGTGATGGAAGCCAACTGGGTCAGATGGTTGAAGCCAGTGGTCAGTTTATTGGGAACGTTGTCCTGAGGAGATGATGATCAGTGAGATTCTTCATCCGAGCAGAATGAAACGTAAGGTGTATTATACAACTTGATGACCTGTGTTTATTCTTAATGACATATTCATGTAAATACTGGTAGTGGAATAATAGACCATAACCAACTGTCGTCGTTAGACTGAGTTGACTTGATTTTACAGGAACCATGGAAAGAATCGAGATTAAGATTTAAAAAGTCAGAGCAGAACAGAACAACTGGTCCAATTCATAAAGTGCGGTTTCCTGCAGCACAGCAGCATTAGATCGATGCCTGTGAAGAATTAATTCACTTTGAACGTTTGTTATCTCGTCACATTTACTTTACTTTGACAGAAGCAGAAATACAAAAATGTATTTAATTACAAAACAAACTCTGCAGCCTGAACACAACCCACTGTACTGGTCCCGTCTTTTAAAAATATGTCTTCACTGGTCAATATTAAAACCAAACCAAGTCAGTCCAGGGTATTTATTAATTCACGCTCACGCTTCCAGTGGCCAATGACAGAACACAGTTAGGTCTGATGGAGCAGAGTCAGCCGACGTGTCTTTAGAGGGAAATCTTTGTGTTTCTGAAGCTTGAGTTGTCCCTGAAACGCAGAGAGAGAGAGAGAGAGAGTCACGTTCTGGTTCTAAAGGAAACCTCATGGAGTCTCTCCTGTGCTAGAGAAGCTGGTTCCACAGGAGAGCTAAGCAGCTCAAGGCCTCACATTCTACCTTTGGAACCTCTAGGAAATAGCAGTAGACCAGTGCTCTGAGAACCAAGGATTCTAATGGATGAAGAGGCTCTGAGCTTAGTTATCAATGTTGTCAAGTTGTCATATGGTTGTGTTCATTTTTGGTTTTTAAGAGAATTGCCTTGTAACTGAAACATCATGATAATGAATTTAACAAAACAAATTTGGATTCATCAGATCTCTCTCTTCTAAATCTCTGTTAATAAATGACTTGATCAGTGACCATCACATAGATTTATTTAGTCTCACTGAAACCTGGCTGCAGCAGGATGAATACGTTTGTCTGAATGAGTCGACTCCAACCAGTCACATCAACCATCATGTTCCTAGAAGTTCAGGTAGAGGTGGAGGAGTAGCAGCAATATATAACTCAGATTTATTAATTACTAGCCCTAAACATAACTATAATTCATTAGAGCCTCACTCTGAGCCTTTCTCACTCAGACTGTAAAACCCAGAAACCAGTTGTGTTCTGTATCGTCTACCGTCCTCCTGGTCCATATTCAGATCTTAACTGAATTCTCAGAGTTTTTATCTAACTTAGTTCTTCCACAGATAAAGTGATTGTAGTGGGCGACTTTAACATTCATGTAGATGTTGACAGTAACTGTCTCAACATTGCATTTAATTCACTACTGGATTCTATTGGTTTTAGTCAGCGTGTGAATGAACCCACTCACTGTCTTCATTATACTCTGGATCTTGTCCTGACTTATGGGTTGAGATGGATCATTTAAAAGTTCTCCCTCAAAACCCTCTGTTATCTGACCATTTCTTACTAACGTTTGAATTTAACAGACCTGACAACAGTTGGAAATAAGTTCTACTACAGCAGATGTTTATCTGATGATGCTGTTGTTAGATTTAAGGAGATGATTCCATCATCTTTTGTCTCATTCCCTTGTAGCTACACAGAGGAGAGCAGTCATCTGAATCATGAGCAGGTAGATTGTCTTGTTGAAGATGCTGCAGCTTCACTGCGTACAATTTTAGACACTGTTGCTCCTCTGAAGAAGAAGCCCTGTAGCCAGGCTGACTAAGAGTCATAGTTGTGTTGAGCCTAGTGTCCCTTTAAATCTCAGCAGCAACAACTTTATGAATTTCTTTACTAATAAAATCAGAACCATTAGAGAAAAGATTGATCAGAATCTGTCAACAAAAGTCACAAACGTAACAATGAAAATGAGAACCAGCCCACACACCAAAGCTTGGTCCCTTTAAAATGTATCCGTTGCACCTTCTAGCCTTGTTTCTTCCCCCAGACGTCAGTGTTCAGTATTTTCTATGCTTAGCTTGTTCAATTGTCTTGTTGTGGGAGTCATGAAGTCTAATGAAGATTGATCCTTCACCAACGTGCCTGTTAAAGGGTGAACCCTAAGCCTATTAACATTTAGGCCTGGGACCAATAACTGGACCTTTGAAATTGTTTAACGTCTGAATGCTAAGCTTTCTGCATCTACTACATTGTCAAGGACATGCCACCGTCAAAAGAAACTTTAAATGAGCAAATTTAAACAGGAAGATCCCAGATTATCCTTTATCTTGGTTTAGTACAACACCACTCAGGAAGGTTAATAAAAATAATAATAGCACCTGAGGCTGTCGTTGTGGGTCTTGTACTCCATGATCGTGTTGGCTGGAAGGTTCAGGACTCGTCTTAAAGTGTCTCTGATTCTGGATGTTGTCGTTTGGTCGTTAGATGTTCTGTTCCAGATTGACAGAATGTCCTCCTGGGGATGGGGACACAGGTAGAAACGATAGAGACAAGTGAACAAACCACATCACAGAGTTTCTGGCAGACACTGTGTAACAACACCATAATGGGACATGGGACGTTTTAGCTTTAATGAATTTATGAATTGCTCAGGGGGGAAATCTCTCAGCATTTTAACCCTCCCCCTGACGGGACCTTGTGCAGATTGTCTTCTTGAAGGACACCTGGTGGCCAACACTGACACTGGGGTCTTATACTGTGGAGCTAACCTCTAACTTTGTGTTCACTGCCTTCAACAGTAACACTGTACAACGTGAGGCACCAACAATATAATCTGGTACTGATGGGTCTTTAGTAATTGCTCCTTTTGGTTAATGTTTTCTTGTTGACTTGTAATTAATCGGGTATGTGCTTTAAGTCACCAGGGCCACTGGCAGGAGCTGGAATACCTGGAAGCGTATGGAGACCACAGCCCCACAGATCTCCTCTCCCACCATGAACTGCTCCCCCACCATGGCCAGGATGATGTTCTCCCAGAACCGATTGGCCAAACCCTTACGAAGGCGAATGATCCACTTCCCCCCACTGCGGTTAGACTCGTCCTAGAGGGGGAGACAGAAACAGAGAGACAGTAGAGAACCATGACAGTAACTAAATGTACTCTGACCTCTACAAACTGTAAGAAACCCATCAGGTTCGTCCCATTACAGAAGGTCCAGGTGAACTACTACACCGATGCCAGACGGAATGTGAAGCACTCATTATGTCAACAACTACGACACTTTACACTCAACCACTACAATAATAATAATACAATGTAAATGCTTAAAATGTAAAACCCAACAGAAAGACCCAGGACTACTGATGGGTTGGAACCCTGCATCAGGTAGAAATGGGAAAGGTTCGTCTCCCTAAGCTCCAGAAAGAGGTTTCTTCAGATGTTTAGAAGAAATAATTGCTGTAGATTTTACACTGTGCCAATTTATGGAAAACACAACTGTGGTCTATGCCAAGTGAAACACCTCCAGGTGCTGAGCGAGATAAATGTTAAGGCAGAGAAGGAGCCGCGACAGCTGACGTGAGTCGTGACTCAACTCTTAAACAATAAGGGCAGCAGTGAATGCACCAATAATCAGGAATTTAGTCTTTGGCTTAATGGAGCCAAAACCAAGAATGATACTGATGATCCTTGGAGGGTCTGCCCATCCTGCATCACCATGCATAGTGGTAACTTAACTTAACTTAACTTGGCCACTGGCAGCAGCATTGTCCTCTCATCCGTCAGCCAGGACTGGACTAGCAGACCAAACTTAACCCATGGAGCAGCTTAGAAAAACCTGTAAGCACTTTATTGGCCTTCCCAGAACAAAGGACAAAACACGAAGGACTTGCTGCCAGGCCAATGTGGCAACGTCACGTCTGAGGGTCCTTACACCGGGACCATGCAGCAGCAGCCAGTGGAGACATTAGTGACGTCCCACTATGTTCGCCTGCTACTAAAAGATCGTGCTCTGCTCAGATTTGTCTGAAGGGATGGAAAACTTCCAGAAGCCCATGAATGGTAGGTGCTACCATTTGGAATGACATGTAGCCGCTGCAACATCATATCATAGAGACTCTTGGCGAGTCACTATGACCCGATTAATCTCCTTGATGTCAATTTAAACTGCCAAGGAAGGTAAACAGGACCACATTTCATGGTCAGTTGTTCCAGGCTGAGTGAGCAGGAGCATAAGTGGAACAACACCTGCAGTGTTGCACCAGCTGCTGTTCACCATTAAACGCTGTGGTAAAGAAGACGTCTAGACGCTGCATCCTGCAGACGTGTGCGATGTACACGACTGATGTGTTTCTACCAGCTTGCTTCCTCTGCAGCCGTCGCTTTGGGTCACGCCCTTTGTTCTCTGTCAGGATCTCACTTAGTCAGAACCAGGATTCCAAACACTCAAACACAGTTGAAATGTATTCAACTGTAAAGAATCTACCGGTTTAAACTTGCAGTAACTGACTCTAAATAAACTGCTACTGTGCTACCAATAAATACGACCACACACACCAGGATGAGCCCTAACCCTAACCTGTGGTGTGGAGATGTGCAGACTGTTATAAAGCGCTGCTCACCAGACCCGTTGTTACTACTGAAATGTTGTAGTGTAGTGGAAAACATTAGTATATGTTAGTGGGTTTAGGATCCAGTTAGAGTAGAATAGATATTGTTTAGGCCTTGTTCATTTCCAGGGAATATGATTGTACAGGACGCTTGCTGGATATCTGACCAAAACATTCTGACCTGGTAACCAAAGCAATGGAGTCAAAACAAGTGGCTGTAATCACAACTGTTTGCATTTGGTCTGACGCAAACTGAGGGATTAAAACATGCTCCAGAGGAATCTGAGGAGGAGAGTTCTTTGCCTGCCGTAGAGACAACTCGTTTTCCTGTGGTCAGGCCTGGGGCTCCCCGCGCGCTAGCAAGCATCCTTCCTGCAGGAAGAAGGTGACTCCGCATATCTGCCTTTGCATTCTTTCATCTCAGCACTGAGAATAAATCTACAATTGATTGGCTGAAACCTAAAGCTGCCTCGGCTTGAGTCCTTCTGAGTTGGGACATCTCTAACTACTACAGTTGAAATGCCGCTGTCTACATTAATCCATGAGCCAAGTCTACAGCGGCACTAGGCACCTCCATGATCACTGGAGACAGCTCACCCTGATGCAGTTTCTATCTTTGTGGGTGATTTGAACAGCACTGCAGCAGAGACGTTGAGCTACTAGTGGTCAGGGTTCGTTACTACATCCCGCGGGAGTTTTCACATGTGATCGTGTTCACTGTGTACATCCCGCCGTCGGCCGACGCTACTGCTGCATGTGAGCGCGTGCACAGCTCCGTGTCCCGGCTGCAGACACAACACCCGCAGGCCCTGATTCTCATCTCTGGGGACGTGAACCATGCCGCTGCCCCCACTTCAACCAGTACGTGAACTGCCACACCAGGGACAACAAGACGCTGGACCTTCTGTATGCAAACGTAAAGAATGCATACACCGCCGCCCCCCTCCCCCCCTTGGGCTGTTCCGACCATAACCTGGTCCGCCTGCTTCCTGTCTATACTCCTGTGGTGAAAAAGCAGCCACCACAGGTGAAAGTGGTGAAGATCTGGTCAGAGGAGGCAGGTGAACGGCTGAGGGACTGCTTCCACACCACGGACTGGGACACTCTCTGTGTTCCTCACAAACTGGTGAAGAAAGCTGGTTCTGTCCTGGGCTGCCCACTGGAGTCCATGGAGGTGGTGGCCAATAGAAGGACGCAGGCAAAACTGTCGTCCATCTTGGCCGACCCCTCCCACCCCCTGCACCAAACCGTGGAGGACCAACGCAGCTCACACAGCGGAGACTGCTGCACCCGAAGTGCAGGACTGAGCTACCGGACGTCCTTCATCCCCACGACAATAAGACTCCACAACATGTCCATGTCCAGGTGTTGCATGTAGGTTATTTTCTTTTATTTTTCTTTCGGCACTTTGCACGTTTTTAGATATGTACATTTTCCTACTTTGTATATAATGTATACTATCTAAACTATGTTTTGGTAATTATTGTAACTTTTTTCTGACTGTCTCTCTGCTGCTGCTGGGTCACCAGAATTTCCCCACTGCGGGATAAATAAAGTCTTATCTATCTATCTATCTAAGGCCTGGAGACCAAATTTGGACAAAAGCCTTCTTGCGACTGACGTAAGTTGAGGGTTTAAAAACCAACACCCCAAAGAGGAGAGATCTAGCACTGGCCTAGGAGATAACTTGTTCTCTGTGGTCAGGCCTGGAGCTCCGCCACGCGCCAGCGAGCTTTACCCCTGCAGGGAGGAAGAGGGTGACTTCGTATATCTGCCTTTTGCTTATTCTTTACACCACTCATGAGAATAAATCATTTGTATTATTTTGAATCTCAGTGCTGTGTTTGATTGAATTCTCGGTATCTCAGTAAACAACTACACATTCCCACCCATGGTAAGGAGAACACACTGGATCATGTTTACAGCAACATACGTGGAGCGTACAAGGCTGCACCTCGTTCTCATTTTGGACTTTCAGACCACATCTCTGTGTTCCTGTACCTGGACCACAGACAAAGACTCAAGCAAATGAATCCAGTTACCAAACAGATCCAGCTCTGGACACCAGAGACTGAGGCCACCCTACAGGACTGTTCTGCTCACACTGACTGGGACGTGTTCAAAGCTGCAGCCACTAAGGAGACTCTTCTGTTAGCAGGACTATGCTGAGTATGTGTCTGGGTACATCAGCACTTGTGTCAACATCGTACCCACCATACAAGTCAGGAAGTTAATCAGAAGCCCTGGATTAACAGCCAGGTACGTTGCCTGCTGCTCAATCTCTTGCCTTTAAATCTGGCAACGAGCCAGAGTACAAGGCTGCAAAGTACAGGCTGAGAAGAGCCATAACAACGACCAAAAGACAGTACAGGCAGAAGCTGGACAGTTTCTACTGAACTGCTGACTCCAGGCAGATGTGGCAAAGTCTGCAGCACAAGCTCTACCATCAGCTCCTCAGACAGTCTGCAGGATGATCTCAACTCATTCTTCGCCCGCTTTGAGACCCAGCACACACACACACACACACACACAGAGGAGACACACACACCTTCGACCACGCATCCCCCTTCCACCCAACGATACCATCAGCTGAAACAGGAGGATCAACCCCCCCAAGGCAGCTGGCCCAGACAACATCCCTGGGCAGGCCCTCAGAGCTTGTGCTACAGAGCTGGTTGATGTCCTCACCTCCATCTTCAACCTCTCCCTCAGACAGAGAATCGTACCGACCTGCTACAAGGCCACGACGATCGTTCCTCTGGTCAAGAAGAGCCCCAACCTGCCTGAATGACTATAGGCCAGTAGCACTGACTCCAATCATAATGAAGTGCTTTGAGAGAGAGGTGCTGGCCCACATTCAGAACAGTAAACCAGACATGCTGGACCCTTTACAGTATGCATACGGGCCCAACAGGTCCACCTCAGACGCCATCGCTGCTGCCCTTCACATGTCCCTCTCTCACCTAGAGCATCAAGACTCAGGATGCTCTTCATGGATTACAGCTCTGCCTTTAACACGGTCGTCCCCCACAAACTCACTCACAGACTGTCTACACTCGGACTGCACCCATACTATGTGACTGGCTGCTGGACTTCCTGACAGGCAGGATCGGAAACAGGACGTCAGAAACCACCACAATGAACACTGGCCCCGCAGGGGAGTGTCTTCAACCCCATCCTCTACACTTTGTTCACACACGATCGTGTCGCCTCCCATAAGGACAACATCATCCTGGAGTTTGCTGATGACACTGCAGTGATAGGAAGGATGACTGGGGGAGATGAAGCAGCCTATAGGAGGGAGGTGGTCAATCTGGTGACGTGGTGCGAGGACAACAACCTCACCCTCAACACAGACGAGACGAAGGAGATGATAGTGGACATGAGGAAGGAGAGGAGACCTCATCAGCCACTGTTCATCCGGGAGCTTGAAGTGCAGAGGGTGAGCAGCTTCAAGTACCTCAGGGTCCACATCAGTGAGGACCTCACCTGGACTCTCAACACCACACGGTTGGTAAAAAAAGCACAACAGCAGCTGTATTTACTGAGGAGGCTGAGGAAGTTCAGTATGTCACCAAAGATCCTCTGCAACTTCTACAGCTGCACAGTTGAGAGCATCCTGACCAACTGCATCACTGTGTGGTACGGCAGCAAGACTGTGACGGATCACAGACGCCTGCAGAGGGTGGAGACAGCTGAGAGGATCATCAGGACGTCACTGCCCTCTCTGCAGGCTGTTACCATCACAGTCCACAGCAGCTGCCTCCATCCTCCAGGACTCCACCCCCAGCATGGACTGTTTACACTGCTCCCCTCAGGTCGGAGGTGCAGGAGTCTGAAATGCAGGACCTCCACACTCACAAACTTATTGTTTCCTTCAGCCATTAGACAACAGTTAACTATAGACTCACTCTGGTCTGATACTGATGCTGCTGCTACTGTGTGCACACGTCACTTTACTTGGAACTTTCACTGTAACAACTCATCCTTTTAAATAATTACTGGTATTATTATTACTGTATAGTTAATGTTCTTATATTTTCTTACTATACAGTCTGTATTTTATTTTTTATTCTTATAGTTGTATAGTTTTATAGAATTATGGTTCCTTTTTATAATTACTAATTTTTTCAGCATTTACTGTGGACGGCAAAGTAAGAATTTCATTGCACAGGGAAACTTGCTTCCTAATGCACACATACCAATAAACGCTTTGACTAATATAATATGGATCTCTGATAGTCCTGTAGTACGTTGCCATTACCTCCCACATGGGTTTAATTCCCTCCTTGAAAAGGTGGAAGTCGCTGTGTCCGCTCAGATCTCCAGGACGAACCAGGTGACTGTACAACTTCCAGAACTGCTCCACCTGGACAGAAACAGGAAGAGATCAGTTATTATCCAAAAATCTAACCAGCTCATCACATAAAGGTCACGAACATCCACCATTCAAGGTCATTCGTTGGATGCTTATACAGTCATACCAAAAATATAAAATCAGAAAATTGTTTCAATTGCAATTTTTTTTGTTTTTCACGTGTCTGTTTTCGTTTGCACTGGAACAACACAAAAAAAACCAGAAGAAAAGTCAAACCCGACAATAATTCACACAGACCTCAAAAATGGACTGGACAGCAGCCCCAGAACATCTCTGAGCCTCCACCGTGTGTGACTGCAGGGACTGTGATCTTTTCTTTGAAGGCCTCGTTTCTTTTTCTGTAAACGGTGCCATGGTGTCCTGGACCAGAAAGCTCTGCTTTAGTCCCATCTGTCCACAGCACGTTCTCCCAGAAGGATCGTGGTTTTGTCAAACTTGGAGCCTCCTGGGTCTCCTACCACAGCCTCCCTTTTCATTCAGATGGTGACGGGTAGTGTGAGCTGACGCTGTTGTGCCCTGTGTCTGCAGATCAGCTTGAATTGGTTGGAAGTTAATCAGGTTCTTTATCCACCAATCCTTCGTTGTAATTCTTCATTCGTTTTGCTCTTCCGTCCACGTCCAGGGACGTTAGTAGCTACAGAGCCTGGGCTGTAAACCTCTGGATGATGTTGGCTCAGTGGACGCAGGAACATTCTGATCCCTGCAGATGGACTTGTAGCCTTGACTTGGTCCATGTTTTTCCAGTTGTTCCCTCAAACAGACACCTCTTCACACTTCTTTTCTCCATGCAACACAAAGGTTGAGTCCATTTCTCCGTTTTAACTGGTTGCCAGTGTGATGACGATGTTGCCCACAGCTGTTACTTGCCACAGGTGTGTGTGTAAATACAAACTACAGGAGCATCACATGCTGGAATTACAATTTCCACATGGTGCCAATCATCTTGTCCAGTCCATTTTAAGTCCTGTGCGAATTTTTTTTCAGGTTTCACTTTTCTTGTCTGTTTTTGTGTTGTTCCAGTGTAAACGAAAGCAATAAACACATGAAAATCAAAACATGCAATTGGAACCATTTTATGAGAGAAGTGCTGCATTTTCTGACAGTATTGCAAGGACGCTGATATTTTTGGCCATGACTGTATGTAAAGTGATTTACAACAGGAATAACTAGTAACTAAACTTTGTTGTCTTGTCTAACATTTTACTTTTTACCCACATCTGTCCGGAGAAACTTGATATTAGGTCTGAAGTTTGCTTTAAGTTCAGACATGACTTCTCTCATGGTCGTAAAAGTGAGAGGAGATGTAAACTTCACACCTGTCTCTAAATGTTTAGTCGGAACAATCGTCCACATGTGATACTGGACATGACTCTGCTGCTGAACCAGTATTCAGTGCAGCTGCTTGCTCTAAGGTTAGCTGTAGGTCATTAGGAGTCTAGTGTGTAGTTACTGAAAGTGTACACAAGCAACACAGGTTTGACGATTACAGATCAGCTGATGATCAGTGAGTTTCTTTCTTCTCAGATTCGTATTTGTAAAACTTTGCTCTTCATTAGTGTTTGAACTGCTGCCTTCAGGCAGACGGTACAGACTATGTAAAACTAGGACAAACAGACTCGAGCACAGTTGCTATCCCACTTTAATATCCGCTCTGAACGCTGCTAAAAAATAATGCTGGATCGATGCAATGTATGCAATGTATTTTTTTTTTTTTAATTCTTATTTATTGTTTTAGTTTTTTTAAACCTTGTACGAATGATGAACTGAATGGAGAGCACTTTTTAAATTTCATTGTGCATGTGACAATGACAATAAAGTATCTATCTATCTATCTTAACGTAGCGTAGTGTTGTTATTGTGACTGCAATAGTGATGTGGGCGTGTTACCGAGGCAACAGTGCCAATCTGTCTGATGTTCTGTTCATAGCTCTGAGAACTTGCAGGACGACTCGGGGTTCTCCTGCTGTACCAGAACGTGTAGTTGTACTGTAGAGGGTGTTCTCCTGCAGCTGGACACACTGTCTGATAGAGACATGAAAAAGATGGTGATTAGAGAAACACAGGCATTAAGTCCTTTTTCAGTATCTGTGTAAGGAAACCAGCAGGAACATGTCATGGACCTGCTCCAGCGAGTTCCTGAGTCTGTTAAGGTGTCAACAAGTGACTAGACATGACGTTTACAAGACCATGTTCCCAGGTCATCATGGAGGCAAATATGCACACTGACACTTTCTAATAACCAATGCAGTGTAGCACACAAATGAGTGACGTCTATTTGAGTTCTGCACGTGTGAATTTACAACATGATGTAACCTAGAGAAACATCTGGACGTTAGAGAGACAGGTTACTGCCAATCACACACCAGCTCGAATGAGCGAACACTAAAGTAATTTAGCAACAAGTCAAGTCAAGTCTTTCTTTATTGTCGTGGAGAGGGTGAGCAGCACCAAGTTCCTGGTTGTCACATCACAGAGGACGTCTCCTGGACCGTCAACTCTGCAGCACTGGCCAAGAAATCACAACCCATAGTCTCTACTTCCTCCGCAAACTGAGAAGAGCCAGAGCCTCCCATCATGTCACCTTCTACAGAGGCACCATCGAGAGCATCATGACGAGCTGCATCACTCTACATCAACTACATCATTCAACTACCTCTACAGTTTAGCCACTTTAATCAGCCTATATAAGCTCTCTGCACTACAATCCTTTTACCTGCACTGTGTGTTCACTTTGTTGGATGCACTATACCTGCGCTGCTTAGTTTGTTCTTTTTTTACTTAACCTAAATGTTCACTGCTCACTTTTATTGAACAGCTGTATTTTATGTTGTATAATGATATAGTTCTCTCTTAGAGACTATATTGTGTTAAATGTATGCACCATTGGTTTGAGAGTAACCCAATTTCATCTGAATATATAGTCTCTGCTGAATGATGTCCTATGGTACTGATACTGTAATTCTGATGGTTTCCATGAAAAGTATTCAGTTGGACTGAGTACCACAAGTAGCATCAATCATCTGTTATCACTGGCAAACAAGAGAGACACTCAATCATTAACGTGTCATCCTTAGTGATTTCAGCTGCCCATGGTCTAACATTATCCAAACTTGTTTGACGAGAGCATCAACTTTTTCCTGGGGAACATCATCAGATCTTCTCTCACACACAGGCTCCGATTGTTTCAGGAACCAGATGAGACCTGTTCTATGAAAGAACTGAGACCAGATCAGGACCAGAATGATGCCACACAGGCAAATATTTACCAAACCGACCTGAGTGACGTCACCTTTCCTCTGACACAGAGATGCTGTATTGAACAAACAGGTGTGGTCACCTTGCATCTATTGCTGTTACTGTTGCTCGTCACTTCATTGTCGTCATGGAGACAGTCTGTCTTCTCCAGATGGTCTTCATCTCTCACACTGAAACAAACACAGTACATACAGGACGAACAGCGTTTCCATGTGCTATTGGGACCCTGATCGAATATTTCTAGACGACAGACAGTTGGACAGCATGACTGGATTAACAGCCAGCACTGAGGACACAATAAGTGGACACTGTCATTGGTTCTTCTGCTGCGAGAAGGGCCAGTGTGTCTACTTGTCTCTGTGAGTTAAATCCGCCCAAAGTAGAGGAGTAACCAGATTCATCTTCTGCTGCATTTAAGTGTCCACTTAGCTACTTTCTGAATGTAATGTCCATTTTTTGACTATTTCTAAAAATGAATCTAAAACCATTTCTCTGGAGTGACGTTAACCACAGGACGTCCAGCCCTGGTGGTTCTGCATTTATAACAAATAATACTAGGATAGCATTCAGGTGTTCGTGGGAATGGTTCGATCCTTCAGAACTAGGTGGTTGTCCCCGCAGACCTGATCCTATTTCATGTGCAAAAATATGCACAGACTATAAAATATGCAAGACAGATTTCACATTTGCATAATTTGGATAATGTTTCAAACAAGGGGAATCACTAATCTTGCAAAATGCTCTTTTACTTGAAGTTGACCTGCTGCCAGACATGTACGTATGTTTCTGGGTTAAGGTTTCTGCTCTGGCTGAGCTGCTGCTTCTGATCCTGACTAAGTTTAGTCCATGTTTACTCTGTGATTCTGTTCTGACTGAGCTGCTGCTGCTGCTTCATGTCAAGAAGCGAGTATCATAATATTAATTAATCACAATGCGAACGTTCGTGGAATATGAAAAATCACGTTAATCGTGAAACATTCAACTGCGGCCACCTGTAATTGACCTCCTCTCTCTGTAAACTGCCTCCAATCCTCACAGTAGTTTATCAGAATCACACTTTAACCAACTTCAGGCTAAAGCCGGAGCTAAACGTTAGCCGTTAGCTTAGGTGGTTGCGGCGGGTTCCGGTTTTACCGGTGAACTGCGGGTAAATGTTGCCTCTTACCGATCTGTGTGGTTCATGTCTCCTCCGCCTGTCGCTGTTCTACTTGTTCTTACTTGTACTTATTCTATATCCAGGAGGGAGGTTGTTCTTTTGTTATAGTTCGCGTGTTGCATTCATTCATGCCTCAAAGACGAGCCGGTAACAGCGCATGTCCGAATGAACGGACGGAAGGAGAGTAAGGACAAACGTCATGACTTTTGAATCGCGTTTGGACAAACGCGTCAAGTCTATTCTTTCTGTATGACGACTAACACTGGACTCCGAACCCATTTAAATTTGACATCGGCTGGTTAAAGAGCAGAAAAGTCTTTGCTCAGATCTGTGCCCTTGTTTCCTGCTTGACGCCTCTGGTTGGAGCAGATCCTCTCAGATGAAGGTTTCTCCTGGTTGGTGTTTCAGCCTGATGCACTGAGGCCAATCTGCACAAAGGCAGAGATGTTAAAACTAAGATGAATTCAGTCAAACGCAAGGTTCAAACAATTAAACATCAATTTATTCTCAGTGATGAGATGAGAAATATGCAAAGGCAGGTGTAACGAGTATGAAACTGTTAGGACAGTTTATGTTATTAATGGTTGAAACATCGCCAAAATCCTGATTTTCAATCGTTTTTTTATTTTTTGTAAATATTTACTTGTATGAAGTTTGTGAGGCGCTGTTGATTTGCGTCATCGCTGTAGCTCCCAGTTGGCGCTGCCTGACTGAGAGGAGGTAGCTTCACATCAGAGAAACAAAGCATATGCATGTCGCTACCATCAAGATTTCTCAATGCACAAAGTCAAACAAACAGTTCGGGTCAATAAATTCAGGCACTTACCCTCCAGCGTCTCAGCAGACGCGCTATCTTTAAAAAAAAACAAGGCATTACAGCCTTTGTTGGAAAGTAACAAAATAATATATGTGATATCAAGTATGAAAAGGTGTATAGTTGTAGGTGTAGTAGCAAAGCTGATCGTTAGTCTTTCTCTGAAAACCTTTGAGTTGCTGAGGAAGCGCAAAAATCTCTGTAACCTGATACAGGTTAAGATGCAATTCATTGAATCTCTTACTGGTGGGTGGAGGTTTCAAAAATCAAAGGAGCTTAACATGAACATGTAGCATTCGGTCTACTCTGGCTGAATGTTTCTAGCTAACAGACATGGACCACAGGGGAAGGAGAGCTAGCACGCTTGCTCTTTCTTTGCCGTATGACCACCACGCTTTCTCTGCAGAATAAGGGAGAAGGGGGTCGTGCAAGAGAGTCCGGCTCAGCCGAGTTTGGTGGATGGACAAAGGGGCTTGAAAACCAGAAGGTGCGTAAAAGGCACGACAGGGTTACTCCCAAACCCAGCCAACACACATAGAGACGCCTTCACACACACGCTACACGCACAACCTCACACACAAGCAGCAGAGAGAGAGTCCCAAGAGCACCGACGCAGGGAGAAAGTGGACGTCCTCCGAAGAAAGAGCTGGGGTTGAAACCCGGGTAAGACGGCAGCGAAGGGGCCTGGATCCGGTGCCGCCGCCGTGTCCGAACAGAACAAACAAACCGCTGGAATGGATCGTTTCTGGTCCTTCAGCTGGTCGGACAGCCAGGCGCAGGTGGCCTGGATGTACCAGCCGCGCTGGCGGAGGGCACGCAAACCCAGCTCGTCTGTGACCTCTGCAGCATTCATAGCGTTGGGCAGATGCTGGGAGGGGAAACTGAAATGTATCGAGCTGGTTCCGAAAACTCACGTCAGTGAAGGTGCTAAACGTCACGTGTATGCGCCAAAGAAACAAATGCGACCTCACCTGTTTATTTGCCAACACGAGCAGCGCAGCGTCTCCGAGTTGGTCGTCGGCGAACATGCTGGACGGCTCCTCGCCTCGTTCACTCGCTCTCTGCCGTTGCTGAGCCCGAGAACCAAAACACAGCATTTACAGCATTAAAACCTGTGACCAGGGATGAACAAAGGTTTACCTGAACAGTCCATTCCAACAAAAACGATCCCTCTCAGGTTGAAAGCTGTGGAAATAATTATATGCAAATGACTCCTGCTGCTTAATAATTCGCTTCTCTGGATAAAAGCCACATCCTCATATTCATGCCCACGCGGAGACGTCAGACTCCCAGTGAACCACACAGAATCCAACTGCTGGACAGTAACAACTCTCTTCAATCCTCAAGGCTGAGGACAAATGAGACACGAGGATGTTTCACACTGTCTGTTAATGTACAGCTGGTAGATGGTTCATCGTCCCTTGAAAGAATGATCACTGTAAATAATTAACGCGAGACAGTGACCCAAGCTCATCAGTTCCCTGAAAAATGCCATTTAACTTGTCAGTTTTAAAGCAGTTCAATAAAAGGTTAAAGTTCATGGAAAATGTTTTTAAAAGCAAACATGTTCAGAGGATTTGCCCATGAATGTGATGGTTGTCTTTGGGAGACAACTGGCTGCAGGACTTGGAGCCATTTTGTTCCAGGGTCAGTGCAACGACAACAAAGCTCCTCCCAGTAACACTGTTGGTATAAGGGACAGAATTGAATGCCCACGCATCGTTGTAATAACACCAACCAGCCGTGTTCCATCGTGAGCTGCAGTCTGCGTTACAATACCTCCTGTTTAAATGTGGTCTGACAATAAAAACTGTCACAATCCACACTCCCTGTACACCGGAGCCTTCAGAGTAAAAGGCTCCGGTGAGGGCGCTCTCTGCCTGTCCACCTCATTCTCACCCTGATTACATACACCTGGCTGATCACTCACACCTGTGTGATTAGCGTGCCTACATAACCCTGCTCCACAGTTCTGTCAGTGTCAGATCGTCGATCGTCACCCATGGACCTCAGACCCACGACTCTGACCATAGCGCCTGTTCCCGATCTCGGATCCACGTCTCGTCTTGTCTCATCGACCCGGCATTTCTCCAGTTCGTCACTCTCCGGAGCGGTGAGAGCTAACCTGCGCACCACGTCTCGGCGAACTGTTTTGAAGGTCTGTCCCGCTCCCTGAGCTCATCAGCCTCTGTGGCTCGCCTTTTGTTACCCTTTGGTTTTGTTCGTTTAAGTGAGGATCACATACCCCACGGTCCGCCGTGTCTGTACTCCGGAGGGATCACACGGCGTGAGACATTAGTGCACCTTGTTTCATTTGGCAGTTTCGGAGCTCTGCCTTGTTGTCCGCACTCACCAGCCTTCGCGGCTCGCTCTCAGTTGTTTTTGTGTGCATTTAGCTCCACGCAGGGTTGGAGGAGCTCTGCTCTGGATCTGTCCGGCTGGGCCCTCGCTCCCAACCATCAGCGTCTGCCGGTGCCCGGCTTGCCCGGCGTTCATCGCCCTCGGTCCTGCACGGGAGTATCCGCCACGCCAGGTTCCGCGCTGCGACAAACCCCGGCGCCCCTCTCCTCTCATGATCGCCTGAATAAAACCTTCTTCTACTACGTACGCTTATCTCGTGATTCAGCTCGCTCCACTCCTCACACCACCATAGTCACTGATCATGACAAAAAACTACAGTGAAACTGAATTTACTAAACTTTGTAACCATTAATAAGAAGAGAGTCTGTGCAGCAACACTTAAAGGCGAGCGTGGCAGCAGGAGACAACTCAGCACAAAGCTACTAAATAGTCATGGCCAAAAATATCGGCACCCTTGGAATTCTGTCAGAAAACGCAACACTTCTCATAGAAAATTGTTCCAATTGCAAGTGTAGTTGTTTACAGAATGAAGGTTCCTTCCTTACTGGTTGTGGATAGTTCATGTGACTTACCGTGTGTGTTTGGGCCAAAAGAGTCCCCTCTGAAACAGAGGCTCATTTTAAAGGTTCTGGCCTGAACCAACTGCAGATTGGTGTGGGGTGAGGTTGGTCCTCATTAGGATATAGTTTGATTTAAATTAACTTTAATTAGTAGTGGTGAGAGATCAAAAAGAGGGTTTATTTGGTGTTCATCGTTTGGTTATGTTAAGTTTATATAATTTTGTGTTTGTTGTATGTATGTGGGTAGATCTTAAGTAAGATCTCCCTGGAGCTGGGGGAAGAGCCAATGTGGTGCAGCCCTCAGTATAAAAGGGTTGCTGGCTCAATCAGTGGGGGCATTTTAAGGGTGGCTGCTGCTTTGCCTCAGGTGACTGCTATATGTTTGTGCTTTATGTTTGTCCTGTATGTCGGTGAATAAACACCCCTGTGCATCTTATCTCGCTGTCAAGCCTACTGTGTTCCAGCCGTTAAGGTCATCCTAACATACCTTCATAGAGAACATATTCCATCCTATACATTCTGAGCATATATTGCATCCCCAGTACACACATTTTCCACTACACAAGTTTTGATATTCACGTTTGCACTGGAACAACGCAAAAAAACAGATAACAGAAGAAGAAAACAACAAATATTCTCATAGAACCTGTGCTGTGGACAGACAGGACTAAAGCAAAGCTTTCTGGTACAGGACACCATGGCACCGTTTACAGAAAAAGAAATGAGGCCTTCAAAGAAAAGAACAGTCCCTGCAGTCACACATGGTGGAGGCTCAGAGATGTTCTGGGGCTGCTGTGCTGCTTCTGCCACTGGAAGCCTTGACTGTGTGAACGCTGTCATGAAATCTGATGATGACCAAAGAACTTTGGGGCCCAGCGTCGTGGCCAGTGTCAGAAAGCTGCGTCTCCACCAGAGGCCCTGGGTCGTCCAGCAGCACAATGACCCCAAACACACTTCAACAAGCACCAGGCTCCTAACAAAGCGCTGGAGTTCTGAAAGGGCAGCAATGAGTCCACATCTGAATCCCACAGAACCAGTGGAGAGATCTCACAACAGGCCTCCTTCAAATCTGAACCACCTGGAGCAGTTTGCAAAAGAAGAAACTCACTGACGGTTACAGGAAGCCTTTGATTTTCAGATTTTTTTTGTGTGTTTGTTTTTTGGGGTTAGGAGGAGGATTCAATTCAATTCAATTCAACTTTATTTATATAGCGCCAATTCACAACACCAGTTATCTCAAGGCACTTTACAAGTAAGGTTTTAAAACCTTACACAACTAAACCCAACAATTCCCACATAGAGCAGCTTTTAATTGTACCCAATCGATAAATTGTACATTTAAATAGCGACAGTGGAAAAACTCCCTCTCTAACGAGGAAGAAACCTCCAGCAGACCCAGGCTCAGTGTGGGCGGCCATCTGCCTTGACCGGTTGGGGTGAGGGGATAGAGAAGTAAGAAAAGAACACAACCACAACAACAAAACAAGCAGCAACAGAACACAGGCAGGATGGTTGGACCAGCAACTGAACACTGGAGACACACGACTCTGAGTCTGATGATACCTGGAGATGAGAATAGAGAGAGACAGAAGGGGAGAAACACAACTAGGAGAGAAAAGAGACAAAGTTAGTCACATGTGGAAATGGAGGCATGTTAGTGGATAGAAGAAAAAGAGAAAAAAAAAGAGCTCAGTGAATGAAGGACGTCCCCCAGCATCTAAGTCTATAGCAGCTTAACTAAGAGATGGTTCAGGGTGACCAGAACCATCTCTAACTATACGCTTTGTCAAAAAGAAAGGTTTTAAGCCTAGTTTTCAAACTAGAGAGGGTGTCTGCTTCTCGAACCTGGACTGGAAGCTGGTTCCATAGGAGAGGAGCTTGGTAGCTAAAGGCTCTGCCTCCCGTTCTACATTTAGAAACTCTAGGAACCACAAGTAGACCAGCGCTCTGAGAACCAAGCGTTCTGTTGGGAGCATAAGGAGCGATGAGGTCTTTAAGATAAGATGGAGCTTTATTATGAAGAGCTTTGTAGGTGAGGAGAAGAATTTTGAATTCTATCCTAGATTTGACAGGGAGCCAATGCAGAGAAGCTAATGTTGGAGAAATGTGATCTCTCTCTCTTTATCTGAATTCAGTTGTAGAAAGTTATGGGACATCCAGGATTTGATATCATTTAAACAAGTTTGAAGTTATTGGTTTGTTTCCTCTGGTTTCATGGACAAATATAACTGAGTATCATCTGCATAGCAGTGGAAATTTATAGAATGTTTTCTAATAATATTACCAAGGGGAGACATGTAAAGACTGAAAAGAATTGGACCAAGCACAGAACCCTGTGGAACTCCAAAGCTAATTCCTGTGCGGATGGAAGATTGATCATGAACATGGACAAATTGGAATCTGTTCAACAGATAAGACTTAAACCATCCCAGTGCTTTCCCTTTAATCCCAACGCTATGTTCCAGTCTCTGCAATAGAATCTTGTGATCTATCGTATCAAATGCTGCACTAAGATCTAACAGGACAAGTACAGAAACTAGACCATTGTCTGAAGCTGTGAGAAGATCATTAGTGACTCTAATCAGAGCTGGTTCTGTCTGTGATGGATCTGAATCCTGACTGGAAATCTTCATACAGGTTATTTCTACGCAGGTGGTCTCATAGTTGTTTAGCTACAGTTTGTTCCAGAATGTTAGAAATAAAGGGCAGATTAGATGTTGGCCTATAGTTTAGTTCTGTAGGGTCAGTGTAGGTTTATTCAGTAAAGGTTTGACCACAGCAACATTAAAGCCTGTGGTACGTAGCCTGTAACCAGAGACTGGTTGGTTTGATTTAATATGGACGTGCTGATTAATGGAAGAACTTCTTTGAGTCTAGTTGAGATTGAGTCTAAGAGACAAGTAGCTGATTTAGCAGAATTAATTATTGAAGTTAACTCAGTCTGATCTAAGTCAGACATAGGTCTAACCAGCAGATCTAAGGCTGTTGGATCTGCAGATCGGTTTATGACTTTTGTTGACAGATTCTGATAAATCTTTTCTCTAATGGTTATGATTTTATTGGTAAAGAAATTCATAAAGTCGTTGCTGCTGAGATTTAAAGGGACACTAGGCTCAACACAGCTATGACTCTTAGTCAGCCTGGCTACAGAGCTGAACAGAAACCTGGGGTTGTTTTGATTTTCCTTAATTAATGATGAATAGTATGTGGTTCTAGCAGCACAAAGTGCTTTTTATATAGTATTAAACTGTTTTTCCATGCTAGACAGGATTCACCTTATTTGTTGGAACGCCACAATCTTTCTAGTTTTCGAGTCCTCTGCTTAAGGCTGCGGATCTGAGTTATACCATGGAGCAAACCTCCTCTGATTCACTGGCTTCTTCTTCAGAGGAGCAACAGTGTCTAAAATTGTACGCAGTGAAGCTGCAGCATCATCAACAAGACAATCTACCTGCTCATGATTCAGATGACTGCTCTCCTCTGTGTAGCTACAAGGGAATGAGACAAAAGATGATGGAATCATCTCCTTAAATCTAACAACAGCATCATCAGATAAACATCTGCTGTAGTAGAACTTATTTCCAACTGTTGTCAGGTCTGTTAAATTCAAACGTTAGTAAGAAATGGTCAGATAACAGAGGGTTTTGAGGGAGAACTTTTAAATGATCCATCTCAACCCATAAGTCAGGACAAGATCGAGAGTATAATGAAGACAGTGAGTGGGTTCATTCACACGCTGACTAAAACCAATAGAATCCAGTAGTGAATTAAATGCAATGTTGAGACAGTTACTGTCAACATCTACATGAATGTTAAAGTCGCCCACTACAATCACTTTATCTGTGGAAGAACTAAGTTAGATAAAAACTCTGAGAATTCAGTTAAGATCTGAATATGGACCAGGAGGACGGTAGACGATACAGAACACAACTGGTTTCTGGGTTTTACAGTCTGAGTGAGAAAGGCTCAGAGTGAGGCTCTAATGAATTATAGTTATGTTTAGGGCTAGTAATTAATAAATCTGAGTTATATATTGCTGCTACTCCTCCACCTCTACCTGAACTTCTAGGAACATGATGGTTGATGTGACTGGTTGGAGTCGACTCATTCAGACAAACGTATTCATCCTGCTGCAGCCAGGTTTCAGTGAGACTAAATAAATCTATGTGATGGTCACTGATCAAGTCATTTATTAACAGAGATTTAGAAGAGAGAGATCTGATAGGGTTAGGGGGTTAGGGGGTTAGGTGAAGTGAAATTAGAGGTGAAGTAGTCCTTGTTTGGGTTTATTTTGCACAGGCACAGGCAAAACCACGGACCTTGTCTTGAGGCAGAAGAGAGGAGGACAACAACAACAATAACAGTTCTTCCTATATGCTTTCTGTTCATTTACCATTCTTGTTTTTTGTTTAGGTTCTTTCTCCCCCACAGGATGGACCGGTCACGGATGGAGGTAAGTTCACAATTAAAGTTTTGCCAGGTAAGTAAGTGGTTAGGATTAGGGCCAGAATGATCTTGATGTTAGGTTTAGGAGTATGATTGGGCAGGTGTCTATACAGTCAGGTATTATTGAGGTTAGGGTTAGGTATGGTGACCCCTGGCGGTTAGGGTTAGAATAAAGCAGGCTGAGGGCTAAATTGGAACTGTTTATGGTCAGATATGGAGAACCTATAGTTAGGGTTAGGATAAACTAAAGACCAGATGTCATCCAGCAGCCTTTATAATTTGATTTTTAATCTTTGATATTTTTGTGCTATTTTGCAGCCTGCTGACCATCCAGGATAGAATAAGCCTAAGTGCTAAGGAGGAGTAGGAGGAATCCCCCCCACAAGGTAAGTGCTCTAGCATGCAATACACAACATATCTAGGAACAATATGCTCAGTCAAGGTAAGTATTTTTCTTTTTCATTTTTGTATTTTTTATTATATTTGTATATGCACATGCAAATTAGGGCAACATTTATAAATTACATTACACACACACATAATCATATGACTCAATCGTCAGCATTCCAAATTGTGGTGAAGCATGCAAAATTGTGTTGGTAACTGGTTAGTCTATCCTGCTGAGGATGTTCAATATGTCCATGAGTCATGATAATTTACATCCTTGGTTGTTAGGTTTGGTTAATTTGTGATTACCTTTTCCGTTTTGCTGCTTTGGAAGTTGATTAAAGTCTTTATCCTGTGATTTCCCTAATAAAATAGTTATTTTTTTGTTGTTGTGGTGTCTTATTTTACGGTATTATATAGCAGTTTCAATATTATTTACACAAAGCCTCTGTTTTAGTTATGGTCCTATGTTCCATGTTAATTGAAGAGTTCCCTTGTTCAATAAATGGTGTACATGAAATAATAAATGATTGTTGAACGATATATAGATTAATGCCCCTCCTGCAAGAAAAAATGCATTTTGTTAGTTGTCTGTATTGTTTTGTTTTGTGTCCATTCCAGGGTTGAGTTTCAGCTCATTACACCAGGATGTAAAGATGGTGTGTGCCGTTGCTGCCGTCCAGTGAATGTTGTCAGCCGATGTCCTGAACCTGTCCTGTGGAATTTGAGGTAAATATGGTAAGTGTTTAATGATGTAGTTGTTTATAATGTCCAGGTTGCATCTCTGCGTCTGCGGAAGAGAAATGGAGTAGTTAACGACAGGGAAGTAGATGTCAGCGTTAGGGAAAACTGTCCTGGCCATCCTGTATATGGCTCGTAGCTGTTTGATGGAGGTCTTGTGTGGGTCCTGGTCGCGGTTATTTAATCCCAGGGAGAAGATGATTGTTCTGGTCCGAGGATCTGCTGGAGTTTTCTTCAAGATTTGCCAAAGGTGGTAAAAGTTGGCCCCAGGATAGCTGTCGATCTGGATGTCGTGGTTCTCGAAGCTCTGGATCCTGGCCAGGTTGGAGTCTCCCAGGATTAATATGGGTTTTGTGTTGTTTATGGTCCAGTCATGAAGTTTGCGGGAGGGTCTGGCTTTGTGGGATGATGGGAAATAGACCAGAGTGTTATTTCCCCTTGTTTTGTTCAGGAGTGAGTTGGTGTCCTCGAATTCTTCACCGCTGTTGTTGCTCTCCTCCGTGGCGGGGCTGTGGCCGCGATGGATCTCCTGCTCGTCCCCGCCCCCGTCTCCCTGGCCCGCAGCGGGTCGCTCTGAGATGTTTGGTTGTGTGGTTATTGTAATATGTTGTGAGGCGTCAGAGCGGGCGTTTCCAGCTTGTTCAGCTTGGTGTTTTGGCCCGTTGCTCATCATTTGTGCGCCTTCTGCCTCATGTGTGTTGTGCCGCAGCGTGCGCTGCTCACGGTGTTTTAACCGTTTATTGTCTGTTTTCAGGGCGGACCGTGCTGCCGGGCGACCTGAGGGAGAGAGGTGGGCAGGAGTGGAGGAGAGCCCGCTGATGTCATCTGCGCTCTGGATCACCGAGTTGGAGCAGAGCCCCGCTGGTCGTGGCTGGGGCGGTCTGCTGACACTCACCGGGGTGGAGTGATATGCGGCGTGCACCTGGACCGGTACCGAGAAGGTGTTGGCGGCTGGGCGGCCCATATGAGACTGTCTTCTCGGTGCTGTGGAGGAGAGGGTGTTTGGTTTATTGCTCCAGGTTGTGGTTTGTATTGTTTCCGGGGCTGTTGATTCAGTTCTATTTCTAGGTGACACCTGGGGAGAGATGCGGTGGATTGAACGGACAGAGGAAGAAGTGGGAGGAGCAGAAGGAGACTGAGCTGGTGCAGGAGGAGAGCAGGGATCCTCCCCCCCGCTATTGGCTTCAGGAGCGGAAGAAAGTGCACCGGGTTTCGGTCTCCTGTCGGAGTTCCTTGTCACCTCCTGTAACGTGGGTCTAAGACCTAAAGATAAGGTGTTTAAGTTCCTGCTCGGTTTAGGTAGCGGGGGGAATTGCTCCCCGCTCTCCGCCTCAGGTGTCTCCGGGATCGTGTCCAGCTCCTCTCCTGCGTCCCTGTGTGAGAAATCGGGTGAGAGTGAAAGTGAGACAGGTGAGGCTGCTGCTACTGCTGCTGGTGCTGCTGCTGCTGCTGCTGCTGCTGCTGCTGCTGGTGAAGAGGAGGAAAAAAACGGAGGAGAAGAGGTGAGGTCTGTATTGATGCTGTTGTGTGGCTCCAGCATGAGCTCAACCATTTCGGCAGTGTCCGGAGAGAGTCTGCCGCCGTAGCGTCTCCCTGCCCAGCTCAGTGCCACCTGCAGCGCTGTGTTGTTATCTGGTAGTGTTCTGTACAGGTCTATGGTTTGTATATAGTGCTTATATAAAATGGCCAAGTTCGCCTCCATCCATTTATTGGTGTTTTCCTGAATTTTATTTTTAGTTTCCTGTGTTGGCCGCGCTGGTTTGATGAAGCCGGAGAGTTTTTTGATCTGCCTCATCATTCCAGCGGGCGGTGTCTGGGTTCGCATGGCCTGGTCTATGACGGTTTTATGGTGTACTGCCTGTATGAATTTGAAATATTTTTTTGCCAGGTCCCTGGTGTCTGGATCCAGGGCCTGTCTAATCGGGTAAATTCTAGTATTTTTTCTCCTCCCGTCATGTGAGGAGGAGATGCGTGGGTCTCTGTGTGGGCCCCCCTGAGTTCCCCCCCGAGGACCCGGGCCACAGTGAGTGACTGACCTCCTCGTGTGAGTTCTACCGTCCATATTGGAGGTCCCTACCTTAGTCCGTGGCGAGCCGTGCTCGTTGTTGCGGCGTAGCGGCGGTGTGCGTCGCAGGTCCTGGAGTCGGCGGTGAGTGGAAATCCTTTTTCAGGTGAGTCTTTTTCGTTGCATTTCTCCGTGCGTTCACCTGGATCCTGGAATGAGAGGAGAGTAGGCCGCTATCCAGCCAGGTGAGTCCCCCGTGTCCTGCGCTGCAGTCTCCAGGTAAGAAAGTTAATGCACATTCGCCCACAGTCTGGTACGCTCGGCAGAAGGCAGGGAGCCTCCAGGATAGTAGATTAAAAACTCACACTTTATTAAACTTGTAAAAATAATAAAACTAATTTAAAAACAATTGTTCTGTCTAAAAGAGGAAGGCGTCAAGCAATGTGACCCAGTAGTCCGGGTCTTCCTAACGTTTCGCAGCCTGCCGCTGCTTCATCAGAGGAAAAGTGAAGAGAGGGCAGGGGAGCCCACAGGTAAGTAGAAGGTTAGGTAATGACTCTTACTGTGACAGGTGTGTTTCCTGCTAAGTGATTGGATGAGGGTCTAGACCGGCCCTCATCCTGCTAAGGAGCTTCCTTTTCCGGGTGGAGTTAGAGTTTAGTTCGATTCAGTCAGCAGGTGTCGAGAATGAATCATCCAGGTGGAGAAAGAAGGAGAAGGTAAGTGACATTAATCATCAATAACGGTAAGTATTTGTTCCTATATTTTTTTCAAGAACAAACTTAATTTATTATGGTGATAATTGTCCATAAGAGGAGTCTATTCATCAACACTCTGGTGGTTGTGAATAACAGATAGGAGGAAAGAAGAAAACTACAATTGTTTGGAGAAGAAGACTGATTTATCCATGAGGTTCTGTTCATGCATTTGAAATAATTAAAGAGTTGAAGTTTTCAAAACCAGTCCAGCCTCTCTCCCCAGGTGTAATGAAATTACCAAGTGTTCCTGAGAATGTGTTGTTGTTGTTGTTGTACAGTGACCTATTCTGTCAGGGGAGCTGAACATTGTGTTTAACGCAAGATAATGGAAGACCAGTTGAGCATGTTGGGTTTGTCAGTTCGATCCTGTCTTCTTCTCATGGCCATCAGGGTGGTTTAGAGTCAGTATCCGGTGGTTCCTGGCGCGGGCTGGGTTAGGTGAAGTGAAATTAGAGGTGAAGTAGTCCTTGTTTGGGTTTATTTTGCACAGGCACAGGCAAAACCACGGACCTTGTCTTGAGGCAGAAGAGAGGAGGACAACAACAACAATAACAGTTCTTCCTATATGCTTTCTGTTCATTTACCATTCTTGTTTTTTGTTTAGGTTCTTTCTCCCCCACAGGATGGACCGGTCACGGATGGAGGTAAGTTCACAATTAAAGTTTTGCCAGGTAAGTAAGTGGTTAGGATTAGGGCCAGAATGATCTTGATGTTAGGTTTAGGAGTATGATTGGGCAGGTGTCTATACAGTCAGGTATTATTGAGGTTAGGGTTAGGTATGGTGAC